>MU183271.1:90350-126446 GCA_016904865.1 Pissodes strobi | reverse complement strand
GATAAAATGTGATCCAAAAACCATACATCTTTGCATACACACCGCTCGTCGATTGCCATAGGACCTATCTTTAGTGTGTATGCCACTGCCGTAAAAAAAAAGATTTATAACGAGGAAAATATTTGGCATTGTTTCTATCTTTGGAATCCATCGGAAAATTTTTGGCAAACTCCAAAATTCTTGATCAGTGTCACCAATAGAACAAACTAAGAGATACTTAGAACAGTGACTTGAGGATGTTCTCTTGTTTTTTCATGTATTATACAATAAAGTTAAAAAAAAGCGAAAATGAAAAATATCAATCCTTTTTTTTCGAATATCTCCCTGCATAGATCCTAATTTGTAATACCATATGAGTGATGATAGAGAGACAATTAGGCATCCTTGATAGAAAATGCCTTCGAAATTTCCTTATGGAAAAATACATGGGTACATCGCCACCAGTACTGTAGCTTATAAATTACTTGGTACTAATTTGTAATAAAGCTTATATATAAATTAACTTTTTTATTCAAATGGTTAACACTTGCACTAATAGTAATGTTTCTCTAAGAATGTTATTTTTTTATTAGTATTTATTAAGTCCTAAAGTTGTTTCACTTATCAGTAGATACTCTCGTTAAATTGGAAATGGAGCATCTTGTATCGAAGGAAATAAGAGAGAGAAATACGTCAACCGACAAACATGAGAATTGAGCAGATGCGGAATCAAGGGAGCATTAGCTCCAACCTTTAATTCCTTTATTTTGCTCGTTGCCTTTCCTCGAGTTTTACGTTTCAGAAAATGCCCTTTGATCCCTCTATTTACACTTTTCTTGTGTACATACCTATCTTCAAGTAGAAGTAAAGTTTTCCCCTTTTATTCGACCGGCTCTGCTCTCTTTCTGGAAACTTTCAGTTCGGTTCAGGTAGAGAGGGATACTCTGGAAGCAATTAGTTCGCGATGTTGATTCGGATGATTCAAGTTATGTTTTATTCAATATTTGGCAATTTTCAACCAACAAAATGGTCGCCGATTTCAATGAAAACCATCAGGGCGCAACTATTAATTATTATTTTCCATGAAAACGTATTTCAGTAACGTACTTTTAGGCAGATCAATAGGAGGAGGAACGGTTCCAGCGGTGTATTTGTTTTAAGACTGACTGCAGACCTATATAAAAATTGGTTTTAGTTTATTTGTGTATGTATGGAACAGTGGCCCACAATGAGAGTTTTCAATTAAAAATAACTATTTAAGAGATCTGGCAATGTTTATTTCAGCATCAAAATTGTCAGATTAGATGTGATACGTTGCTGTAAAACTGCAAGTTTCTAGGTTAAAAAAATATTATACTTTTTTTAAATTGAAAGTTAAAAGTAAAGATTTTTAATTGGGTCGTATTGCAAATGCCCGGCCCCGGTAGTGGGGGTGGTTAGAGCGCCACCAGTTCATTCCAACTAAACTGAAAAAGCTCCGCGAGTGTTGTGCAGGGTGGCTAGGCCCGCTTAGTAAATTAAAAGGTACTCAATCTCAACTTAACAAGAAAACAAGAAAACACAATATATAATTTAAGGAATAATCTATTTGCTACTAAGGTTTTTTTTTGAAAACACCGCAACAATACTACGGTAAAACGGCAAGTTAAAGACAAAAGTATGTCAAATGACTATTAAATTTAACAAACAATTGGTACAATATGGTGATTGCACGGAGACCAATTCTGTTGTTAACCCTCGGTACTGTATGCCTTACAACTAAATGCGCTAAATACTACAAACCGAAGTGATCACTTTGATGTTAACTAAGCTAATTACATATGTGTATGGGTGCGCTAGTAACTGCACCAATTATAAATATAGCAATAATAATATGTAGCGATGAACGGCCACAATAATTAAATCACATGACTCGATAAATTAATGAAAAAGAATAAAATTAGAATAAAACTACTAAAAGCTTGGCTATTGATGCTTGACTTATATTCAAATATTAGAAACTAATGTCATTCGCAAGAAAAATAAATGATTTCATAAAAGTTTTGAGGCATAATCCATAGTGCAAAATTCATTATGACAAATCACGAAAAAAAGAAATAATAATACAGATAAATGCTTCTGTTCGATACCCTTTAGATCCGTCAAACTCTGGTGGAGACGCCGGGCACCTGTTGATACTACTATGGCACTGGCCCCGAGGGTAGATAGAATCCGCAGAGGGCTCGGCAATTCAATTGGCTCCAGTGAAGCCAGGAGCTAGAAGTAGCCTGTAAATTGAACTGTAGCCCGCTAATTAAAGTTGTGGCCCTGTAATTGGACTGTGGCCCGCTAATTGAAGTAGTAGCCTGGTAGTAAAAGTGGTAGCCTGGTATTTGAACCCTGAAATAACCCGATACGTATTAGACAAAGCCCCCTTACTTTAATAAAAAACTATAGCCCCCCTTGCATAAATATATTTTCTTTATAAAACAAATTCCCCCAAAAATTATCAATACATTTTTTTTCAATGACCAATGGCAAATAAAAGAAATACTGAGGTACAGACAACTTGAATATAACAAAGATAGGTATGAGTCACCCCTAAAAGAAAATATGAACTTCCCCATATGATCAAAATTAAAGTTACATTAAAATAAACATTCAGATTGATAAAATGGAGTAGATAAGATAACGCATGGGACGCAAAGCAAATGGTGGACGATCCACAAAAAAAAAGTTAACACAGATAAAGCATTTAAATCGTTCATTTAGGCAAAAAAAACTGTAACAATAATTACCTCGGTCTCGGTCTTATACGTATAAATAAGGTTTAAGGCTGTGTGCACGTGGAAGTAATTGAATTGAAACTTTGTATTTCGTGCAAAATCTAAGGTTGTGTGCTCACTTTGTCAGGAACCAGCACAGTCGAGTCAAACAATCGAACTCTTGGACATCACATAGGTTGAACATTGAAACTAAAATCAAGTTAAAACTACATCACAAATCACACAGAAAGAGGGGGCTGTTATAACCCATAATTAAATTATGAACAGCTACATCCTTTACGACTTGTCCCTTTGCGGGTTTTTGAATGTCATCTAAATTTCAGACAATTAATTAGACATATGTCAATATCGATGACAATTAGACTCATTGGCGGTAGGTTTGAAATTACATCGAGATAAGGTCGTACTGTATTTAAGAACTTCGTTTAAAAAACAGAAAGCAAGACTCAAAGTGTGTGAGTAGTTATCACTTCAGAAATGTATGAATACATTCCAAAAACGGAAACCGATGAGAGAGGTCCAACGGCGGGGGGGGGGGGGGGGGGGGAGAACAGTCAAATTAGTTGGACACACGTCTTATGTTCACATACGCACATATGTATACACATGCATCCATATACATACATATATACTAAAAGTATATATGTATACATACATATCCATGCAGCGCACATATGCGCATAACTTATGTTGTAATTTTTTAAATGTTTTTTATTTATTTTTTTTTTATTTTTTGTATCCTACATGCCCTACTTAATCATGCACACACATATACACACACCCCTAGATGTATCCATATACATACATACATCCAAACACCCATATACATATACATACATCCAAACACCCATACTAAAAGATTTTGCACGAAATACAAAGTTTCAATTCAATTATACGTATACGTTGAACGAAATAAGGGAAAAAAACCATTAGCGTCATGGCGTCTTCCGCATGCTTCACAGGCAACAGGAAAAAAAATTCAGAGAAAATGCTTACCTAGTACAGTAGTCATATCCCGAAAAAATCGGTCGTGTCAAAACACCGAGATATACCACAATATATCCCCAAAGAATGGGTGGAATTAAATCACAAAACTAAATGTGGAATCTCTGACTGCACTCAAACAGAAAGCTTCTCTTCTCGCCGAAAGGTCTAACTAGAAGAACTCTCTTTTCATTTCCGTCAATTTGCCTTTCCCCTTCCTCGAGATTAAAGGGACTACGTCAGATCAAGAAATAGTAATGGGCTGAAACATGCCAAGTCATTTCGATACAAGGAATAATTCTAAGATAATAAACGACTTAGTTCTCGTTTATAATGATGGTAAACGACGGCGGAAGCCACAATTATTGGGCTAAAATTAAATTTTTCAAGAAATGCTAGGAAATACTCCTACGAAAAAGATAAACCTTTAAAAATCTAAATCGAAAGCGACAATCACGGGAAGATAGCCCATTCCTATTACTCGGAACGAACAACCGAACATTACAAAAACTGCAGCCTGCCGTGTGAAGAGATAAATATATAAAGCAGAGGCCCCAAAACGATCTAACGATCTCAGAAATGATCGGCCGGTGATTGGAGTCCGGCAACCAAGGGGTTCCAAAAAGCTATGAAATATTCCAACCGCTAATAAAATATGAATCGACGAGTCGAATGCAGCGTAAAAGCGCGTTTTATTAACAGAATTCTTAAAAATGTAAATCGGTTCGCTGGCCGTTCTACGGTAATGTGATATAAATCAAGCTAAGCTATCCTAATAACAATGTGCTTCGCTTATCAACTAAAATAAATATAGTCACAACGTGTTATAAAAGCTAATACAAATATATCGTTAACCTATACTTAGAATAGAGTTAATTTACATTAAGAAATGCGGCAATTTCAAGCTTATTGTCAGCAAATCGAATCGTCTAATAGTCCTTAAGAACCGATCCCTACACGTTGCAGTCGATGGACACATCTCGGACACATTCACCATCAACGCGGGCGTGCCTCAGGGCGCAATACTTTCAGCAACTCTGTTCCTCATCTATATTAATGACCTGCTGATCGAAACGAATAATCCTGTTTACGGTTTTGCAGATGACAGTACCCTTGTCCCCCACTTTAGATCAGGAAAACCCTTACCAGCGACTGAGACTCACCACCGCAGACACGAGCAGATTACAGCTATTGATGAAGACCTGGAGAAAGTTCAAACTTGGGGCGACCGATATTTGGTCCAGTTCAATGCAGCAAAGACGCAAGCAGCAACGTTTACCAAGAGGGCCAATACAGCGGGCCCTGACATTATATCAGGATCGACCATTTTTTTATCCTCGTCAATCGGACTGCTGGGTGTCTCGGTCAACAGCAATATGTCCTAGCATGACCATGTTGCTAACATCGCAAAATCAGCCTCCCAGAAGCTTGGTGCGCTATTTCGCAACAAAAAACTCTATACACCGCAGCAGTTGCTCTTGCTGTACAAAGCGTAAATAAGACCGTGCTTAGAATATTGCTCACATATCTGGGGTGCCGCACCAAAGCACACCCAGAAGCTGCTGGATTCCATTCAGAAGAGAGCTGTGCGCCTCGTCGGCGACCCGGAGTTGACCCGGAATCTGAATAGTCTAGAACACCGCAGACATGTGGCCGAGATGTCTCTATTTTACAGATACTTTCACGGCATATGTTCCCAGGATTTGGCCCGCATCATCCCGCCCCTGGCAACTCCTGTCAGACAGTCACGACAGACGGCAGGGGCGCACCAGTTCGTCGTACAACTATAAACACCTAGAACATCGCTTTACAAGAACTCCTTTGTCTGGCTCACAGCATCACTGTGGAACTCACTTCCAGGACATCTGTTTCCCACTAATTATAACCTACAACTATTCAAGAAGCGTGTCAATCAACATCTTCGCACAAACACCGCTCGTCGAGCGCCATAGGATCCCTCTTTAGTGTGTGTGCCACTGCCATAAAAAAAGGCATATGAAAGTATGAAAATTATTAAATGTAAGAATAGTTTAAATAGAGATAGAGGGCCTATTCCTTATAGTTCGTTGTATTGGTTGATCAAGCGTGACTAGTAGGATTCCAGCATTGGTTCTTTTTAGTTCCACTTGATTAAGCAAACAGTAGTATAAAAGAGAGTTAGGTAGATTTTAATTTTAGTTTTAATCATCTCCTGATGATGCTAACATGGTTAGCGAAACGCACGTCAAGTGCAAATATTTTGTTTCAGTATTGTGGATAAAACTCTGTTTTAATTCTACAAAATGTTGATGGCTGCATCATTAAGGATTAAAATCGCTCCCGCTGAACGCTCTAGTTGTTTATAATTAACTGTGAATGTTTATATAACATTTTTTAAGTTCAAGATCAAACTTAGGACAGGGTGATATTTACTTAGTAGGTTTATGCATTTTAGTAGTTCACAATATGGCGAGCATTTTTTCGTACGTGCACAATTTTGAAAAAGGATAAATTTGGGTCGATCTAGCGCCAAAAAGTCGGGGAGAAAATCTCGAGAAAATCGACTTTTCATATTTTATTAGGAAAAAACTGAATAATCTGGAGCAACCAAACTTTTTCAGGGTTTTAAGGAGGAGGGAGATGAGCTGAAGATATCAAAAAATCGCATCGATGCGAATAAAAAAGCCGAAATATAGTTTTTTCTTTCAGTGTAAAAAATGTACTATAAGCTTAGTTAATTTCAAAAAATCAATATCAGATTCTTAAACCTCGTGACATCCGCTATAAAAAGTTTTATAACAATTTTCTGTACGGCATGCGACGTCGGGAAATACGCCAAAAGCTGACATGCAGAAAATCACGAGAAATTTTCAATCTTTTCAATTTTTGGCAATGATACGGAGTCAGGATAGATAGCTTTCCTATTAAGTCATTATGAAAAATTTGAAGGCATACGTCTTGCAACTATGTAGATTTATTCATTTAATTGCCTGAAATCTGATTGAAATCTAGAAAAATTAGTCAGTATCGGAAAAAGGTGAATATTTTTTGGTCATTTTCTATTAAATTTATTAAAGATCGAGGTAAAAGTTTACTTTTAGCATATCGACGCGCATAGCTTTTGTGGTAAGTAAGTATATTTCTTTGCGTGAAATCTCATTTAAAATGATTTGAAGATAGGAAAATAGGTCAGAATCGGAGAGTTTGGGCAGCGGTTTCTGCTAATTCTATAGAGGATTTTCAGGCAATATTTTACTTTAAACATCGAAGTTGTGGCAAGTAATGACAACAAAAAAATACTACTTGTATTTCATAATATTATTATCAATCTCACCTTGTTGAAATGTTCACTTTCGTCATATGGTCTTAAACACACACCATTTCTTTTCTGTGATTTAAATCCATAAATTACCTAATTCGATTCAATTCGAATTTGTATTTCGAATACCCTCGAATAATAAAAAAACCAATAAATTGTGCGTTACAATAGTCTTCCCTGATACAAGGCAAACCATTAGCGTTAATAACACGTTCAATTCGGCGACTTTATCAACCAATCAGTGTGTTAATACGGTTAATTGAATGACTCACTGGAAAGAGGGGTTTTAAATTCACCCTTGCATTGCGGAGCACACGTGTTCGCTGATAATTCTCGTTGGAGCGATCGTTTTATAGACAGACTGTTTTTTATTATATCAGTACATTGCTGCAGATAAAATATTTTTATTTTCTGTTGACTGTTCGGTTTAAGTTCCGTATACGTAACGATTAACTGAGTCTAAATTTATAGATATACTGAGGCAAATCAATATCTGCCAAAAATTAAGGAAGATAGGGGGTTTATACGCAATACTGACGATTTCCCAAGCTTAAAAAACAAAAATAACAACTCCATACCAAACTTTACTCAAATATCCCAAAACCGACATATGTTTAATGTAATGAAAAAAAAAGAAACATTACAATTGGTCCAATCTTATTGTGAAAAAGTTTCCACAGAGAGCAAAAAAAAAGAAAAACTTTGCCTCCCCCAGTCCTTGGATTTAATAAAGAGAGCTATAAACAATGCCTCTTTCCGCATTGCATAAGAGTAAATGTTCCGGGACATTTGCTTGCAAATGATAAATCACCAATAACAGTGATCTCACAATCCTCTAACGGGGATCGGATGGAGTGGGAAGACTACTGGAGTGTGCAGGTTGAAAAGGAAAATATCGAAGATATGCTTTTCAAGAAACTAAAAAATATGTCTATAACAGATAAAATGTTATTACAAAACTATATACGTGACATCGAAAATAGAGAGTCATGGTCTCCCAAACCAAGGGAGGAAGATGACTGGTAAACAACTGAACATCTTACAATGGAACATACGAAGCGTATTTTCCAATCTTACTAACCTAAAATACTAATTAAATAATTCAACTTAGATATAATAGCCCTGAACGAAACATGGCTAAAACAACCCTTTAAGTTTTATATTCCCAATTACCATACAATACGTGAGGATCGAAATGATGGAAGGGGCGGCATAGCCCTACTAATCAAAAATAATATTGATTTTACCACTTTAGATTTATCTCCATATACACTATCACCCAATGTACAAGTTCAAACAATTAAAATCACAAAAATAAACTTAGCGATAATTAACATTTATATACCTTAGAATAGATTGTGATGAATTAAAAGATTTTGTCAGAATATTTAGCCACCCAAAAATCATAGTGGGGGATCTTAATGGTCAACATCCAGTATGGGGAAGTAGTATATCAAACGATAATGGGACAATGATTAATAATATTATACTAGAACTAAATTTAACTATATTAAATGATGAATCTAACTAGATTAACCCCGCCAAATCAAAACAAATCGGTACCAGACGTCTCATTGGCACCTCCAAGACTAGCAATAAAATGTAATTGGATGGTAGTGGCTGATCCGGGGAACAGTGATCACTTCACGATATTGATCCAAATAGATTCACCAGAGGCTGAGACGGAATGCATATATGGAAATAAAAGGAACTTAAATAAAGCAGACTGGTTAGCATACCACGACAAGATATTAATTTCCATGTTAGAGGATAGACCGCAGAATTATGACCAATTTGAGGATATTATCCACAAAACAGCTGATTTAACTATATCAACAAAATTACCAAACTTAGGAAGGGAAAACAAACAAGTTACACCTTGGTGGGATGATGAGTGCACAAATCTACTTGAATTAAGAAAAGAGTCAATAAAAAATTTAAAGTTAAACAGTTAAACTACACATTAGATAATTTCCTCGAAGCAAAGGGGACCATAGCCAGTCAAAAAAAAATTAAGAACAAAAAAAGATGTAGTCTCTAAGATTTCTGTGCTAATCTGAATCGTAACACCCCTTTAGAAAAAATCTGGAAAACAGTTAAACAATTTTCTAAGGTGACTAATCATAATAAAAATAAACTACCTAATGAAAACACTGCAATGGGGATATTGAATAACTTAGATCACGTATGTATGGACCCAGAATTTAATCTATAGGGACCCCCAGTAAATAGAGAAAAGCCCATTACACTTACAGAATAATTATTAGTTCTGTTGCTTCGGCCGCGCTGGCAACACGTTTACCCATCCGCTCTGCGAAAACAGTCAAAAAGTAAAGTGAGGTAAAATACGCTAACGACACAAAAAGCAGTACTATACTTTTCAGTGTAGTGTATGCGACCAAAAATCGTTTGACGTTGGCTCACGCTGGCGTATAAATTCGTTTGACGTTAGCGCAACAAGCGCAACACAGAGTGACAGCACGATCGTACCTAGAGTGCATGTATCTCGTCACTTTGTGAACACAACAGCAGAACAACCCACCACAACAAAACGAAGGAAGCAGAAAATTCAGGCGGCAGAGAAGCCTGCACAACGAAAATTCCACCGGAAGAGGCGATGACAGGAGCGGTGAGAAAAGAACGCGACAAATCTCCAGTTACCAAAGTGCACACAAGTAAGTTAAAACACACGTCAAACACAATAACACAACACAAGACACATATTAGAATGGAGTCGTCTCTTATCAAAAAGCTTGAGGCAGAAAACCTCGAGCTTAGAAAAACTATCAATAAACTAAGACAAGACTCGGACAAAAGTCACAAACTTATTCATGAGCAGAGTGCTCAAATTGCACAACTTTTAGCAAAAATCAATGAACTTTCATCAGATATGAAGAACATGACGAACCATTTTAATGTGCCGCAAATCACCAACACAGACACATCCACTCAACAAAACATTACACAGAACATAGTGCCACCCCCCGCAGTTGAAACCAAGGAGGACGAAGAGATGGAAGTCTCTTCAGACTCTGAAAAACCTTCCAAAATGCCCAATTCAGAGGAATTCCCACCTCTGAAAAAATCAAAGAGGGACACAATCCCTCCCAATAATTTTCCAGCCACAATCAAACCAATATTAGCTGCTTCGATGAAGAAGCACGCAGAGGCCAGTACTTCGGCCCAAACTCAAGCACAAATCAAAGCCCTCCAACCCATCCCAAGTGCCCAATCAGCCCCCAAAAAATCAGATGTGGTGCCTCTCATCATCAGATGCCCCGAGCACTGGAAAGTAATATTCCAAGATTTGACAATTCTGAAACTTGGTTTCGGAAATGTTAAAAAATCAAAACTAGGCATTCAATTAACCCCAAATACTCCTGGATACCATAGAGGCATCACTAGATACTTGTAGGGTAAAAAGTACCCCTATCATTCCTACTTCCTCCCGGAAGATAGGCTCCTAAACGTCATCATCAAGGGCCTAGATAACAAAATGAACATTGAGGACATCAAACACGACCTAGAGGACAGGGGCTATTCCCCCAAGGAGATCTACTGGCTGAAGGTCAGTAGGAGACGTCAGTTTCTTACCAACTCAGTCAAAGTACTTCTTCCTCAGTCCGATATCAAAATTTTGGAAGAAGACAGAATTAATTACATGCCAGTCAGTGTAGAGCTTCAGAGAGGAAGCATTAACAAAATTCAAACTCAATGTCACAAATGCCAGCAGTTTGGGCACACCATCTCAAACTGCTACGCCAAACCTGTGTGCCATAGGTGCGCAGGTCCGCACTTTTACAAAGAGTGCACCAAAACCACTGATACCCCAGCAAAGTGTTGCAACTGCGGGGGGGGGAACACCCAGCTAACTACTCACAATGCTCCAAAAACCCTAACTTCAAGAAACCTCTGCCACAAACACGGCCAGTAAACACAAACATATCATTTGCACAAGTCACAAAACCACAACAACAACAACAACAACAACAACAACAACAACAACAACAACCACAACAACAAGTTCCAAAACCTACACAAACAACACCCACAAACAAAAACATAAACACAAACTCCCAAGCGAGTGCAATGCCGCAAGCAAACGGACTAATTGCTCTTCTTACTATGTCTGAACAAGACATAGTAACAAAACTGAATAAAATTTCAGAAATTATAAATAAAAACCCAACATTGAGACTATTTGCTAATCTCAATGGCTAATAAACCAAAGCACTTATTTTTAGTCAGTTGAAACGCGAACTCTCTTTACCCCAAAAGACACGAGTTTGCTGACTACCTGACTGAAAATAACATAGACATTGCACTCGTACAGGAAACATTCTTACGCCCACAAACAAAATTACACATCAAAAACTACACAATCTATAGAAATGACAGGGCGCAGCGTATGGGGGGCGGCACTGCCATTTTTGTAAAAAACAACATTACACATGACGCAATACAACCACCACAGTCAGCCATACTGGAGGTGACAAGCATCAAAGTCAGTCTAACTGACGGAGACATTGTCATTCATTCAGTATACAAACCACCACAACACAACTTACCACTAGACGAAACCACAAAACTCTTCAACTACACACTGCCAGTTCTTGCAGCAGGAGACTTTAACTGCAAACATAGATCTTGGGGATGCAGGGCCACCAATGCAGGTGGCACTGCATTACTAAGAGCTTCGCAAGAACTGCACTTCACAGTACAAGCACCACTTGAACACACACACTTCCATCACGAACGCTCAGATATACTAGACATAGTACTTACTCAAAACATCGCATACAATGTTGTGATTGACAATCTGGAGGATTTATCCTCATCAGATCATTCTCCGATTGCCATCACAATAAACAACATACACGAACACAAACAAGTAAACATACAACAATTCATACACTGGAACATATTCAAAGAACACTTAACACAAAACATGCACAACTTACCATACATCGCCTCCAAAGCGGAACTAGACAACGAGGTTGCTAGGTTCACTCAGGAGATACAAGCAGCCATAAACGCAGCCACAAAAACAGTACACACAAATCAAAACAACCTATACTCGCTTCCACAAAACATAAAAGACAACATAAGGCTCCGAAACAGGCTAAAACGACGAGCCAAACTAACAAACAATCGAGACTTAAACACACTAGCAAACAGACTCACGAATACAATCAAAACAGACATAAATACTCACAAAAACAACTCATGGACAGAATACATCACAACGGTCAACCCACAAAACAACTCTCTATGGAAAATGGCCAAAACGATGCAAGGTCGCAACAAAGTGACATATCCAACATCCATGGACTGAGAGGAATGGTGTATTACAGCGAAGAGAAGGCTGAGGCTTTCGCAGACTCGCTGGAATCGCAATTCACCTTAGGTGATGGGGCCCAGGATATAGATCACGAGGCAACCATAGAGAGAAACTACAGAGAAATACTAACTTACGAAAACGAACACCAAGACGACGAAACACGACCAACAAACACCGCAGAAATTGCGCAAATTATTGCGCAATTAAACCCGAAAAAAGCACCCGGCTACGACAACATACCAAACAGAGCACTAAAAAACTTACCACAAACAGCCATACTCAAATTCACTTACATAATAAACACAATACTATCACTAAAACACTTTCCAAAATCTTGGAAAAAAGCAAAAATAATACTAATCTCTAAACCTCACAAAAACTTGATCTTTCCTCAAAACTGGCGACCTATCAGCTTGCTCTCATCGCTGAGCAAGCTGACGGAGAAGGTTATGTTGGAGAGATTAAACTCACACATATCACAAAACAATCTGATCCCGGACGAACAGTTTGGGTTCAGAAAACAACACAACACCGAGCTCCAACTTGCCAGGCCTGTTGAGGAGGCGACTAGAGGACTGCAAAGACGGGCATCGACCGGAGTTGTAGTCCTTGACGTCGAAAAAGCCTTTGACAAAGTGTGGCATGAAGGACTCATATACAAACTAGACAGACTACACAATCTTCCACCTCCACTAGCTCAACTCATAGCCTCATTCCTCAAACACAGATCCTTCCCAACACAAATAAACACAGCACTATCCACCACAAGGCGCATAGAGGCAGGAGTCCCCCAAGGCTCTCCTCTGTCGCCTACGCTATACTCATTATACACAACAGACATACCTAGACACCCAAACACTAAACTCTCCATATACGCAGACGACACATGCATATTCTCAATAAACAACAATCACACAAGACTCAAAAATCACATACAACAACACTTAGACTCCATATACGAACATACTTAGACTCCATATACGAATGGGCAGAAACTTGGAATATTAAAATTAATGAAGAAAAAACACAGGCCTTGCTCATAACAAATAAACGTAATAAACCTATTCCAAATTTAAATCTCGAAAACTCAGTAATAAGATGGTCAAACTCTCTTAAATATCTAGGGGTAACCCTAGATAGCAAACTCACTTTTCAAAAGCACATTCAAGCAAAAGTTAACGAAGGCATTGCAGCCAAACAAGCTTTCTATCCATTAATTAACAGAAATAGTAAAATGTCACTAAAGAACAAACTAATGCTCTATAATCAGATAATAAAGCCCAAAATTCTATATGGAGCCATAGTATACACACATGCATGTAAAACAAACAAGAAAAAACGTCAAACATTCCAAAACAAAACACTCAGACAAATTGTGAACGCACCTTGGTACGTTCGCAATGCAGACATTCACAACGATCTCAAAGTAGACACACTAAACACATATCTGGCAGGCAAACACACAATATTCTTAGAACAAGTTCGCAACCACACAAACCCAATCATACGAACACTATTCAGCAGAGTAGCACATCCAAACAGAAGAGCACATAAAAGCTTACTACTCCCACCAGAGCACTAAATCACATACACATTACACAAAGAAAAAATGAAAAAACCCAAAAAAAATAATATCAATATCATTCTATCTTCAAAGTTTAAAATTTCCAAAAACTCAAAATTTTCAAAAACTCAAAAATTTTCAAAATTTCTAAAAGGTTCGTTCTTTTTCGAAAAATCAAAAATCTCAAACTCTAAAAAATTTTAAATTTTAAATAAAATTTTTTCAAAAATTTTCAAAAATTCTAAATCACATAAATCACTAACTAAACTAGAATGATTCAAAAACAGCTGGGGACGAGAGCATCGCTGATGCCCTAGGCCGGGTTCCCGCCTAAAAACGGGGGTGTACAGGCATTAAGGGACTGCACGGGGTAGCTCGCCGTATGGGCACCCTGCGTATCACGTGCAGTTCTTTCCTGGGGTGATCGTTTTGGACTTGCGGAGAAATCTGCATAATCCAAAGCGATCAGCCTCGCCTAGGTGTCTACAGTTATTCTCTTGTCAGCTCAAAATCGCAAATCAAACAATACTCGCTCCTTCACTAACCGGCATCGGCACCAAGAATTCAACACCACGAAGACCAAGACGACACATGATCAATTACGAAACAACACATGGACCAAGACAGTGCGAGAGTGCTCAGCGCACTAGCACGAGAAGAAACTCACACTAAGGAACACTTACAGAACTAAACTTTGTTATACAAGGGAAAAAATATTAAGCTGCTGGCCTTGACAATATATATTATTTCATGATAAAAAACCTCTCCATAGTGGGCAAGGAGGAAATATTAAAAAAGTTTAATCTGTGCTTATATGGTGGAAAAATCCCTTATTAATGAAAAAAAAAACATCATATAAGTACCTATATATCCAATTATCAAAAAAGATATAGATCCCGAAGTTCCAAATAGCTATAGAGCTATAGCGCTAAATTCCTTTATGAACAAAACATTAGAATCAATTATAAAAAGCAAGATTGAATGGAAACTAGAAAACAGGGGTTATTTTCCGAGATATCAAATAGGGTTTAGAAGAGGAAAATAAAGCCTGGAAACATTAATCAACTTAACATTAAATATACAAAAAAACTTCCAGGAAAAAATTAAGACATTAGTGATAGTCTTAGACATATCAGCAGCATACGATCATGTTGACATATATAAATTGTATAATGAATTGATGAAGGCTGACATCTCAGTTGACATAGCAAACTTAATTTTTCAAACTCTACAGAACAGAGAAACATATATTTTAGACAAAACAGGTAACATCAAAGGGCGAATAAATATATCAGTAGGGCTAGCGCAAGGATCACCCTTGAGCCCCCTTTTATTTAATATCTACACAAGTAAATTACATAGCATAAAGAATGGGGATACTAAATTGATACAATACGCTGATGATTTTGCCTTGATATTGGAAGGAAAGCATGATGGTGACATGATAAACAGGATGAACGAATCTCTAAATTTAATGTCAAACTTTTTTATTGATCTCAATTTTAGAATATCACGGGACAAATCTGTAGCCATGATGTTTCAACCTCGAGCACGTGACCAACCAAGAGAAATGTTAAAATACAATGATAAAATTATACCATGGGTAAAATACCTAGGTATCATTCTGACCAATACATTAAACTGGAGTAAACAGGTTGAGAGGATATGCAGTGAAGCAATTAAAGGGATAAATGTCATTAAATCATTAACTAGAGTATGGTGGGGATCAGATCCAAAAACCTTGCTCAATGCATACAAGGGAATAGTCAGATCTCATCTAGATTACGGATGTCAGCTTATTAATCCAACCACTAAGAAAAATAAACAGAAACCGGATTCGACCAAATTCCAGGCTCTAAGAACAATTTTAGGATGTATGAGGTCCACTCCAACAAACTTACTATGGGCAGAAAGTGACGAATGCTCCCTTGAAGATAGGAGACAATAGCTAACGAAAAAATTTGTCATTAAAATATATATACTTAATTGACAACCCTGTGATGGAAAATATTGTGAAGTGAAGTGGTATGAACATGTCCATGGGATACTTCCGTAATAGAGAACTCCCATATTGTGTAATGGTAATGCCTGAAATACTTCAGTATGAAGAAGACATACAAAAACATGAAGCTTTACCTTCATATATATACAACAGAGAATATCAAATGATGACAATTCCAGTAGTACACCTAAACTTAACCAAAAAACGAATATAATATTCCACAAAAATTTCTGGAAATGAAGAATAGATACCTAAACCAATAATATCACATATACACAGATGCATCTGTAGAAAGAAAGTCTAATGAAGCTGGATTCGGGGTTTACTGCCCAAATATTGGGTACAGCTTTTCTTCAAAATTACCAAATTATACTACAATCTGTACGGCAGAAATTGTGGCAATCCACAAGGCAGCATCCCTGTACCTCGAAAAGGATATCCGAAAGGCAGTTATATTTCATGAACCTTTTAATGCAATAAAAAAAAGTCTCAAATAATAAAGGAACTAAAGATCTAGATCATATATCATTTTCTAACCAAACAGATGATAATAGAATCGAATGCAAACGAATTCGATATTAAGATGTGTTGGATACCAGGACATGCAGGTATAAAGGGAAACGAGAAAGCAGACCAACTGGCCAATGTAGGGAGAATCCTAAGGATAACCTATCCTATACAGCTGGACAAAAATGACTATATCCCCATTATAAAAGCAAACCATTATCTAAACCGGAACGGCTTCTGGCGGGAGACATTGAGTAGTAAAGGACAGATATATTCAGCTCTAGTTGATGGTTTTCCTAGAAGACCATGGTTCTTTGAGTCGGAGTTTCTAAGTAGACGTCATGTAAGTACAATAATTATTAGATTACGTACCAACCACTGCTTAACCCCTCAACATCTTCACGGACTGGGTGTCAGGGATACCCCGGAATGTGAGTGTGGGGAGTTGGGTAACATACAACATCTGTTATTTGAGTGTAAAAAAATTATACCAAATTTATATGAAATACTGGTGGAAAATAATGTCAAAACCCCAATATCTTTATTAGGATTGTTGTATAATCCTAAAAGTGACATCATTAAAATTGTAGTAAAGTAGTTAAGCGATAACAATTTAAAGTTGTAAACTCTGAGCTGTTAATGTGGATAATCCTTCTTTTAAGTACCATCCTCTTGATCTGAGGCATCATTTCTTTTGTGAAAAGCTCCTCGGATGCCCGGGAGCGAGAAAAGTAACAATAAACTGTGTTGTGCTGTCTGTCTGATTAACCCCCTGTCTATTAATATAAACTGCTCGTCAAAAAAAACGACGCACCTAGTTTTTTGGACAATATTTGAAAGCTCGTTATTGGAAAACTACTAAACCGATTTTAAAAAACTTTGGAAATTCTGAATAGTTGATTCCTTGACTCTTATGACTAATTTTTGGAATAAGATATTTTGCACCTAACATATACTACAGGGTGTTAAAGAAAGAGATGTTTTTTTTACAAAATTTCAAGTTATCCCCATTTATGGGGTAGTTGAGATTGATAGTCGTAATACCTCTCTTTACTTACAGTTAGGTAATACCTCGGGACGTTTTTGAGATTTTGTAGATATCTTGGCTAACTACGATTATATGGCATTTTTTCGAAAATTGTCGTTATTTTCCAGTTTAGTCCCAATCATTAGCAAACTAAGGAATGTATCGACGAATTGTGAACTCGGCGTCTTACGGTAGGTCATATGCTACCAGTTTATGTACGTTACGTGATCCATTAAACCAGAAAGTTCAAATAAGGGATATGTTTAACACAAAATCATTTTTTTTTTTTTGAAAATCCAAAGTAAAAATTCAAACCAAAGAAAATTATACTTGTAAACTTAAAATGCGACCTTAATACCATGGATTATTAAGAATGGGGTATTTTCTAGAAACAGTTTTAGATTTTTGGTGATAAATCAGTCAGTTGTCAAAATATGATAAAATTAGGATATTTCTTCGTATAACGTTACCATAAATATACAAACGAGTTTTTGTCTCTTACAACCGTTCAGATTACACTCGAAATTACCTTCGAATATACGGAGTGATTGAAAAAGTAAAATGGTAAAAAAAAAATTAATTTTTTAACGGAGGATCCTATTTAAATACCCACCTATCATTTCAATTCTTAATATTTATTTTACGGACCATTTTAATAATATTCGTGGCAGCATAGAATACACTGTACAGGGTGTTCCATTATAAATGTTGTGTAGATTTTTCTTAAAACTTCGTGGACGACTCTAGCCTTGTGCAGACAAGCATTACCATCTACAAGTTATTTCTCTGTGGCAGGTATATTAATATCATCCTTTGCACTGTGGCTTAAATTAAAGAAGTACATTTTTTATTCAGCTATGACAATGACAAGCGGCCCGTCGATTAGCGGACGCGTGCAGGCTATAGTCATGCAATCTTCTACAAACCGTTGAACATCCATTAAAACAAGCTTTACAATTTTTGAAAATTATATTGTCCTTAAAAAGACAAACAGAATCGAAACAACAAATTTTATAGAGCTCACCTACATTTATCATTATGTAACCTTATGAACTAACGGCAACAGGTGCATAACTACAGAAAAAAAAGTAATTTACGGTAGAAATATTTAATATTTTGTGGGCCCACCACCGACACGTATAACGTCCGCTACCCTCCTTGGCATACTATTCACCAAGACTGCAATAAAGGCTTGGGGAATAGCCTCCCATTCTAATCTCCCTGCATTTGCTAAATCATCCAGATTATTAAGTTCATACTCACCTGCATTTATCCTAAGTTTCATTCTACTCCATACATGCTCTATTACATTCATATCGGGAGATCTAGCAGGCCACTCCATTCGTTCGATGTTATTCTCTCTCAAAACTTCTTGAACAACTCTGGCCCTGTGCGGACGAGCATTATCATCTACCAGGATAAAGTCATTTCCGAAGTTTTGAGCGAAAGGAATAACAATCTCATTCAGGCACATGTCTCTATATCTATTCGCATTCATACTTCCTCCAAACAAAACAACCAACTCAGTCTTACCGTTCTGCATAACACCGCCCCATACAGTTATTCCACCACCTCCAAATGCTACTCTTGCTTCCATATTTTCTTCTACATACCTACTATTCCGTTCTCTCCATACCAAAATTCGTCCATCACTAGCATGCAAGTTAAATCTACATTCATCAGTAAACATGCACCTATTCCACTCTGCTATTCCCCAATTTACATGTTCTTGTGCCCATCTCCTTCTAGCAGCTCGGTGAACAGGCAGTAAAAGAGGGCAGGCCGCTCTTCTTCTAGCGTGGAGGCCATATTCATGCAACCTTCTGCGTACGGTTGGGGTCGAAATGTTGACACCTGTGACTTCTCGAAATGCCCGGTTTATCTGAGTCGCATTAACTGTAGGACGGCGGCGGACAGACATCCTTATATAGCGATTTTGACGTAAATTTGTTGCTCTGCCACGACCGCTGCGCCCTCTATTGCGGTAAGCCGGGGTTCCGTGGATCCCATATCGGCCAATTGCTCTACGCATAGCTGATTCCGTAGAATTCATCATGTCAGCTATATTTCGGTAGGACATCCCACGCTGACGAAGTCTACAATGTAATTTTACATTATTTATAGACATGAGTTACTAAAATAGTGAAATACACTTACCTTACAATGTTTGTCAATTCGCGTTCTCCAAAACGAGGCATTGTTAATAACAAGTACAAATTTCGCTTATGTGACAGTGACAGTACAAAACATACCAAGAAATAATAATAACGTTACCTTAGAAACGCAGCTTACGCAGGGACAGCCAACTACGGTATATAAGGCTAACATTTTTAAATCGCAAGCATGTTTTAAAAAAAAATAAACAACAATTATTATTATAAACAAAGATAATTTGGCTACAATTTTCGGCAAGGTGCGGGTGTAAATTTTCATAGTCCTCTAATTTTAAAGTCGATTCGGTTTGTAATGGATGCTTGTGTGACATTATATCTACGTAGAAATCTCCTTATTTTAGCATATCTTGACAATCTTTATTGATCACCAAAAATCAAAAACCGTTGCGAGAAAATACCCAATTCTTAATAATCCATGGTATTAAGATCCCCTTTTTAAGTTAACAAGTATAATTTTCCTTGGTTTGAATTTTTATTTTGAATTTCACAAAAAAAAATGATATTGTGTGAAACATATCAATTAATTTAAACTTTCTGTTTTGATGGATGGTAATGCTTGTCTGCATAAGGCAGTAGATAGTTGTCCACGAAGTGTTAAGAAAAATCTATACAACATTTATTATGGAACACACTGTACAGGGTATTCTATGCTGCCACGAATATTATTAAAATGGTCCGTAGAACAACTAAGAATTGAAATGATAGGTGGGTACTTAAATAGGATCCTCCGTTAAAAAATTAATTATTTTTTTACCATTTTACTTTTTGAATCACCCTGTATATTCGATGGTAATTTCGAGTGTAATTTGAACGGTTGTAAGAGACAAAAACTCGTTTGTATATTTATGGTAACGTTATACGAAGAAATATCCTTATTTTACCATATTTTGACAACTGACTGATTTATCACCAAAAATCTAAAACTGTTTCTAGAAAATACCCCATTCTTAATAATCCATGGTATTAAGGTCGCATTTTAAGTTTACAAGTATAATTTTCTTTGGTTTGAATTTTTACTTTGGATTTTCAAAAAAAAAAAATGATTTTGTGTTAAACATATCCCTTATTTGAACTTTCTGGTTTAATGGATCACGTAACGTACATAAACTGGTAGCATATGACCTACCGTAAGACGCCGAGTTCACAATTCGTCGATACATTCCTTAGTTTGCTAATGATTGGGACTAAACTGGAAAATAACGACAATTTTCGAAAAAATGCCATATAATCGTAGTTAGCCAAGATATCTACAAAATCTCAAAAACGTCCCGAGGTATTACCTAACTGTAAGTAAAGAGAGGTATTACGACTATCAATCTCAACTACCCCATAAATGGGGATAACTTGAAATTTTGTAAAAAAAACATCTCTTTCTTTAACACCCTGTAGTATATGTTAGGTGCAAAATATCTTATTCCAAAAATTAGTCATAAGAGTCAAGGAATCAACTATTCAGAATTTCCAAAGTTTTTTAAAATCGGTTTAGTAGTTTTCCAATAACGAGCTTTCAAATATTGTCCAAAAAACTAGGTGCGTCGTTTTTTTTGACGAGCAGTTTATTTGATAGGAGCCAGCCTCCGGCGCGATTCATTTCGCAATCCCAAAAGATTAAAAAGTTTGGTCTGGCTAAATACCTAGATTGAAGACCAAAAAATAAAACAAAAATAAAATAAAACATTGATGTGCCAAAAAATATATTCTTGATGCAAAATTTAAGCGCCATTCACATGGCTTTCCAAATCTGCGAGCACTCTGACTGAATCGACTTGTTCTGGCTCACCTGGCTAATCGAACTTACAGCAGTCATGTGCCATATGTGAATCGACCTTATAATTATAGCTTCATTTAACAAATAACTAACTAATTGAGATGCCGAATATTAGAATTTATTTTTTAACACTCTTATTTTTTTTTATCAAAGTTCCTAAAGCCAAATACGTTTTATACAAAAAGTATTAGATCAAGTTTATTTGTTTAAATGGAACAGTTCGCATATTTTTGCTATAATAACAGACCTTCTTAACAAAATTAGGGAAATTTGAGGGAAAGGTGCGTCATGTAAATTAAACCACATATTCCTAATACACCTAATTTATTAGAGAAAACGTGCCGGACACAGCCTGGAATTCACGAGGGCAAAGAAGAGTACGGCAGAGAAACCCTCGATCTAAATTCCTAAACCGAACTATGCTGTACAACCTTTATTAGTATAATAATTAATTAAATTACTGTCTCCCGCGCCACAATTCGTAGTTCCACGCTCGTGATAGTACATTTAAAACTGAAGAGATAGCTCTCCGGCCTGGAATCGAACCCGAGTCTCCTGCATGTCAGGCGGATGTGATAACCACTACACTGCCGAAGAGTGGTGTTAGTTAGCCAGTCGCCGCTGGCAGGTACTGAGGTCCTGGTTATGGAGGCTACTCAATTAAAGTTGAAATTAGGGCCAATATCTCTAGAATGATCATTTCATTTATAACTAGGATATTCACCCGTCAGGGTAGGAAAATGTTAGTAATTTCACAAAAGCTCTTACTTGCAATCACAGTCATACTAAAACTAAAATTCCAGCACGACAAGACAGCAAATAATAAATTTTTGTTTTAATTTATTATTATTATTATTATTATTCTAGAAACAAACAAGCGGCAGAGCCGATGAAGTTGTTCCCATCAAGCTTTACAGACTATAGTGGACAAAGTGGGCACTTTTTTCTTTCATTTCGGTATCAAGTAGATTTTCTAAAGTGTTTATGTTGTTTACAGACACTGTATTCCTGTGGAGATTGTTCCATTCGTAGACCCTACGATTAACTAAAAAGTTCCTTCTCACCAGTTTGTTGCATTTCTCCTTCTCCAGCTTTTTAGTGTGACCCCTTAACGGCCGCGACGTACTTAGTGTATATATGTTGCTGCAAGGGTAATATCCAGAGGTCTACATAAAGGTCTCGATTAGGTCTCCACGGGATCTTCGCTCCCTAAGTGATGTTAGATGCAAATGTCGTAGTCTATCTGTGTACTCCATGGTCCTTAGTGTTAGAGGTATTTTAGTCACTTTTCTTTGTACCCTCTCCACTTGCTCGATATCCTTTATATAATATGGGTTCCACACAATATAGGCAAATTCCAGCTTTGGTCGAATATAGGTTTTATAAATTTTTAGTACCATTTCTTCAGGCAAGTCCTGGGATGCTTTTTGGACTAATTATGTTAATGTATTTGCCTTCTTCACCACACTATTGATGTGAGGTTCCCACTTGATATCACCGGATATTTTTACCCCTAGATCTTCATGGGTATTTCCAGATTTTAATGTGTCTTGCTCTATTATATAGTCTATTTGAGGATTTCCCGTTCCCATATGCAGAACAACACACTTGTTAGCGTTGAGGGTAAGTAACCACTGTTTAGATCAAACACTTATTTTCTGCAGATCATTCTCCAATGTAGTAGATGGATTTCCATAAATTTTGGTATCATCCGCATGTAAGAGAATGTTGGAGGTGACAAGTGGTGGTAATTCGCTGGTATACAAGAGGAACAAGAATTGTCCGAGCGCGGAGCCCTGTGGTACTCCACTCGTAACCGCATACATTGGAGAGAGTTATTCATAGCATAAAACGATTTCATTATAATATGTACACATGTTATGCCATCAAATATGAATTATACATGATAATAAAAGAAATACTTGTACAAATTATTTTAATAACAATATTATAAATTTTACTGACCTGTAATGACATGTTAAAGCACAGAAGCAAAACAATTCATCAAAATAAACCGTTCACTTCGCCGGCTTTTGACTATCTATCTCCGTTCTCAAGCGAAACCCTTTCGGATCTCCTCCAAAAAACCTCGCAAAACCCGACTTCAATTTATGACTTGTTTTTCTCTTTTTCTTTCTTTACATATCTATATATAAGGTGTCTCAAAACTGAATGTATCACGTCTAATGAAATAATATTTGAAATGGGCGGGTTGCCTCCGATATAATAATTTAATCGTAATAGCCAACAAAATATTTACAAAAAACACAATCAGATGGGCGATACATAGCTTTAAACCCTATAAATCCCCAGTACTAGATGGAATCGTTCCAGCCTTATTACAACAAGGTAAAGAGTACTTACTACCACACATTCAATCAATCTTCACAGCCAGCCCAGTGCACTGGGCTGCATTCTCAAAAACTGGAGGAAAGTTAAGACAGCGTTCATACCCACGACAGGGCGACGATCACAAGAAGAACCAAAGTCTTACCGCCCCATTAGCTTAACCTCCTTCCTTCTTAAAACGATGGAAAAGATTATCTATAGGCACGTCAGAGGCCAAGTTCCCTTCTAATGCTCTACTGCATGCAAAATAATTTGGATACCAACCATCCAAATCTACCACCCATGCTCTTCAAAATCTCGTCCGGAATATAGAGAAGGCACTGGCTGAAAAAGAAGTGGCGCTGTGTGCCAAAGTCAAAGTCAAAGTCAAAAAAAAGCTTTATTATAAAAATATAAAAATCTCATTTACAAAGCTAACCATAATAATTTTTTAGATAGGTACAAAAAAAATTTGATAAGGATCAAATAAGTAAATTATACAAATACAGTACCAAGTACCAAGTACAAGGAACATAAAAAATAGAAAATAGGTATAAATAGTCCAACAACGGACAGGTTGTTAATAAAATTTACATATAAAAATAAAAGATGAAATAGACATGAACAACACGCGCCCGTTTTACAGGGAATCATCAAGGAATTCGGCAACATCATAGTAAGCCTTTCTCAAAAGTAATTCCTTTACCCTCCCTCTAAACACTCTGTAAGATTTAGAGGATCTAATATTTAGATGAAGGTGATTAAAGGCTTTTTTAGCAAAGTAGACAAAGGACTTCATAACCAGAGCACTTCGGGGAATCAATAAAGGAACAACATTCACTTGCCTAGTGTGATATGGTCGGACAGGATCCAAAGAGTTGAAGTACTTCTTGTAAACTAGACAAACACTCTCTAGCAAATACAAACATGGAACAGTCAAGATCTTTTGTGAAATAAAAATAGGTTTACAAGAATGCCGAAATGACATATTAAACATAAACCTAAGAGCTCGTTTCTGCAAGATAAAAATTGAAGAGAAGCTGGCAGCACTGCAACATCCCCAGAAAGCTATACCATAAGTAACGTGTGACTCTATTAGAGAAAAATAAGCCGATCTCAAGACGGGTGGCTCCAGGTGGTGAGAAAGCACTCTCAAGGCATAGCAACCAGAGGACAGCCCAACTGAAAGAGCATGATGTGCATGATGTGCTCCTCAAACTTCAAACTCTCATCCAGTGTCACCCCCAAGAATTTGGCACCAGCAGCAGGAAGTATTTGGTCACCGCCCAATGAAATATTAGCCAGAGAACACTTGAAGCTCAACATGTTAGTCTTTGGTGTGTTAAATGATAAATTGTTGCTATTACACCAGGTTCTTATGCGCATTGATCATTTTCTCCAAAACCCCAACATCACTCGCACGCCAAACAATAGAAGTGTCATCCGCAAAGAGCCTAACAATTCCCTTGATTAGAATGGAGGCAAGATCATTGATATAGATTTCTAGACATAGAGGGTGCATTTGACAATACCTCACATGACTCCATTCAGCGCGCCACAACACGCAGATGAGTGGAACAAACCACTGCAAAATGGATAAAATCCATGCTAACCAGCCGTGGTCACCGCGACCATTAAAGAAACAGCCGTCACAGCCAAAGTAATAAAGGGATGCCCTCAAGGAGGGGTTCTATCGCCCATGCTTCGGTCTCTGGTTGCTGACGCACCGCTGGTAAGACTGACTGAAGCAGGCTTTGAAGTTCAAGGTTACGCAGATGACCTAGTTATAATAATAAGAGGTCAATATGACAACGTTCTCTCAGAACGTATGCAAAGGGCACTAAACCTTGCCAGCACATGGTGTACACAGGAAAGATTAAATGTCAACGCAAGCAAAACCGTAGTGATCCCATTCACAAAAAATGGAAGCTGAACCTTAAAACACCTACTTTGGGAGGGACAACGGTAGAGCATTCAAAAGAGGTTAAGTATCTAGATCATTCTTGACCAGAAACTAACATGGGACATACATCTGGAAAGAACTATGTTGGGGTTTGGAACCCTCGGTAAAATGCACTAAAACAGAGTTTTATCCACAATACTGAAATAGAATTTTTGCACTCGATGCGCGTTTCGCTAACCATGTTAGCATCATCGGGAGATGATTAAAACTTAATCATCTCCTGATGATGCTAACATGGTTAGCTAAAGGCACGTCGAGTGCAAATATTCTGTTTCGGTATTGTGGATAAAACTCTATTTTAGTGGAAAGAACTATTAAAAAAGCAACGGCAGCACTCTGGGTCTGTCGACGACTATTTGGTAAAACATGGGGCCAAAAATTATCCATCATCTGGTGGTCCTATAACACTGTTGTAAACAGTGCCGGTTTATCCAGGGGTCTTTTGGGTGTTGTAGAACCGGGCGGTAAAGTTTTAGGAGAGGTAGGCGCGAAGCGCGTACTGCCACTAAAATTTCAATATTTTCGCTTTATTGACTAATGAGAAAAAGGCACATTTTAGATTGGGAATTACTACCATTGTGCAAGTAATTCGGCTTACGTTTTGATAAAAATTTGTTTGAATAATATAGCAAGTGATGCCAATGAGAAAAATGCGGTGATAGTCGAAGCAGGTTCGCTAGGGGAAAACTTAATTTGTCGGAATATGGGATTTTCTTATCTTTCAGAGGGTAAACGAGGTTAATAAAACCGTACAAAGAAGAGGATGAGGAGGAGAAAACATGGACCTAACTACAACCGCCCATCTTTTCTCTAGAAGAATATTTTGATTTTAATCGTGATCGCTTTGACCATCATGAGGTGCAGTGGCGGACATATCACCGGGCAGTTCGGTGCGCCGCCCTGGGGCCCAAGTTTCAGAAGGGCCCCACGATGCCGCTGATTATACAGTATTTTTGTATCGAAGTAAGTAAAATGGTAAAACATCAAATATGCAAACCAAAAATAATGAATATATACAATAAAGTCACAGTATAGATACCTATACGTATTTACTAATGAAATATATCGACCATACTGCCCACGCCTAATATTCGTTGAGAGCCTGAGAGCGTTAAATTTGGCAACTTCGAACTCCCAAACCCAGCCACCGAACATTAACCACTGTGATTCCCACTATTCCCAGGGGCCGTCTTTTCATAAATTGACTAAGACTAAGAGTCTAATAATAATAAACTATTTTTGTTATGATAGGAACGAATAAGTACCCTAGTTTTTTGTTTAAAATATAGTCGGCTATCTTTGAAGCCCCCCCGTCGTTCAAGGGCTCTCTCGTCATGCGTGCTCCACGAACTTGTCAACTATACGCTACTGGCCACCGGTGTGAGTGATATAGCATGCTTTTTTACCCTACCTGTAACTGTAGCGCAATTGGAATTGGAAAGGTCTTTTCGTAAATTGAAACTGTTGAAAAACTGCATTAGGTCAACAATAAATGAACAAAGGTTGCGTGATCTATCCATTTCAAATATAGAATACAATATCGCAGCGAAATTAGATTTAACAGAATATTTCCCTCATGTATAAAAAATCCCATTAGATGAGTGCAATTCTCGGAAAATTACAGCGATAATTGCCTTGCAGAAACCGAAAGAGCACGGCGATAATTGCCTCGTACGTATCTATGGTAATTCCATTGTAAACTTACGATGACTGGGAAAATTTATAAATTACGTCAAAGTCAAAATATATTTTTAAAATGTCTCGCTTCGGGAAATATTCCCCCGAATTACACTCGTGCATCAAAATAACCAGATAATTTTGCATTCGAGCGTGTTGTCTTAGACAAACTGCATTCGGTCATTTTCATATTTTGGAAAAAGAGCCCTCCACCTTCGGTGTCGGGCTCTTTCTTCAAAATATGAAAATGAACTTATGCAGTTTTTAGACAACACACTGTCATGCAAAATTATCGGTAATTTTGATGCACTAGTGCAATTACTTCCGATAATTTTGCTAATGCCAAAGTCAGAAAAAGATCATTCTAGATTTTAGTTTGTTATTAGTTTTTATATTTTGTTTAAAGAGTTTTTATTTTATTACTTTTTATGTGGTACGGAAAATACCATTCTAGATATTAGTAATACAATATCGCAGGAAAGTTAGATTTAAAAGATATAATAGATAATGTTCCTAATGTCAAAGTCAGAAAAAAATAATTCTAGATTTCCGTTTGTTATTAGTTGTTATATTTTATTTAAAGTGTTTTTATTTTACTACTTTTTATGTGACATGGAAAATACCAGTCTAGATATTAGTAATGCAATATAGCAACGAAGTTAGATTTAACAGAAATTGAGAATTTTGCTGATGCCCAAGTGAGAACAAGATCATTCTAGATTTTAGTTTGTTATTAGATTTTAGATTTTGTTTAAAGTGTTTTTATTTTATTACTTTTTATGTGATACGGAAAATACCAATCTAGTTATTAGTAATAAAATATCGCAGCGAAGTTAGATTTAATAGATCTAATACCTAGATAATTTTGCTAATGCCAGTCAGAAAAAGATTATTCGAGATTTTAGTTTGTTAGTGTTTCTATTTTATTACTTTTTATGTGATACGAAAAATAACAGTGACAGTTTATTGTTTATTAATAATTTTTATATTTTGTTTAAAGTGTTTTTATTTTCTGGCTTTTTATGTGATATGCAAAATACCAATCTACAATTGTTGGTATTAACTAGCTTTCATCCTAAATAAAAATTTATTTTATTTTCTTTTCATGGGATTCGAAAAAATATTAGTTCTTTATTAGTTTTCATCCTGAAGAAAAAATATTGTTATATTCTTACTTTTTATATGATACTCATATATTATCATGTATTACCTATGAGAAATGCCTTAACTTAGTTTTAAAATAGACAAGGGGTAGGGGCCCATAAATATATTTTGCCCTGAGGTCCACGCGTCCCTAGATCCGCCGCTGATGAGGTGTTGAGAATGTTGTTGCCATAAAACGGAAATTATGTTGAAAGACGAAGTACCATACCAAAATTGCAATTTGGAGAAAAGAAATCGGACCTAAATTTGAGCCAGAGGAATAAAATGCGCAGGCAATATTTATTTTAATAATAGGCAATCTTAAATCCGAAATCATTAGTCGGTCTAAAAGCTACCAATTCTATTCAGAAACATTTGAATTTCTATTTAATCTAAACTCAATAGAATATGAAAATATTATCTTATTAGCAACTGAACTAAAGGAAGAATACAGTACAGATTTGTGCGAATATTTTCCTCAAGAATGTGTTCATCTAAAAAAGCTGTTAAATTCTCCAACAAATATTAAAACAGAATTTCCATTGGACTTGGTTTAAACCTTATACGAACATAAATTAATACATTTCCGAATATTAATATTTGTCTGCGTATTTTTTCTCTGTAATGGTCACAAAAAGTAGTGAGCGATCTTTTCCTACTCTCAAGCAAGTAAAAACCTATTTAAAACATTCAATTGCTCAAGAGAACTTGAATTCTTTGGCCATTTTGTCCATTAATCCAGATCTGCCAGATGAAATAGATATACATAGTATTATCGAAATTTTTGATAAAGCGTTGTTTTTATATTTTATTTGTCCTTTTATGTTTATGTATTATTTTTTTATTTTGGTTTTTGTTTTTTGATGATTCTGTAAAATAACGTTTCTAAACAATTGTTTTATTTTAAATAATGGTTTGTTTTCCGACCGGGCGTGTGGCGCTGCCATTTTGTAGCACTGGCCGGCAAACAACCAACACGCGAAAGCTAACAAGAATACAAAGGCTCGCCTGTCTGGGTATAACAGGGGCTATGAAAACGTGCCCCACGGTAGCTCTGGAAACCCTACTTGACCTCCTTCCGCTGCACGTATGCATAGAAAAGGGGGCCTGAACCAATGCGTATAGAGTCACTCAGACACAAAAATTGAAGTCAGGAAATCTGATTGATCGCTTTAAAATTCTGAAGGACATCCAGATAGAGGCGATGAATAAACCAACCGATACAATGGAGAAAAAACTCCATTTTGATCGCTCCTTTGAAGTCGTAATTGAAGATCGCAATACTACAGAGGAAAGACTAAAACAACCAGAGAGAGGATCACTTGTCTGGTAAACAGATGAATCAAAGATGAAATAAGGAGAGGGATCTGGTCTTTAGGACTTAGGTGTCGAATCTCTGCACCTTTAGGAAACACTCCCGTCATATTTTAAGCAGAACTAAATGCTGCCAATATAGCCATCCCTGAATGTACCAAAAAAAGGTCTAAAAGGTGCAAAAATCTGGCAAACAGAAACAGCCTAACCCTAATGTGAGTACCAGAGCACGAAAGTGTGGAAGGCAACGAAGCCGCTGACCAGCTCGCACGGAATGGTGCACAGACTGCCTTTTGCGGGCCTGAACCATTCTGTGGCACCACTAGACTACGTAATGAATGAACTCAGAAATTGGGAAAAAGGCGGAAAGAGACACATTAGGCATTGGCCTAAGAGGCCTTTATCTTTGTAAACCTAGCTCCTTGTTAAACTCGTAGCTAAATTTGCTCGATTTATTTTTGCTTGTGGCTCGTAATGCTCACTTTGACGAATGAAATGGGAGAACAGTGACATAATGTGAAATGTCGATCAGCTTTGTATTGCGATCTTAGCACATACAGTTTTCTTATCGCATAAATTTGACTTAGGAAGAATTTGCATAGTTATTAATTTGTAATTTTGAAGTAGTCATATCTCTATCAATTTTTGACTAGTATTTAGCTTATATTTTAGAACCTTTCTTTTAAATAAACTTTTTTGGGGACTTTTCATTTATTTGGCACTTATTTAAAAGTGTGCTTAAGTCAAATTTAATCATTAATTTTTTTGAAGTAGACTTGAGTATCAGATTCATTGACGAATCTTGTATTTTTAAACATAGTTTAATCATTCATTAATGATCTTGTATTTTGGAACATAGTTTTATCAGATTCATTGACGAATCTTGTTTTTTTTTAATCATAGTTTAATCCTTCATTTACAAATCTTGTAATCTTTGATCGTAGATTTAATTCTTAAGTAAAAGAGTTTGAAATATTTTGATGAGATTGTTTCAATTACTGTTCATTATTGTTAATTTCTTTTGTTTAATATCAACCAACATTCTGGTCTAAAACAAGTTTTTCTGTTTGCATATTTTCACGGAAATTGGCCAAAGAGCTTGGATTGATAGTCAAGCCTCAACCGAGTGTACCATTGCAGCATTAGACGTATCAGCTCTATAAGACGTTTTTGCCCTCTGGTGTTATCCTTACCCATAAAGACCTAACAAATAACAGACAATTAGAGAAAAGGGAACGAGGTGAAGAGAAGTGTGTCCAACCAGGGTTGAGCATCTAATCTAGCTAAGTATTTTATTTGCAAACGTAAAAATCACTGCTGGATAAGAATTTTTTTAGTTTTGACTAATTACAAAGATTAATATTTTAATTGTTTTTTTTTAATCTAACATCAATTTAATTCTTCAACTCTAGAGGAACTCTGTTCAATAAAGTTGTAATTTGGACTGTTCATTTTAATAGTATTTATTGAAATAAAATTATTGTAAATTTGTTTTTAAGAACATTTTTTATTTCCGGCAAGAACGAGATTCTGCAGTTCTCAACGTCTATCAAGTGATTTTTGTTAGCTTTTAAGCTTTTATTGGTGATACTTGACAGTTCTTTGAGAATTGAGGAATTTCTGGCGCCCAAGAAAAATCCTTACTGACCAATAAAATAAACTCGCGACTTAGCCGGCAACTTAGAATATTTCCAAAAGACATCAGGAACGTAAATTGTTATAAATGGGTGTATTGATAGCTGGGCAGAGACAGGTCAAAAGACTCATCTTTCAGTCGCCTAACTACACAAAAAACTTCACAAGCTAAACAAAAAAATTAGATAAAACTGGTCGTATACCTTCTCACTGGACATGAAGGTATCACCTAAAGAAAATGGGGAAAACCACTGACGAACAATGTATATTCTGCCAAACTATGGCTGAAACGTCAGAGCACCTACTCTGCGAATGTCAGACCCTGACTCGCCAAAGGTTGAGGCACCTCGAAAATGCCTTTGCGGTACCTGGAGATCTACAAAAGCTCAACCCTCAAAATATTCTGAGGTTCTCGAAAGATAGGAATTACACAAAAGATCAATTGTGGTCGACGAGTTGAAGGGTAATTCTTGCCGAGCAACCCCTCTACCATACCATACCATATCATACGATTCATATAATGTCTTTATTGCTTTTAAATGTATGTTGGTTTTTTCTAATGCTTCCCATAAACTATTCAAAGGTATGCTGTCATAAGCTTTTTGAGTGTCTACATGCAACAAATGAATTTCCTGATTAAGACCGCCTTTTTCATTCAATAATTTAGGTAATACAGTACAGCTGGTTAACTGAATCAATCAATTTCGTTCTTTGTATTTTCGTATATATCCTACTTAGGGTACTAGTGACTGACAGTCCTCGATAGTTTTCGTAGTCTTCTTTATTCCCTTTTGATTTATAGCAGATATCCTAGGTATTTTCCATTCCTTGGGAATTTCACCACCATTGATACATCTTTCACGTGGTATTTTTAAGTGGTTATATTAGTTCACATTTGATCAGTTCAACGGCCTTTTCATTTTTTAGTTGTTTACATATTATCTTTATTTAATTTCGTACTGGTGACTTATAGCATTTATTGAATTATTTTGATTTTTATTGTTTTGAAACTCGTTTCTCTATTCTGTCAATAAATTTTCGAAATATTTATCTCATTGTTCTAATGTTGTTGGTAAAATTATTGTCTTTCGCTCTTGATTTTGTCATAGGTACTCTAACAGTTTTCAACTTCCCTTACTATTTCCTCCTCCTACGTATATTATGTTATTGTGTTACACAATCTTTTCCATACTTTGTTTTTCTTTTCTATTACTTTTCATCCGACTCTACTTTGTGCCTCTTTGTATTCCATCTTATTATTAAGGTGTGTTGTTAAATATTTCTGGTATTTCTTCCTTTTATCTGCTATATCATGTTCAATTCATAACAGTCTGATGTTGCTACTATAAAAGATTATAACTTTTATTTTATATGCTGCATAAATGCAGCAAAAGATTGTATATTTTGTATATTTTGTGGTAAGAATTATTGAGTATTAACCTCTTCGGTTAGTGGACTTCCAGTTGAAGCATTTACTCATATTAATTAATTATACATACGATTACTAATACATAATATGTATTAGCTTTTATAATACCGTTGTGGCCGTAAGTGGCTATTCTGATCATCATTTTTCTCATATTATACTCCAGCACTTTATGACTGTATTTATTTTAGTGGATAATCTATTGGATCGCTTAGGTTTCATCAAATAGCTAAAATAAGATATTCTGTTATTAGTTTAACTTTGCTTAGGTATATTTTCTGTTATTAAAAACTGAGTTAATAACCTACCTTTGATCTTCGTTAGATCGGTCAAATTCATATACTACTTTTGGCTTGAATATTTCGCTTGTAATCTCAAGCTGATATGGGTTAAACTTGCTGAGGTTAATGATTTGGTTTGAGACACTGCTACTGCTTTCTTATTTACTTGTTAATTCGAGAATAATTGTTAGTTATTCCATTTTTCTTTCTCTTCAATTGTAAAAAACTAGTACCTGCTGCTTATTTTCTTCTAAGACGTGTTTATTTTTCGTTCATTTTCTCTCAGTCGTCAATGTTTGTTTTTTCTTCTTATGTTTTAGTAGATTTTGGGGCTATTTTGTGGTTCCACCTTCTTACCGACAGTTGTGGAATTTATATATGAGATTTCTACTTTATATTTATCTTTTCCAGTGGCATGATATAAGTTTTGTAATATCCGATTGGTAGCTTTGAATATTAGTAATGAATATTAGGATATTTTCCATCATAATTGTTGCTGTCGATTCGGATTTTTAAAGGTTTATTAAAAATTAAATTTTATCTCATTAGTTGTTGTTTCCACAGACGTTTTACAATGATTAGTTCTCGTTTATTATCTTAGAAGCATTCCTCGTATCGGCTATTTCTTCATTTCGATAGTCGCGCTTCGCACTACGATTTTTTCTTAACTGATGTTTTTTCCCTCTAAATTGCTTGGTTGGAAATTGCAAATGCAAATTGATTGAAAACGATGTCTTGGCCCCCTAGAAATTCCTACTGGAGAGATAGGAAGGGTCTGCTGAAGTGTAGTGGGTGACTCAGCTTTTAGTATTGCTTTTTTATACTACTCTTCTAGGGGATCTTGGGTTGAGGCCCTAATTTGCGTTACACGACCGATTTATCGAGATATTCGTACTACACGAGAGGCTCTATGAGCTCACCTTATCAGACCGAGGCAGTTAATCCTTCAGGTAACCCTATAACACAAGAGAGGGTCTCACTACAGGTCTCACTACAGGTCTCACTACAGGTTTCACTACAGGTTTCACTACAGAGTTTCATCTTCGGGCTTACTGTCACATTTGGACCGGTAAGTCCCACTTTCACCTTGGCTGCTGAGCTTGCAGCCGCAGTTAGACTTTTTTAGCAGCAGACTTTCTGCGGACATATTGCTGTTGGCCGAGACACCCAGTAGTCCGATTGACAAGGATGAAGGAATGGTCGATCCTGCCATAATGATGTCAGGGCTCGCCGTATTGGCCCTCTTGGTAAACGTGGCTGCTTGAGTCTTTGCTGCATTGAACTGCTTGAGTCTTTGCTGTATTTCTGTCGCCCCAAGTGTGAACTTTCCCCAGGTCTTGATTAATTGCTGTAATCTGCTCTTGTCTGCGGTGATAAGTCTCAGTCGCTGGTAAAGGTTTTTCTGATCTAAATTGGGATATAAGGGTAAGATATTGTACCTTTAATTTAATAGTTTTTGCGGTTATTCCTTTGTTTTTAAGTTACATTGTAAGATTGTTGTTATTTAAAAAATGGTCGTTTCATGCATGTTCTCTTTAATATATTCGAAGTGCTTCTCTGCATTTTTAAAGTCTTATTTGCTCATGAGAGACGGTTTTAGTTTAAAGCTTTTGTGTTGTCCTGGTCCAAAGCTGTCTAAATTGTAACGCTTTGGGTTACATTCAATTTTCCTATCCTCGTGGATTGTTGTATTTATCTGAGTTTGTTTAAAATTTAGTAGTATTATTTTTGCTTTTAGGAAATAATGGCGACTCTCACGGAATGGCCTCTGCAAGCTCTCACATCATGGATTCTTATTTTTGTCTTTGGAGTCTAGGTGCATTTGTAGATATTTCCATGTTGATAGAAAATTGTTTAAAAATATTGAATGGATTCTACATTCAATATTTTTAAACAATTTTCTTCACAAAATGTTAAGAGTCTTATCGTTGGTGGTCACTACGCTGCGTGGGCCTCCTACGTTTTTAGTATTTTTTTCCAAGTCATCCATTAAGGTCTCCGAATATTATGATTTCAAATTTTTCTTATTTTGTCATTAAGTTGTTCATAAAAAATCACCTTTTTTAGGTCCTGGCGCGTCATCATTAGGTATACCTATTACCGTAGTTTTATATCCTCAGATAGTTAGGTTAATTTTTATAATTCTCAATTTTTTTCGTTTCAGTGTAGACACTCTTTCCTTGCCCTGTGATATTTTGTTATTCCCATAAAAGTGGTTATAATGTCTTAAGTTCTCACACCCTTGTTCTTTTTTTTTTGGTTTCAGTAAGTACAGCTACATCTGCTTCTAGTTCTTTGATTTCAGTGTTAGAATAGAATAGAATTGAAGGAAATTGGCGCTGGTACCCGCCTCTGCCACTGCAACCTATGCTCTGGGTCTGTCGACGACTCTTTGGTAAAAATTTGTTTGAATAATATGGCAAGTGATGCCAATGAGAAAAATGCGGTGATAGTCGAAGCAGGTTCGCTAGGGGAAACACTTAATTTGTTGGAAAATGGGATTTTCTTATCGTTTTGGTTAGGAATCTTGCAGAGGGTAAAGGCGGTTAGTAAAGCCGTACAAAGAAGAGGATGCGTAGGAGAAAACATAGACCTAACTACAACCGCCCATCTTTTCTCTAGAAGAATATTTTGATTTTTAACGTGATCGCTTTGACCATTATGAGGTCTTGAGAATGTTGTTGACATAAAATGAATATTATGTTGAAAGGCAAAGTACCAAACCAAAATTGTAATTTGGAGAAAAAAAATCGTACCTAAATTTGAAACAGCTGTGCCGGAGGGATAAAATGCGCAGGCAATATTTATTTCAATAATAGGCAATCTTAAATCCGAAATCATTAGTCGGTCTAAAAGCTACCAATTCTATTCAAAAACATTTGAATTTCTATTTAATCTAAACTCAATAGAATATGAAAAT
>MU183271.1:73004-90340 GCA_016904865.1 Pissodes strobi | reverse complement strand
GTGCGAATATTTTCCTCAAGAATGTGTTCATCTAAAAAAGCTGTTAATTCTCCAACAAATATTAAAACAGAATTTCCATTGGACTTGGTTTAAACCTTATACGAACATAAATTAATACATTTCGGAATAATTTGTCTGCGTATTTTTTCTCTGTAATGGTCACAAAAAGTAGTGAGCGATCTTTTCCTACTCGCAAGAAAGTAAAAACCTAGTTAATAAATTCAATTGCTCAAGAGAACTTGAATTATTTGGACATTTTGCCCATTAATCCAGATCTGCCATATGAAATAGATATACATAGTATTATCGAAATTTATGATAAAGCGTTGTTTTTATATTTTATTTGTCCTTTTATGTTTATGAATTATTATTTTATTTTGGTTTTTGTTTTTTCATGATTTTGTAAAATAATGTTTCTAAACAATTGTTCTATTTTAAATAATGTCTTTTTTTTCCGATCGGGCGTGTGGCGTTGCCATTTTGTAGCACTGGGCGGCAAACTACCTTAAACGGGGGCTGGTTGTAAAGCCTATTATAACCTTCTCCTGCTTAGTGTGGTGGGTAAAAACAAAGGAAATAACAACACCCGAAAGCTAACAAGAATACAAAGGCTCGCCTGTCTGGGTATAACAGGGGCTATGAAAACGTGCCCCACAGCAGCTCTGGAAACCCTACGTGACCTCCTTCCGCTGCACGTATGCATAGAAATGGAGCCCTGAACCAGTGCGTATAGAGTCACTCAGACACAAAAATTGAAGTCAGGAAATCTGACTGGTCGCTTTAAAATTCTGAAGGACATCCAGATAGAGGCAATGAATAAACCAACCGATACAATGGAAACAAAACTCCATTTTGATCGCTCTTTTGAAGTCGTAATTGAAGACCGCAATACTACAGAGGAAAGACTAAAACAACCAGAGAGAGGGTCACTTGTCTGATACACAGATGGAACAAAGATGAAAAAAGAAGTGGGATCTGGACTTTACGGACCTAGGTGTCGAATCTCTGCACCTTTAGGAAACACTCCTATCATCTTTTAAGCAGGACTAAATGCTGTCAATATAGTCATCCCTGAATATGACAAAAAAGGTCTAAGAGGTGCAAAGATCTATATCCTATCAGATAGTCAGGCAGCCTTAAAAGCGCTAGCATCTAGCTAGTGTGGGATTGTCAGATGGCTGCAGATCAACTGGCAAACAGAAACAGACTCACCCTAATGTGGGTACCAGGGCACGAGAGTGTGGAAGGCAACCAAGCCGCTGACCAGCTCGTACGGAATGGCGCACAGACAGACTGCCTTTTGCGGGCCTGAACCATTCTGTAGCATCATTAGAGGGGACGCAATGAATCAACTCAGAAATTGGGAAAAAGGCGGAAAGAGGCACATTGAGCCAATGCACCTGGGCAGAGACAGGCCAAAAGACTCATTTCTCACTTGCCTAACTACACAAAAAAGCTTCTCAGGCTACAAAAAATGAGATAAAACTGGTCGTAGACCTTCTCACTGGGCATGACCCCTGGACGTAGCACCTCAAGAAATGGGAAAAACCAACAGAACAACGCAGATTCTGCCAAACTATGGCTGAAACGTCAGAGCACCTGACTCGCCAAAGGTTGAGGCATCTCGAAAATGCCTTGGTGGCATCTGGAGATCTACAAAAGCCCAACCCTCAAAATATTCGGAGGTTCTCGAAAGAGATAGGAATTATCGGGTAACATAGAAGGGTATACACAAAAAATCAAATGTGGTCGACGTATTGAAGGGCAAATGTATATACTTAATGTCTTTATTGTTTTTATAATGGATGTTGGTTTTCTCTAATGCTTCCCATAAGTCTATATACAGCAAATTAATTTCCTGAACGTTTCTTTTCAATTATTTGGATAATACCTAGAGTATAGATGGTCAATTGACGATCTACCAGCTCTAAATCCTGCCTGCACTTCAGCCCCTAAATCTTTATACTCTTCTTCAATTTTGTTCTTTAGTATTTTCGCATATATTCTACTTAGGGTATTAGTGACTGACAGTTCTCGATAGTTTCCGCAGTCCTCTTTATTATCTTTTTTATGACTAATAGATATCTAAGGTATGTTTCATTCTTTGGGAATTTCTCCACCATTCGTACATCTTTCACATAATACCATATTTGATCAATTCAGCTGGTAATTCTCCAGGTCCGGCGGCTCTTCTATTTCCTGGTTCTTTACATATTTTCGCTATTTCATTTATACTTATATTGGTGACGTTATAACATGAGTGACTTTTATTTTTATTGTCTTGAAACTCGATTCTATTTTCTGTCAGTAAATTTTTGAAGTATTTATCCCATTTTTTTCTAGCATTTTCTAATGCTATTGGTAAAATTATCTTTCAATCTCGATTTTGGCATAGTTCAGTTTCCAACTCTCCGTCCTCCTTCCTCCTCCTACGTATATATTTATTTTGTTACACTTTCTTTTCCATGCTTTGTTTTTTTTTTCTATTATTTTCCATCTGACTCTAGTTTGTGCCTCTTTGTATTCCTGTGCGTTGTTAAATATTTTTGGTATTTTTTCTTTTTATCTGCTTTACCATGTTTAAAAATTATAACTTATATTTTATATGCTGCATTTAGCACAAAATATTCTATACTTTGTGGTAAGAATTAGTGAGTATTAACCACTTTGGTTAATTAATTATAAATTAATTTATTTGATTTGTTGTCAATAAGTTTAGTGGACCTTCACTTGCAGCATTTATTTATATTAATTAGTTATACATACGATTATTAATACATAATATGTATTAGCTTTTATAACACTGTTGTGACCCTAAGTGGCTATTCTCATCATCCTTTTTTTCATGTTGTCCTTCAGCACTTTGTGACTGTATTTATTTTAGTGGATAATCTATTGGCTCACTTAGGATTCATCAAAGAGCTAAAATAAGATATTGTGTTATTAGTTTAACTTTGCCTAGTTATATTACAGTAATTATGTTTACTTGCAGTTCTGTATAAGAACTGAGTGAATAACCTACCTTTGATCTTCATTAGATCGGTCAAATTCATATACTACTTTTGGTTTGAGTATTTCGCTTGTAATCTCAGGTTGATATGGGATTAACTTATTGGGGTCATTGATTTGGTTTGAGATACTGCTGCTGCTTTCTTATTTATCTGTTAATTCGAGAATAATTGTTAGTTATTATATTTTTCTTTCTCTTCAATAGTAAAAAACTAGTACATGTTGCACATTTTCTTCTAAGACTTGTTGATTTCTGCATAGATTGCTTACTGTTGTTTCTTCTCATAGTGCTCTAGGCATTTAAGGCATATCCCTTACATGTCTCCCCGTGGTTTTCTCTCTTTTTTGCTCTGTGATCTTTTGTTATTCCTATAACAGTGGTCATAATGTCTTAAGTTCTCAGACTCTTGTTCTTTTCTTTTGGTTTCAGTAAGTACAGCGATATCTGCTTCAAGTTCTTTGATATCACTTATTTTCCTTGAAAGGCCTTGCACATTCCACGTGCTGCCCGTTACCAGGTTTCCCCGTGGGCATCGCCATGTCACATTATAAAAACCTTCGCCGTAAGAAACCAATTAAAATAAAATATTTTCTGCCTCGGAGATGTTTATGGAATGATATAATAGAAAGCCCATAAATATTCTGATACACTGTGACTGTGGGTTCTGGGTTTATTATACTATATATTACAGAAGACTATGGCTCGAGGTCGTGCCCGGACCCCCTTTTGACCTGGGCCCTTTGTTTCGCCAACACAGGGAACACTGTTGATTACGCCACTGATTGAAGTGGAACGTAGCAATAACTCCAATGAGTTAGTATTTATTCAGGACGGAACATAGCTGAGTTTTTAGTGAGTATGCCAGTGGGACAGAACACACAAAACACACAAAAAAGTATTTCTTTCTTATATTTCTCCTTTTAACATCATCCTGGTCGTTGTTCCTTTTCGAAGGTCGTAATCCACAATGCGCCAGGTACAAGTGAGGCCTCTCCACGCTTCCCTATCTTCGACTGCTCTCAAAAGACGTTGAGTTGCCCCAATTTTGAGTTCTAGTATGATTGATTCATTGATTTTACGAGCGGTCCATGGGATTCTTAACATTCTTCTCCAACATGTCATCTCGAAGATCTCTATTTTTCCTCGACAAGCGGCGTTCATCCATGACTCTGATCCGTATGTGGCAATTGGGGACACTAGCGTTTGCATCAGCCTTTTGTTGGATCTTTCTTCATCTGGTGGTCTTTCCAGATCTTTGTTAGTTTTATTACGGCCGATTTTGCCATCCCGATTCTTCTTTTTATCTCTTCCTCACTGCCACCTTTATTTGAAATACTTGCGCCTAAGTAAATGATTTCGTTTTTTTTACGATGTATGGTATTAGTTAGAATCCTTGTGGCAGGACCTCAGCTCTATCAACGACCAGCAGACAGCACTTGGCTCGGTTAAGTTTAAGTCCAGCTTCCGAACTGAAGTGCTCAATTTTTTGGAGCAATTCCGCCATCTCTTCTTCGTTGTTAGATATTAACGTCGTGTCATCGGCATAACACAAGTTTGTTATTTTTCGACCTCTCACCGACACTACCCCGTTTCAGTTGTGAGTTGCCTTCCTTATAATCCATTCGCTATAAATGATAAATATCATCGGCGAGAGTATACATCCTTGCCTGACATCCTTACTTACATTGAAGCTCCTGAATATGCTGTTTTCCATACGTAGATATGATGTATTGTTGACATATATGTTTTTTTTTTGTGAGAAGTGTCAGATGCTGTGGGACGCCCATCTCATCCAATATCTGCCGCAGCAGGTTCCATTTAACCGGGTCAAATGCTTTGGTGTAGTCCAAGAAGCAAAAGATTACCGGCACATTGAATTCATAGAATTTCTCTATCATTTGCCTAACATTTAATAGTTGGTCTCGAGTTCCTCCACCAGGTATTGGTACCTGGGGGAGAAGAAATGGTTTTAGACGATCTTGGAGTTTTAGGCGTTCTTGGATCACTTTGCTGGCATGGCTAATGAGAGATATGGTTCGATATTTGTCGCAGTCTTTCCTATCTCCCTTGTTGTGTAGTGGGATATACACTGATTCAGACCAGTCATTTGTTATTTACCGGTTGTCCATGTTTTGTTACATATTTGATGCATTATGTCGATTTCCACGTCACTCGCACTTTAGCATCTCCGCCACAATATTATCCTTATCAGCCGCTTTGTGATTTATTAGTTTATTGACTACAGCTTCAACTTCACTACGGAGGATGGGGGCTCTTGAAGGTTGATCATCGTTGCTGCTGTAGTTGTGCGAGAACCTTCTTCTGACTTCATAAGCCTTTCACAGTATTGACGCCATCTCTCCATGATATCCCTCTTATCGTCTTTCACTGGGAGGTATCGTAGTTCAAAAGTTCTTGCCAACATATTCACTTTCTTTAAGAGATTTTATTTTCGTTTTTGTTCTAGTGTTGTTCAACTTCAGTACATGTCTGTTATAAATTTCTCCTCACCTCTTCTGAGTGCTTGGTTAATGCTTCGTGTTAGTCCATTTTATGTTGCAAGTTCAACCCTTTGACTAATTCCCTTGCCCTGATTAATTTCCATATCGAATCAGATAACCAAGGTTTCTTTGGGTTGTTACTGATGGTGAATTTACAGTTTTCGGCTTGTGTTTGAAGACTAGTTTTAAATTTCTTTCAAAGCTCTTCAGCGGTAGCTGTTTGTATTTCTTGTTTGGTGATGTTTTTTAAATTGCGGTTTACTTCTTCTTTGTATTTATTGCTTTGCCTGTTTGGTTCATTATGGTGTTTGGCAGGTTTTTGAAGTTTAAGGCTTATTTCGGCTACCAGTGCATCATCGTTGCTGCCGCAGCCCATTCCTGGGTAGGTCTTGATGTCTTTAATCGAGCTCTTCCATCTACTCTTTATCAGAATGCAGTCAATTTGGTTCCTTATTAAACGATACTAAATATTTAAATGATTGTTGATTAATTTAGTTAATTTTCTGATAATGTGTTAAGATGTTTAAGAGTACATATATCAAATAGGAACAAAAATGTTTATAACATTAAAGGGCATTCTCTAAAATTTTTATAATTATCTCGCATATTCGAAACCTGGACGGTATGTTAATGCATAATGTAAAATGGCGTAACGACGCACACTTTATAACATTCTGTTAAACGATCGCCGGCGCTTCCTTTCTTCACCTTTATAAGTACCCACGTCGTAAAAACAAGAATTTAGCGTGTTATGATAGAAAATCAGCGAAATGGAACAGCCCATTAACGATCTTCAAGGTTTATAAGATAGCAATTTCGAATTTCTCGTCATTTTTTGTGTTTGTGTAGTTAACAGGTATTAGCCGCAATATGCAATATGTGTAAACTTCTTCGATAAAAGTGAACTAGATCCCGCAAGAAAGATGATCTTGACATCATCATTAATTAGGTGTTAATAGAAATTATATATATAAAAAAAACGTACTCGAAGTTCGGATGGTCGTGTGGTATTTAATACACTTTTCTATGTGCTTGAACTTGACAAATGTAAAACGCAGACTGTAATATGTGGAAAGCATGCTGTAACAGGACCCTTTGAGCTGCACAGCGGAGAATTGATTGAACCTGTGGAGGTGGATGAATCATACAAATACCTAGACCTACAGCAATCCATTCGTACGGAACACACCAAAATTAAAGAGGAAGCCTTTAGGAAGTATGTAAGTCGGCTAACAACCATTAATAAAAGTCGATTGTGCAGTAGGAACATGATTAGTGCACAACAAATACGCCGTGTCAGCTCTCTCCTATACATTTGGAATTGTGAAGTGGACAAAAACAGATATCGAGAGAATTGAAAGAATTACAAAATCAACGATGACAAAATATAGAATCCACCACCCAAAGTCAGCAATCGAACGAATGGCGCTGCCAAGGACACACGGTGGCAGAGGAGTTACAGATATGAATTTCTTGTTGGAAAAAAAGTTCACAACTCAAGAAAATACTTCCTTCGGTGTTTCTCTACTCCATAAAGCAGTCACTTTTGCAGATAAAGTATATACACCATTAAATCTGAGCAATCCCCGGAACATACAGGAAATAGCAAAATCCGAGCATTTTGAACAAGTAATGGAGACCTGGAAACAGAATGCCCTGCATGGGAGGCATGAACTTGGCTCTGAAGATGCCGACCCACCTGCGTCGAGCTATTGGCTGACTCATGGGGATCTATTCCCGGAAACAGAGGAATTCATGCTTGCTATCCATGATTAGGTAATCCCTACCAAAATATATCTGAGATATATAGTCAAGGACCAAGCTGTGGAAAATGACAAATGCCGCAAATGCCTAACTAGTGCGGAAACCATTCAGCACATCACGGCTGGAAGCCCAATACTTGACTACATCGAGTACCACCACCGCCATAATTCTGTGGCTAAGATTATTCATCAGGGGCTGGCACATAAGCTTAAACTTGTTGGCAATACCACACCATACTATAGATACATCCCTAAAGCTGTTCTAGAAAATGAAAACGACCGCATCTACTGGGACAGAAGCATTATAACGAACAGAAATATACCAGCGAACAGGCCGGACATCGTTTCGATAGATAGGCCGAGGAGGAAAACTTGGCTGATTGATATCGCCAGTTCTAATAATATCAACTTGCAAAGCAACTACAAGTAAGCTTACTAAGTATGCAGATCTTGCTCATGAAATAAAACAGGAATAACATCAAGACAGCGCCAGCGTCCCCATTGTGCCACTGGTAATTTCATCTACAGGGATTGTTCATAAAACGTTATCAGTCCATCTCAAAATACTTGGGCTACTACACTGCAGAGACGTGTCATCCTATCTACCTGCAATATAGTCAGGAAAGTCCCTAATTTACAATGGTGAGAGTCATCTTGCCACAGGGAAGGATAATAATAATAATAATGATAATGATAATAACCCGGCATGGGGGTAGTTGAGCTTTGGGTCGGCTGCTTTGGAGCGTGACGTCCCCACGCGTCCGAGTTACCTGGCAGTAGGTAAAAAATGCCGTATCCGACGCGCATGAAATGGACACCGTCCATGAATGAATCAATAATGCGTATCTATTTTAGGGTAACACAGTTAGGACGAGAGACCATCGGCTATGGACAAGGACTGCATACTGAATTCTGCAGAGATTATCCAGAGCTGCATGTAACAGAGCAGAGAGTGGAAGATCAATGTCGTGTTATCATCAGAAACAATCTCATCCCAGCTGCGAGACTTGGCACCATCAAACAAGAAGTAGAACGCGAACTGCTAAACCTGCACAATAACAACGAAGATAATGAGGATCATGATGATAATGAGAATAAGAATCACGATAATAACGAGAATTGTGACCAGGACGGAAACGCTGGACATGTGGGCGGGACGCCTGAAGTAGCAGAGCAACAGCTGAATGGTGGGGCACATGCTTTAAATAGAGATAATGTGGACACGGAAGGATTATTCGAAACACTTCTCTCAGAGCTGAGAAAGTTAATTGTGGAGTACATTAAGTAGACCACCATTACCTAGAGATAACCCCTCAACGAAACGGAATCGCCCTTACTATTATGAACAACCGAATTCTGCCAAACTATTTCACCCAGGCGAACAAGTTGGACCACTTCCATATGTTAATCCATTGCGCTGGAAGAGCCATTGCCCGAATCCTGGGAATCAAAGTACGAACAAAGGGAATGGCGCAATACATACGAAGAGATATAGGAAGGCTAAAGAATACATCAATGGAGTAAGGTCCCATAGGCTGGAAGCTTGCGTTCGATCAATCCTGACTCGATATACCCATGCTCGTGGTGATCCAGAAAACCAAACACACCAGCAATGTCTTGACACTTTAAAACAAATATTATCTGTATTTTCATGGCGTTTAAAGAGGTACAAATCGAGTAATAAAAGAAAACGAGATAATGTCTTATTCCAACGATCAGAAAAATTTCCCCAGCAGTGACGATGTTGAACAATGTTGGAGGGAACAGTTGGGAACACCGACCCAGTGCAACGTTGAAGCAGGCTGGAGTGGGGGAGCGCCGGAACTCCCAGGAATACGACCAAATGCCTGACGAGCCGTTTGCGACAGCAGAAGTTACAAACATCATCAGAGGTACCCATAACTGGAAGGCCCGTGGCCCAGATGGAATCCAGAACTGCTGGCTCAAGAAACTCCAATGTCCCATGAAAAATTAACGAATTTAATTAATGACGTAATCGCCAATCCTGAAAATATGCCACGCTTTCTATTTCAGGGTGCCACATACCTTTTATCAAAAAACACGGAGGATACATCCAAGTACCGATCAATCCCGTGTCTCCCAACGATTTACAAAGTGATAACAACCTGCTTAGCGCACCGGCTATATGCCCACTGTGAGCGAAACAAGATCATTGCTGACCAACAGGAAGGATGCGCTAAGGGTTCAAGAGCAGCTCGTAATCGACTCTGTCATCTGTAACCAGGCATTTTCCAAGCGTAGGAAGCTGTACATGGCTTACATCGATTATAAAAAGGTTTACGACTCTGTGCCTCATGAGTGGCTACTAAAGATTCTACAAATATATAGGACTGATGCTAACATTGTTGACTCTTTAAGGCATGCCATGACATCTTGGCAAACGAAAATGTATCTTAATGAAGCCGGGATTACCACCGAAAACATACCAATAAAAAGAGGTATATTTCAAGGAGACGTCCTCAGCCCGCTATGGTTCTGTATTGCGATGAACCCTCTATCCCACCAGCTGAATTCTACTTCCTATGAATACAATATCAAAAACAACAACAAGGCAGGGGAGAAAGGCACTCATTTGCTTTATATGGATGACCTAAAACTTATGGGAGCTACCAAAAATCAGCTAGAGCGAATGTTGAAGATCGTAGAACAATTCTACATTGATCATGGAATGCGGTTTGGACTGGAAAAGTGCCGTACAGTGAACATCGTACGAGGTAAAGTAGGTCCATGTAACTTTGAACTTAGGGACGGCCAGAACATCGAGGCAATGAAGGGAGATTAATTTTTCAAGTACCTCGGAATTAAACAAACAATGCGCATATCACATGGCGCAATGAAGGCTGAATTAACAGAAGAATTTACTAGAAGGATAAAACGTTTGGCAAAAACTCAACTTAATAGCAAATATATCTGCAAGGCTATCAATACTTATGCCGTCTCAGTTCTTGGATAGTCGTTTGTATTGGTAGCATGAACCGACACTGACATTGAAAATCTCCAGCGGAAAACAAGAACCTTACTTACAAGATCACACAAACACCATCCGAGGAGTGCAGTGGAGCGAAGAACCTAGCCAAGACATCTAGGTTGAAGAGGTCTAGCGGATCTACATAAACCATTGGAGCAGCAAATAAATAATTTGCGCAATTATTTTCAGGGAAAAGCGAATTCTTCAGAAGTTCATAGGGCAGTTTGTAAAGTAGATGACTCTACACCACTGCTTTTAAAAGAACACCAGGTTCAAGACCGCCATCATATCGACCTTGAGAAAATACGAGTGTGGAAGGAAAAGCCCTTACATGGCATGCGAATGAGGCTACCCAGGATCACGTCGACAGTACAGCTTCGAACTATTGGTTAGTTTCAGAACAAATGTTCCCCAAAACCGAGGGCATTCTGCTGGCTATTCAAGATCAAGTGATTCCCACTAGAAACTATCTCAAGTACATAATTGGAGATGCTTCGGTGGCGGATGATCGATGTCGATACGGCTGTCAAACCACTGAGACCATCCAGCATATTACAGGGGGATGCCAAATGTTCGCAGCAACAGAATATAAAGTCAGGCACGATGCAGTTGCGACGATAATAATCCATCAGGAACTACCAGATAAGCTGTTGCTGCTGCAGACGGAAAAGGTAAGTTACTATAAATACACTCCCGAATCTGTTTTAGAAAGTAACAACTATAAGATCTACTGGGACCGCACTGTGCTTACTGACCGGACGGCGATCCACAATAGACCGGACATCATTCTCGTAGATAAGCGGGCCAAGGAAGCCACACTGATCGACATCGCCATACCCAACAACAACAATTTGCAGGTCAAGCACGCCGAAAAGATCGCCAAATATCGAAGTTTGCCAGAGAAAATCCGGCAACAATGGGGAATGGAGAGAGTAAGAACGGTGCCAATCATTGTGTCATCAACAGGACTCATTCCAAAGAACCTGTTAATAATCATCAAGGAACTCTGATTGAGCGAACATCTCTTCAAATTGATGCAGAAAGCAGTAGTTCTCGCAACTGCCCGTACCGTCCGAAAATTTGTACTAAATCCTTAGATGTCACCAAGAACCGGAAAACATGGAAAGGGTTCCCTCAGAGCTTAATCCTTTTGATATCCGGGATATCTGGGATAAGTGAATGTTCCCCTTAGAGGGAGTGCGAATGCCGTAAAGATAATAATAATAATTATTATTATTTATATACAAAATTAGGAAATATTTTATAGTGAAGAAGTTCAAATTAATTTTTTCTGGACAAAGACAAAGGTAAAAAAAGAAATAAAAAAGGTGAGTAAAGAGAAATAAGTAAAGAGAAGAAAAATCAAAATACAAAACGAAAGGGGTAGGAACAATGATAAAAAACGAATGAAAAAAAGTACAGAAAATAAAACACGACTATGCACTGCGCAACTGATGAATAGGAGCGATTTTTAATTTAATTATACACTGTTCCACAATTGCAAATAACTAAGTAGCAAATAAGTATGAGCTATAGAAATTTCATGACAAAAAAATCTAAACAGGAGTTAATAATAATTCTGATCTGTAGGTATATTTTAAAGTGAGGAATGGATATGAATTCAACACTTTATACTAGATAAAAGGAAAAAAATAGAAATGTACAACTAGAAAAAAATAATAAAAAGAAACACTGAAAGAAAAATACAAGAAAAAAAAAATTATTAAAACATATTAAAGCTGTTTCATAAAGTATTAAAACAGCAAAATGTTGATAGAAACAAATCAAAAATTGTTTGCCCTCTATAGACCTTTTTAAATAGGCGTACCCAAATATTTTTCTGTGAATATGCGTTATATCCAGAAATCAAAAGCAAAAAATAAATGAAAATTATCAAAACTAATTGAGCGTCGAGTGAATGTATTCTAGTACAATAGGAGAGTTTGTTTGTTTGTTTTATTTTACACTATATAGATATAATTAAAATTAGAAACATGATCTTTTTCTGAATAAAGAAGAAAAGTAAAAAGAGAAAAAAAGATAAGTAAAGTGAAAGAGACGGAACAAAGATAAAAAGAAATGAAAAAGAGTTCAAAAACTGCAAAATATTTTGGACCGATTATATGTATTGCACAACTGATGAATAGGCGAGATTTCGAATTATATTTTTCACTATTCCACAATTATTGGGGTAAATAAGTACAAGCGATAGAAGTTTCATGACAATAATAATACGTAAATATCTGCACAGAAGTTAATAACTCTGATCTGAAGATATATTTTAAAGCCCGGAAGAGATAGGAATTCAATAATTTATACTAGATAAAAAGAAAAAGGAAAGGAAGCCCAATAGAAATAAAAATAAAAAAGACGCAAAATAATAAGAAGAGAAAGATAAATAGGAAGATAAAACTGAAACTGAAAGAAAAATACATGAAAAGAAAAATATTTAAAAAATATCAAAGCTATTTTTGTTCCGCTTGTGTGCATTACACAACTGGTGAATGGGATAGAAACGAAATACAAAAGCATACTGATATGGTACCTACCTATTTAATACACCCGTCTATATGCCCCGATTACTTAACGATGTGCGGAATAAAAATCGTTTCAATGGAGTGACGACAAGGATCGAAAGGAAAATATGGAAAGTTTAAAATATCGAAAGTACAAAATATCGACTGCAAAACATCGAAATTGCAAAATATCGAAATTGTAAATTATCGAATGCAAAATATTGAAAGTACAAAAATATCGAAATTGCAAAACATCGAATGTGAAAAATATTAAAAGAGATGAATATGAAAAGTATAAAATATCGAAAACGTAACGTAGTAATACTTTATTATACTTTATAGGCTTTTCTAAACACACGGACCCAAATATTATCTCGAGAACATGCGTTATATCAAAAACAATTAACTGTGAATTGTCTTTGGTTATATCTAGGAATCAAAAGAAAAGAAATGAAATTAAACTGTTTTGGCGTAATGAAAATGGGAAACAATTAATCTGAATAAATATCTGTACAAAAAAATTAAGAAGTATTTTAAAGTCAGGAAGAAGTGTAAATTGATTTTTTCTGGATAAAGAGATAGGTAAAAATGAAAAAGTAGGAAAAGAGAAGGAAAGAAAGATAAATAAAAAGGAAAAACATAACGAAAGAGGAAAAAGCAATCATAAAAAAGGAATTAAAAAAGTTATATAATAATATTTTTAGGGCTGATTATATGCACTGCACAATTGATACGTGTTCGTCCTATGAGCTTGAGAATCTGCCATCAGGAAATATTTTAAAGTCAGGAAAAAGTGTAAATTGATTTTTCTTTGAATAGAGAGACAGGTAAAAAATTAAACAGAAAGAAAATATAAGGAAAGAAAGAGAAATAAAAAGAGGAAAAACATAACGAAAGAGGAAAAGGAATGATAAAAAAGGAATGAAAAACAGCTTTAAATATAAAAACTTTTTTGGGGTCGATTATATGCACTGCACAATTGATGAATAAGAGCGATGTATACTTTTTTTTCCGCTATTCTACAATTGCAAAGAACTAAGTAATAAATAAGTACAAATATCATGACAGTAATAATATGTAAATATTTACAAACTAAATACAAAAATGTATTCGTGTGGTACCTATTTAATGCACTCTTTGATATGCCCCGATTAGTTATCGGTGTGCGGAATAAAAATCGTTTCAATGGAGTGATGACAATAAGATCGAAAGCAAAATATGGAAAGTGTAAAATATCGAAAATGTAAATTATTGAATGCAAAATATCGAATGTGAAAAATATTAAAAAAGATAAATATCAAAAGTATAAAATATCGAAAACGTAACGTATTAAAAGAGCAAAATGATAATAAAAACTTAAATAAAAAATTGTTTGCCTTTTATAGGCGTTTATAATTACACGTACTCAACTATTTTCTTGTGAAGGTGCGTTATATCCAGGAATCAAAAGAAAAGAAATGAAATTAAACTGCTATCGCGTAGAGTGCTAGGTTTAATGAATTATAAACATAACTATAATAATAAATATCTATGCAAAAAATCTAAGGACTATTTTAAAGTCAGGAAGAAGTGTACATTGATTTTTTTCTGAATAAAGAGATATGTCAAAAAAGAAAAAGAAAAGGTATAAAAAGAGGACGAAAAAAGAGAAAGAGAGAAAAAAGATAAACATAACGAAAGTGGAAGAAACAATGATGAAAAGGAATATATAAACTCAAATTTGTAATTCTGACCTGAAGAAATATTTTATTATTAGAAAGAGATAGGAAAACCAAAATTCATCCATGATAAAAATAAAAAGAAAAGGAAAGAAAATATACATATACAAAAATAAAAACAGGAACTGAAACTGAACACGAAATAAAAAAATAGTAACAAAAAAATAGATAAAAAATAACAAAGTTCTTTAGGTTCCGATTGTGTGCATTGCACAGCTAATCAATGAGATAGAAATTAAATAGAAAAACGGACGCGTGTGGTATTTAATACACTCTTCTATCTGCCCTGATCAGATATCTTTGTGCGGAATAACAATTGTTTCAGTGGAGTGACGACAATAAGATCGAAAGTTAAAATATAGAAATCAGAAATAGATCGAACAGAAAATATTAAAGCAAATTAAGAAAAGTTCAAAATATCGACAGTCAAATATCGAATGCAAAACATTAAAAGTGGAAATAAATATTATCGAATGCAAAATTTCGAAAATACGAAATGTCGAAACTGCAAAATATCGGAAGTGAAAAAAATATCAAAGAAACAAAATATGAAAAACAAAAATAATGAAAGTATAAAATATCGAATACGTAAAGTATTAAAATAGCAAAAATGTAAAAAAATTATTTGTCCTTGATAGGTCTTTCTAAACGCATGTACCCAAATATTTTCCTGTGAACATGCGCTATATCCATTTTCCGAGGAAATTTTGCAAAATTTAGTAATATGGTAGTCAAACATTTTTTTTTACTCTATACTTTATGGCAAACGCTTATGTTAAACTAATTCAAACCAAGCAGAACTTAATATTATATTATAATATAAATAAATATAAATATTTTGCAATTGGGATATTCTGCTTTTATTTTTGCTATCGATATTACACATTTGACACTTTGTTAATTCGATATTTTGCTTTTTTGATATTTTAGTTTCGATATTTTAAACATTTTGCATTTTTAATTTGATATTTAGCTTTTTGAGCAAATGTCCATATTTTTGCTTTCGATATTGTGACTTGATGTTTTTGGTGCATTCAGAGCAAAATTCAATTTAAAACGAAATAGGTTTGGTGAACCAAACAATAATAAATATGTGGACCCTATACGACAATATTAATGGCATGAATAATGATCATTAAATAAGCTGAAATTAATGACGGTTCTAATGATCGGGATATTTAAATTTCCCACAATTGAATAAAAATGCAAGTCATAACCAGTAAGTGGTTTGTCATTCGCCGAAGGGAGTGATATCCTGTACGATACGTGAGTCTCCCTATTTTTTGTTTGACATTTTATATAAGAGAAAATCTGGACTGTAATATGGACATTTAACGTAATGAATTTAATACTATCTTCAAACATTCAGGTCGCTTTAATGCAAGAGATCTTTTATGTTGGAAATTATTGAGAGTTTGAAAGAATAAAATACAAATAATTGAAAAGCCATTGGATGGCTCCTTTTAGAGATCCACTTTTAAACACGCTTCCGATAGCAGAAAAATGGAATCTACACTAAGAAGGAAGAAGCTGCAATGTTTTGAGGTTAAAACTTCTAATGATTGTCAAAGAGACAGAAACTAGTATTTTAATGAATTTTTACCAAATTTGACAATCACGTGGATTATCTTAATTATCTGCGAGATTATTTGCCTCGTATTCCATTAGTCATCAAATATTTTTTATATAAAATCATCCTTTCACATTACACATTGTGCATTGTGCGATACCACACGGTAGTCAATAGGGCTCGCCTTGTTTTATTTCTGTTCTTGACACACAAAAAGGGCTTGTCTGCCCTTTTGTGGCGGATCGGGTGTCCCTTTATTATATCATCTCTTTGATAACCGCACGTTTCATCATTCAATACGTACCTTTTCAGCGAACTGCGTTGCTTGGATGTCTGATTTTTGTTGTGCATTGAACGTGTTTTAGGGAAGGAAAGAATTCGCGTTTTTCGCTACAATTGTAATGTATGATTATTTTTTGAGTTTACCAACAAAATGCTAATTGAAAAATAAATATTTTAAGTCCGCGAAGAGATATGAGGTCGAATTTATTCTCGATAAGGAAATTAGTTAGAGAAAAACGCAAAAAGGCAGAGAAAAATACAAATAAAAATGAAAATTATAATTGTGAAGGGAAAAGAAAGAAGGAGGAAAGACAAGAAGGAAAACAAAGAAAAAAGAAAGAGAAAGAGAAACATAAAGAAATAGAAAAATTAAAAAAATATTTGAAAGGAAAGGGAAAAGGAAAATAAAGATAAAGGAAGTTTAATAATAAGGCAATAGCAATGAAAAATAAAATAATTGTGTTTTACAGTAGTTAACAATTATTACAAAGAGCCAATTACCCACTGGATGCAAACAACGGTATCATCAATTTCATAGGATAAAAGCAAATTCGAAATCTAATAATAAACAAAGTAAATAACCACACACACATTATAAACAGAAAAAATAAATATTCGATACAGGTAGAGATACAAATCAAATGTATTATAGAAGAAAAAAGGAAATGATTAAAAATTGAGAAATTTTAGAAATAAAAAATAGTGAAAACGAAAGAAAAATAAATCGAGAAAACAAGCAAAGAAATAGCAAAGATAAATAAATACTACATTTTACACCATTTAACAATTATTATAATGAACCAACTAACTATTGGATGCAAACGATAGAACTTTCAACTATATAGAGTAAAACCAAATTCAAAACCTAGTAACAATAAGTAATTATCTACATACAAACTAATAATATTGTCACGAGTAATTTTAGGGGTAGCGCGTTTACTTAAAGAATAACTTCTCAGAGAAGAGCCTCGTCGCGATTAGTACAAT
>MU183271.1:6511-34982 GCA_016904865.1 Pissodes strobi | reverse complement strand
TAGTGGAGATAGGCTTGTGGAGTGTAGGCTGTGAGAAGGATGAAAAGTGCTAGACCCGAAAACCTGCAGCAAAATTGGCAAACACATTGTCAAGACAGGCACCCTGCCGAGTAGCATAATATACCGTCTTCACTAGACCAAATGACAAGAACACATTCAAAAGATCTGTAACCCGTCTAGCACTGGTAGAAAAATGGACATTAAAGTCCCCCGTGACAATGACTCTGTGAACACCATAATAAGATCAAAAACTAAAGGAATATGTCAACACATGTATCAGTTTCGCCTATCATATAATATTGATACCATATTAGTTTGGGTTAGTTGGATTGGATTAAAAATACAATTGTAGGGAGGATAATGTAACACTATATACCCATTTTCTGCTGCAAATTTATCGCAAGAGTACTCTTTATTAATATAAAAAACCTTCATTATATTTTTAATTTCTGCTTTTGTGCTGTTTGAACAAGGCAACACTTTTATATGCCACCTGTTGTATCGATTTTCAGAATCTGTGTTATCGGCATTGTTTTGCCTTTATTTGAAGAAGCTTTGGTTTGGTATTTTTTTGAAAAATTACTCCATCCTTTTCTGCTCCATATTGTGTGATAGCTGTTAATTATTTATTACGCCATTCCCCTAAGCGTTGAGATTCCATTGTCGTTTATCAATCGTTTGATGATATTTGAAATTAATTTTTGAGCAAAATTCTTCTTAGGCTTGAAATGCTACAGCAAATATTTGTTTCGTCCTTGGCCAATCTTCTCTTCAGGAAAACCAGTGTAAGTGCAGATTGTTCTTTATTCATTTGATAAAATTTCCTTCTTAATAAATCCATATCATCATCGTCAATAGTTGTTATTTTGCTCGACTCATGTCGCTTTTTCCTATGGTTAATAAGCCTAATACTATATATTTTACTGAAGATAAAGAAGTACATGTTAAAGATGACGTCTCGATTAAAGCATCACTTGAATTAAAATCTCTTTTGATCAATAATAATTATTGGTACACCTTTTTAATTGTTTGTTTAGCATCGGGAGATAAATGCTTTCTTCTTGAAAAGACACTACCAGATAGACCACTATCCACACGCCCGTGGAGTAACTAGCGAAATCTAATTGTAGAAGAGATTTAATCAAAGTATTGAATTGATGGGTTAACCCATCGAACTTTTCAAATTTCTTATCTATTTTAGCTTCAAGTTGGTTAACAAAATTTGCTGCAGCGCAGCGCCACGAGTCGAACCCATAGCTATAGCCGAAAGTTACCACCCATCCATTATCATTTTGGGGCACATTATACACAGGTGTAGTACGAGAAAGAAAGCGATGCAAGACTAACGCTAACATCATTAGAAGTTAAGTGATGAATAATGATAGAGTAATAACGAGACAGAATGAGTTTACATTTTTTGCCACTCGTTTCGACAATGGACCACTCTGGTTTACAAACCGAAACGAAACCGGTAGGAAAACCGCAAGCAAAAACAGCCCCTCGACTGAAAAACCCAAATATTTATTCCCACCGCGGCATTTAAAAATCCAAAAAAAAAGCGCCGTCGAGCGGCCGCTTTCACGCCCCAAATTTATCGACACTCGCAAAAAACATACGCCTTCAAAATTAACGTCAAATAAATCATCCTTTAGTCACAACGTTTGCCAAATCAGAACTGCCTAATGCACGTAATTCTTTGCCGAGACGTTCCCCTTATTACGTAACAATGTAACCGACACCCCCCGTATGTCGGAAGTAAAAAATACCAGTGTCATTTAAATAGACGAACGCAGGGCGGGACTTTGACTTTTTACAACACGTTGCTGGGGCTACTACCAGGCAGTATTATTAAGTGTCAATTAGCGCCTTGTCTATTTTTCATCTACCTTATTTCTACGATAATTCTGAGCTTCTTTAACCCTCTAAACTTTGTTTATGATATCCTCAGTTCCCAATTACTATTGATTTTGCAAAGGTTCGTCAATTATGCAAATCAAAAAATCTATAGAAATTCTACCCACCTACAGCAGCAAACAAATAAAAATGAAATAACAACGATTTAAAGATGCACATTTACAAAAAATATCAAAAAATATATAGGAACATACAATCTTGTTGTATGCATTATATACACCAATGTTGCATGACGCTAAACCTGTGAGACTACCAATAGCACTTCGTCAGAATCACTACAAGCACTAACGTTATATATAGCTAGTAGATATGCAAGGGGAGTTGAGCCGCAGATTCGCTTACTTTTCCACGTAAACCTCCATTAGAAAGAAAATCTAAGGTCCCTCCTGAATTTCAAGATAGATCACCATTGTCCAGATCTCAGTCGCCGACTTGGAAAATGTCATTCTTAAGGGTGCGGCTTCTCATGTCCCTGAACTCTGAATTATGGACAGACCATAATTTCTCGGCTCTGACGACATCTGTTAAGATCTCGTCCACTTGGGCTATATTATTTTAAAGGTTTCCATTAACTCTGTGTGTTCTGACGGTACTCAAAAGTCCCACTGATTTCTAACTTCTCAGTAAATTATAATATATATCAGCTACGATGCTATTGTCTTGACTGGACTTTAAACTACACATTTTTTTAACGTATGTATGCGACCAACAATACATTATTTATTTATTTATTTATTTATTTACGGGTCAAGCCCATTAACATAATATAATAGAGCAATAACAAGTTCATTATAACTATAAAATTCTAAAGTAATAAAACAAAATAATGAAATAAAAGGAGGAATTAATTACCTACACTGATAGATGAAAATGTTATTAATAGTTAAGATAGAAGATAAGACAACATAATTTTCCGATCATTATAAAGTTAGGCCTTATACAGTACGCACAAAAGGTTCCGCAGGACCAAAAAACTCCAATTCAGGTAACTCATTGCACAGTCTGACGGTACGAGAAATAAATGAGTGGTAAGCTTCAAGTCATCAGCAAACAGAAGAAAAAGACTCTGCGTTAAATAAGAGGAAAGGTCACTGATAAAGATGTTGAATAATAGGGGGCCCAGGTGCGAGCCCTGAGGGACGCGTGATGATACTAGAATTTGAGACGATGTAAAGTTGTTAAGGTGTACCATCTGAGTCCTATCTCTAATGTAGCTCCTTATCCACAGCAGGAGAGACCCTGAGACACCCAGGGACGATAGTTTTTTAATTAAAACTTCGTGGTTCACTCTGTCAAACGCCTTGGAGAAGTCAGTGTAAATGAAGTGTACCTCTTCACTCCTCTCCAAGGCGCCCGTCAGGAGGTCCACATAGGTGAGGAGATTTAGTTCGGTAGAAGAGTTTTTTTTGAAGCCGAACTGCTCATGTATTATTTCAGGACCAAGGCAAGATGTTAAGAATTTTGTGACTATATTTTCAAATATTTTTGGAATAGCGTTAGGGCGATAATTAGTGACATTTTCTGAGCCACCAGTTTTGTGTATGGGTATCACAAAGCTTGATTTCCAGAAATCGGGAAATATACCGTCTTGCAATGATCTATTAAAGATGATACACAGTGGACGTGATAGAACAAAACAGCAGTTTGTAAGAAACAGTGGATGAACCTTATCAGGTCCGGGTCCTTTGTCTGGGTTAATATTTTTTAGTTCAGTGTAAATGTCTGAAATTGCAATAGTCAGGTTACATAGGTGGAAGAGAGCTGATCTGGCATATCCAAGGAGTTGTTGGTATAGACTGAGCCGAAGTGCTCGGCAAAGAGTTCAGCCGCTTGTGGGCCCATGGGAGCTGATTTCTAAAGGTGTAGCTTGGTGGTTGTTTACTAGAGTTTTGCAGGAAATCCGTGTACGACCAGAAAGCCTTGGGGTTGTGCCGAAGAGTTGCTTCTGTCTCTCTGATATAGTTATGAAGGCGGTGCTTTGATAGAAGATTACATTGAGATCGCAAATTAGAGTAAATTTGGTAATCGCAGGGAAGTTTGCTTACCTTAATTTTTTTATGAGCAATCTGTGAGTGATTTCAGGTCCTGCGAGAATCATTTGGGGAATTTCCTACTAGCATTTTTTTTCTTAGGTAAAAAGATGTCAAATGTATTATATAGAACATTGTAGAACAGTCTTAACATTTTATCTGCCGTCTTCCCAGCAAACAGATCATCCCACAAAAAGAGTCCCAGGCAATAATTTATATCGTTGACATTTGCTGCTTTGAAGTTGTACAATAGTAGTAATCATCTCCCTGAGCGCAGGGTGCGTTGTGCCTTGGATTAAGATCCACTTTTAAAAGCAATGGTGGATGGTGGTTGTCCAGTGGTAGCAGGTATTCTTCAGTGTCAGGATGTGTGATTGGCAGCTTTGAGTGACATAGGACCAGATCAAGAATGACATTGTTGACATTTCGAATGTCATTAATCTGGTTTCGGCAGGAGGCAAGTAACCATCTTGTGTACGTTGGGCTGATGAGCAGAGATCTTCCATGATCCATGTCGTCTTAGGGAGATTGAAGTCCCCCGTAATGCAGAGACCGACATTGCTAAACTGCTGCGAAATTTCTTCAAGGTTATTGCCAAAGCTTTCGTATTTTTCTATTGGTGAGCTGGGTGGTAGGTATAAACCGCCTGCTATCATTTGCTTTCTGCCTGAGCCCACAAGAAGGTAAACTTGTTCAATGTCGTTTGTTGATCGTATTAGGCGTGATGGGATAGACTCATGCACTGCTATCAGTACACCTCCAAACCGCTTCGCTGCACTTGTAGTAGCTGATCGATCACAACGAAAAACATTATAGGAGTCAAACCCAAGCTCACCTGTGTGAAATTGTTCATTTAGGCCTGTCTCTGTAAAGGTAACTATTTGGTAATTGTGCCCTGCTATGCTGCAATGAATGCTTGAATTTGTATAATCAGCTATTAATGTGTCATGGCAGTCTAGTCGTGAATATGTAGTGCGAGTGTTTGGGTTAGTTTGGGTTAGAATGGATTTCCGCTAAACGAAACATGACCCTGGGTAGCTGTTTCTTTGGTTAGAGATGTCTGATTGGAGATATAGCAAAATTTTAAATGGCAAAGACCTTTTAGCCGCAGCAGAAGCAGCTATGTTTACACTAAAATTAATACCACTTGATAGTGGCATTATTAAGACGAAGAAGACAGCGAAGATGAGGAAGGTGATGTCTTTGAAGTCGGAAACACGATTATGTGTCTAGTGGAAAATGTAGTGGAAGCAGTAGAGGAGGAAGTAGGTGAAGATGTAAATGAAGCAGTAGAAGACGCAGAATTAGATTTTTAGCTCGAACCGCAAAATAAATCTGATGAAAATCAAAACTCCTATACAGGAGAAGAACGAGTACTTCAAACATCTGTAGGATGCAAACAATTCTAAATACAAAACGAAGAAAACTATGCGTGGCGCACCTACTTTGGGAAGGACAACGGTAGAGCTTTCAAAAGAGGATAAGTATCTTGGCATCGTTCTTGATCGGAAACTAACCTGGAACCCACACCTGGAAAGAAGTATCAAAAAAGCAACGGCAGCCCTTTGGGCCTGTCGACGACTCTTTAGTAAAACATGGGGCCTAAAATCCTCCACCCACATCTGGTGGTCCTATAAATACTATTGTAAAGCCTATTATAACCTACGCCTGCTTAGTGTGGTGGGTAAAAACAAACGAAATAACAAGAGTACAAAGGCTCGCATGTCTGGGTATACCAGAGGCTATGAAAACGTGCCCCACAGCAGCTCTGGAAACCCTACTTGACTTCCTTCCGCTGCACATATGCATAGAAAAAGAGGTCTGGACCAGTGCCTATATAAACACTCAGACACAGAAACTGAAGTCAGGAAACCTGACTGGTCACCTTAAAATTGTAAAGGGCATCCAGATAGAGGCGATGACCAAACTAACCGATGCAATGGAAACAAAACTCCATTTTGATCGCTCCTTTGAAGTGATAATTGAAGACCGCATTACTACAGGGGAAAGACTAAAACGACTAGAGAGGGGATTACTTGTCTGATATACAGATGGATCAAAGATGAAAGAAGGAGTGGTATCCGGAGTTTACGGACCTAGTTGTCGATTCTCTGCACCTTTAGGAAACACTCCCACAATCTTTCAAGCAGAACTAAATGCTATCAATATATCCATCTCTGAATGCGTCAAAAAAGACATAAGAGGTGCAAAGATCTATCCCGTCAGATAGTCAAGCAGGCTTAAAAGCGCGGCTAGTGTGGGATTGTCAGATGGCTGCAGATCAACTGGCAAACAGAAACAGACTCACCCTAATATGGGTATCAGGGCACGAGAGTGTGGAAGGCTACGAAGCCGCTGACCAGCTCGCACGGAATGATGTACAGACTGCCTTTTGCGGGTCTGAACCATTTTGTGGCATCACTAGAGGGCACGTAATGAATGAACTCAGGAATTGGGAAAAAAGACGGAAAGAGACACATTGGGCCAATGCACCTGGGCAGAGACAGGCCAAAAGACTCATTTCGCACTCGCCCCACTACACACAAAGTTTCTCAAGCTACAAAAAAAAATAGATAAAACTGATCGTAGATCATCTCACTGGACATGGCCTCTGGAGGTACCACCTCAAGAAAATAGGGTATACCACTGATGAACAATGCAGATTCTGCCAAACTATGGCTGAAACGTCAGAGTACCTACTCTGCGAATGCCCTGGCACCTGGATATCAACAAAAGCTCAACCCTCGAAATATTCTGAAGTTCTCGAAAGAGATAGGAATTTTCGTGTAAAATAGAAGGGTACACACGAAATATCAATTGTGGTCGACGTGTTGAAAGGAAAATCTTGCCGAGCGACCCCTCTATCATACCATACCATGCACGGCGACGAAAACTCGAAAGAAGACCATTACGTCGATAGCAAGACATAGCTGATTTTTTTTCAAGGTTTTGAGACATAACACCCTGAAAGACATTCTGTATCAGTCAAATTTGCGCGCAACTTAACGAGGCCAAAATATGAACATCGAAGAATGTGAACTGTAAGCTTTCCTTGGAATTAGCTTTTTTATGGGACACCACATGTTGCCAAGCTTCATAAATTATTGGTCTTGATCTGAAGATGTTGGAGCTTATCATGTGAATGACATGCAACCATCCCTGTTGATAATAAAGATAAAATTTACAAAAAAAAACCTTTTGTGAAAGCCTTGAATGAACAATATGACTTGTGGGACAATGAAACCAGAGCACTTTCAGTTGATGAAAGCATGACAAGTTTCAAAGGAGGTTACAAGCCTTGATGAAAAGAGAGCTATAAAAAGTTTGAAATTACCATGATAACAATGAGGTGGCTGAGGAGAAGTTTTAGGGATTTAGATTAGGTGAGAGAGTAAATGTATGGTAAAATATGGATATGGATTGATAGATAGTTTGCGTCGGTACCTTTTCCCGAAAAACTGAAAACTGAAAAAAAAAACCCTGGCTTGTGGAACAGTTCAGCGCAATAGATTAAGACTACCATCCAATATGACTGAAGACAAAAGTATGAGGAGAGGCGATGTTGACTATAGAGTGTCAAGTATCGATATGTCCTTTCTCAAGTATTGTAACAATCGAATAGTGCATTTTCTCTTTAACGTCCACAGTACAGAAATGGGTAAAGTTAAAGGCCTTCAAAAAGACGGTACCACAAAAAATGTAGATTGTCCTCAGATAGTCAATGGAGGGCGTAGGTCTCGCAGATTGACTTGGACAGGTAGCAAAAGTTGGAAATGCAATTATGATGAAAAAAATATCGTCTTATGAAATGTGATGGGTTACCAATCGGAACAGATACAGGCCAGACCTGTCAGCATCACAACAAGAACTTATGGTGTGGTAGTCGCAGCATTGTACTAACTCAAACCAAACCTAAGAGACTCTTAGTAGCTGGTAATCAGCCTAAATATGTTACATTGTTAACTGGTAAGCCAACATGATATCCCCACCGCTGCGAGGAAAATTTCTTCACAGTCAGGAATATTTCCTCGAATTTTGTACATGTTAAGGAAGCATGGGATATGAATTCAGATCACTCCTCTTTATATTGAGTGATGGTGTTATTTAAAAAGAAAATCCACGTAAATTGGTTGACGAAATGATAGGTGTTGGTAGATTCGATCTTGGTCGATTTTCTAAACAAATAGAGACTGCACATGGAGAGGGGCTAGTTCCAAAGTGAATTTGAAAATAAAACAAAAACCTTTAGCACTATGAATAATTTAATATGTTACTTTACACAAAACAAATTAAAGCTCTTAAATAAACAAATATAAACATCTAAAGTATTTAATTCTGACGGTGCTAGAATATAGGAAATTTCTGTCAGTGCTAGGTATCGACTTCACACAATATCAGAATAACAGTACTTATGAAGACTAAAGAAGAGCATAAATAATATTATATTCTTAACAAAGTATACGCATTGCAGCTAAACAAAGTGAAATGTTAGTTAAAGTTCCTTCGGAACCTCTCAATGTGAGCTTGATTAACTGAGATAACGTTGAGATGGAATACAGTTATATAAAAGGATAAATATTACCTTAATGTCCACAATAAGCTACTATGTACAATATATTCACCAATTGACCAGCAAAATTCAATCGTTGAGCAGTTTATCTTCCAACACAGGGAAAGTCACTTAAAAGCACTTACTAAGTCTCTCCTTAGCTTCAACATACAATGAACTTCAACTTCTTGCAATTAAGAATGACTCAAGGTGAATTGAAAATATGCTGTAATACGCATAAATGGCTTCTGTTGGTAGCGCAATGGCGTCGAGAGTTTATTTTACTTTGCAGAGTAATTTGCATAGGAAAACTTCACACTGTATGAGTGTGTAAGAGAAAACTTCAATTTAAGAAGAGGGCATGACAGGGATGCTTTTCTAGTTATGCGGTTTAAATACACGCAACAAAAAGGATTATAAAACACGCTATGCATAGGTAGGCTACACTCCGAGAAATGGAAATAGCACTTATGGGAAACTATATTATAACAAAGCAGAGAGAATATTGGCCGAATGCCAAAAACGCGATTTACTTTTCGGCTTTTGAGAAAGTGGCTATGAAATAGTGAGTTTACTTATATAGCTGAGTCCCACAGGGAATGCTTACTATAGCGTCCAACTCCTGAGTGAAGGAGGGAACAACTTCCACGGCCACGTACCACGGGGAGCGCGGACTATCGCGACTTACTTGGGAGAGAGTCGAGGAACAAGTCTTTCATGGCCGAGTGCGACGAGGAGCGCGGACTATTGCGACCTACTTGGGAGAGAGTCGTACAAAAACTTAACATTACCGGTTGTCTAAATTAAAATTATGGATTTTAACACCAACCTGGTCGAAATCTGCTTACTAGTTTTTATAAAATTCGATTATTATAGATCGGAATTTTGGGACGCTAAATTGACTGTTTCCGGTAGTCGCTGTAGGATGCGTTTCGGCTTGTAGCTGACCCTAGCTTGTTTGTGTTTTGAAATAAGTGGATTACATGGTTCGAAGCAGTTCCTAGTTAAACTGATGATGAATAACCGTGATAAGAGATGGCGCTAAGAGTGTCGCCGCGAGTGTTTAAAGGGCATTGTTTGGAATGCGATACACAGTGGCGTGGAATATTAATGTATTACGAATTAATTTGCTAGATTTGAAAACATGTTCAAATGGTTTTTGAACACAGGTTGACACAGATTCAAAATCAATGATGATGAATTAATTGATGATCTACTAGCTCTACTGAGAACAGAAGAGGAACTTGACTTTTGTTGTGAAAAATATTCAGCAATGGTATAGGAAATACTCCTAAAATTATAAAATTATTTGCAGAATAAAATTAAATAATCACAATGACTAGGAATTTTATTTCAAAAATACCAAAACTTAGAATACCAAACTAGAGCAGCTGCTGATAAAATATGTTTTAATAGTGTAAATCAGCCAAAAAAGCATGAAATTCAGATCATTAAAAATGAATCGATTTAATGCTATTTGAGTGAATTGATAGCAGGACAGAAGCTAGCAAGCGACTGAAAAGACATACAAGTTAATAGAATATCCAGCCGAATGATAAAGGCGATCCACAAGGCTGGAATGACCTAGAATAAGGAGGGGTTCTCATGAGCAACATTTCTATAAGAGAGGTTTCTAATGGAATAAAAACAAATATCGATCCAAAAATCGACTTGATTAGTGGAGAATTTTGAAACAGCTCCCAAGGAGAATAAGTGGAAAGCTCATCTATCTCAATATAGCCGCCTTTAGACTGAGGTGTGAGATGTGGAAAGTTGCAGAGGGCAGTATGAACCAAGAAAATGTTATCATGGAAACTCCTCGTTAAGGGAAAAATATTCCTGAGAAGAAAGACACTCGATCATTGATTAAGCTCACAGGATTGGAAAGTCGTTGGAAGAAAAGAAAATATCAGTATAAGTATCAGTAATATAAGGGGTGGCCCCTAGCGGGCTTTGCACTTAGACCGTCAATTTGGCCCGTTGTGCCCTCAGCCCGTATTAGAGAACCTCCAGGATGGGAAAGCCGGCATCTCCTGCAGACTAATACGACGCACTGAATCTGGCTCGATCGGCGTCGCGCCAGTGATTCTGAGTCTTGCCCACGTGAAGGCAATCGTAAGTAGATGATATGGGGTCTCATCGTCCTCCATGCACCATTTACATTCCCTTTCCTCTGCAATTCTCAGCAGAGTCAGGTGCCGTCTAAGCTTACAGTGTCCTCTGTAGAATCCTACCAGGGCCCTGCACTCCTTCCTAAGTAGGCACAACAACCCCTGGCGAAACTCTTCGCGGGCCCATGCACCATGAGCCTCGTCTGTGTCATTCCCGGAGCCGTCCGCCATACCTCTTCGGCCCGACCCTCCGTCTAGACCTCCGAAGCTCTTTCGCGAACAGTCTGGGCGATCCCCACACAAGAATAAGGCCCCAAGTATCTACGTGCGTGTTCTTCTTTGTCTAATGCGTCAGAGGCCTCGTTTGCTGGTACCCAGACCAGCGTTACCTTTTGAAGCTTTGCAAGTTTAGTCAGCCAGCCTCTATACTCCCTTACCAACAAAGAGCGCGTGCGGACTGACTTCAGGGCCATGAATGCGTCCTTTCTGTCTGAGCAGAAGAAAATCCTCCCGCCACCGACATTGAGCCTTAGCGTCTCCCAGACCCCCATCATGATCATGATAATTCTCGCCTCAGGGCCTCATAGTACGCACCAGCTCCGGACAGTGTTTCCATTCTAGACCCGTCTGTGAACTAGCCCATCCCAGGATCCCGTCCTTCCCTCCATCCAATCCTCCTTCGTAGGGAAGCGGAAGTTTATCCCCTTGTGGAAGCGTATCTCAGGGAGAAAAGAAAGTATGTTCCATCATGTTTCTGTATATGTTATTGACAAAGGATGACATAAAGGCCTGTTCACTTCACAAGTTGAGCAGGCTTCTAAGAGGACAAATTACCGAACTTCAAAATTATACTCAGAATAAAATAGGAAGAGGCTCATTCTAATCTAGAAGAAATACAGTTGGGTGCACCATATGCGTCTGGGTCCAGTATACAAATAATATTGTTGATCGTGAGGATGATGCTGCGGTTATGGTTATAGGAAAAGATATGAAGAAGCTGCTATAAAGCTTAAAAAATACCTATTAACGGGATTAATAGCTGGTGCATCAAGCTGAATGAGGACAAAACAGTTCATGTCAACTTCAAAGTATAAGACGGAAACGTGAAGCGCCTCGAATTAAATTTTAAAATTATATTAGCTTCTAGAACGAAACTCCGAGTTGTCCATATACAACAAATTGCACCTCTACAAGCCGATGTATAGCATCCAGCTCTGGGGCTGTGTTAGTAAAAGTAGCACTCATTAACCAACGCTTACAAAACGAAGTAATGATTATCATGGTCGATGCATCCTGACACAGCCGGCGATGTGCTAAGGTCCATGGAGGATCTGGATAATGTCCACCAAATCATCAGAAAGTTTGCCAGCAGTAATGAACAAGCAAATTAATGTCGAGTCTATTCAGCTCCTGGACGACACGAATCTAGTAAGAAGACTTAAGATGACCATGCTCTTTGAGTTAGTTAGGTAACTGTGTTGGTAAAAGACAGAGTACCACATGCCAATTTTGTTGTAGGTTAGTTTCCAGATCCTACGACAGATAGGCAGTAGTATTTCAGATGTATGTTTTTGAAACCATAGTTAACTTAGGATATAAATTATTCAATGATCTATTTCTGATCAGGTGTATGTATGCTGGCTACGCAAAAGAGCCAGTACATTTATGTGGATTACCAAGGCAGTTCAGAAAGCTTAATATCATAAGAGGAATAAGGGGTCTAACGAATATGAACAAGATATACTTAAACACGTGCATAAATATTTAGTCATAGAAGATGCACAAGTTGCTTTGGAAATATTCAAATACTCTCCCAATTAGCTGGATATTATTGGAACAAGAGGCTGAAGCAACGCGTTAGTAGATGGAGAAGATTATTTAATGACGCAATCAGTGTATAGATCTATAAAATTGATTGCCTGCAACGCATCAGTCAGGTGCCTCGGAGGTATATGACACAAACAACAGAGGAAATGGAAAGTTTGGAGCAGTTTGGGTTGATTCAGAAGTTCAGTAAGAATTGCCAGAATGCGAATATGAGGCAAGTTGATTTTAGAAGCGCTTTTAGGAAGTAAAAGTATGTGTCTTACCTTTATAAGCACATAACTGAAGTGAAACTTCTGAACGAGATATTAGGAATTGAGTTGATATATTTTTTGTTTTTTCTCTTCTTTTGCGTCCGGTTTCGACACTTTGTTTTAAATTTTGTTTTTCATTTTTTCAACTTTTTTTTCGCCGAAATCAGCGTTTCTCTATCTTTTTTTTTTTTTTTTTCATTATTTCGTTTTATAATAGTTTTATAAACTTCCCTAACAATTTTTTATTTTTTTTTCTTATTTCGTTTTACAATACTTTTATTAACTTTCTGAACAATCTTTTGTTTAGTTTTTATTAATATTATTTCCTTATTTTGTGTTATAATACTTTTATTAACTTTCCGAACATTTTTTTAAGTTTTCTCAATTTTTTCCCATTTTTTCAAAATGGTTTGTTATTTTCTTCATAAAGCACCCTTTTCTTCCCATTTTTGCCATCCCCAACCTCGTAAATGACCTTAACTTTTTTTCGCTGAAAACCCCGTTTCTCTAACTTTTTTTTTTAATTTTTTTTTCTTATTTCCAGTTTTCGTCCAGGATCCTCACTCCGGCTATATGTCCTGAAAATGTCAACCCTCTTGCTATACCAGAACATGCTTCATTAAAGTGTTTCACTTTGATAGCCGTTTCAACTTTGATAAGCGTTTCATTTCATTTTATCCGAGCCGAAAAACGTATATCATCCACTCAGTTCGCCCCTGTAACCACCATATTAGCGTTTTTTATACATCTATTAGGAAGCCAAAGCGAACAGTCGAGTATCGGGAGGAGCGTGTGAACTCCGGGACATATCGAGTGGGCCGTGGAGTGATATATTTATAACAGTCGACAATTAAAATATGGAAATGGCCACTCGATGCCACCATGATTGCCCGAGCAGATCTGCCGTGATTATAAAGTTGATTGGGGCTCATTCAGGAGATATGTAACTTTTATTGTTCGGGGGGGTGGATGGCGGGTTGAGCGTGTGAATTTTAAGGCTTAAGATGGATCGGATAAGTAATCTATAAGCATGTAAATCATTTTTGCTATTTAATTATACGGGCAGAAAGAATAAATTAAATCGTATTGCAGCACTCCAGAAAGAACTGTATGCCTATTTTATGCAATTAGTGCATAAGCCCCTTAAATATTTTGTTCATCTTCAGAGGTACAGTTTGGCATGAATTGGCTTTATTTCTATCATATCATACATTCAAGTCTTCTCGCCTTTCCATAGATAACGAAAACATTAAAGATTATAATAACAAAGTCCACAGCAGGACAGCTCTCATAGTAATGGCACACCTTGCCTGCTCACCTGATCTGATTCCAGGTGATTTCTACTATTTTCTGAAAACAAATAGGATTAACTTTAATTAGGATACTTAGAGCACCCAAGGTGATGTAAATACCTTTGAATATTAGAAGAGATAACGGAGTCTGTGATTTACACACATGGATCAAATCGGAGTTCCACAAATTAAATTCGAATTCTGCGGAATTTCGAGTTTGCTCGGAATCCCATAAAGTAAACTTACCTAAAAATATCCAGTTTTTTTTGCCCTTAAAAGGTATCCGGGACGGATTCAATTTGGTTGAGTTTAGGTTACTTTCTAATTCAGGAGTTTACTTATCGAATCCAGAGTTTGCTTCACGCAATTGTTAAAATTCCGACGTAATTCAATGTTTTGATTCGCGGATTTTGTTAATTACGACCTTTTGCAGAATGTTGTAAGCAAAACTCGAAATTCCGCAAAATAAACTCGGATATCCGACTTTGCTCTGGGGAATTAAAAAATAAGTGAAACTAAATCAAATTCAAGCCAAAATTGGTTTAGTTTGAGTTGCTTCCATATTCAGAGCTTGTTTGATTGAATTGTAAAATCCTGAAAAACACATAAATTTTGTTTTTATATTTTTGGATTTCGGTAGAGCAAAATGAGAACCCTAAGCTACTCATAAATCTAGATTTCAATCAAGTTATTGAAGTGAAACTTCTTTAGCGAGGGTAAATTCAGAAAAAATGCTTATCAAAGTCAAGCGCTTATCAAAGTGGTCCTTTAATTAAGCATGTTCCAGCATAGCTAGAGGGTTGAAATTTTCAGGACATGTAGCCGGGGTAAAATGAGGATCTTGGACGAAAACTGGACCCCGCACCGTCGTAGAAAAACTAAACTAATTAATTTCCGGAGAACGGGAAGAGCTATGGGGTCGCAATTTTTTTGGTAAGTGCGTCTCATGGGGCTACCTTTGACCATATGGGAGGACCGGGACTCTAATTTAAGGGAGGATTTTGGAAAAAAAAACGTTTTTTGCCGATATCTCTGCTTGGTTCGAAAATTTGACAAACGATGACCCCGTTGCACGAGGTTATCAGTGGGGGGGGGGGGGGGAACGGGGGAATTATACCCCCACTTCCCACCTCCCCTGATCCAAAAATTTTCTAAAAAAATGGAAAAAACGTAAAAAATTGTAAAGTTAATAAAACTATTATAAAACGAAATAAGAAAAAAAATTAATAAAAAAAAGAGAAACGCGGTTTTCGGCGAAAAAAAGACGGGGATGGCAAAAATGGAAAGAAAAAAAAATGCTTTTTGAAAAACAAAAATAATTTTTTTAAAAAATGGGAAAAAATTGAATAAAACGTAAAAAAATGTTCGGAAAGTTAATAAAAGAATTATAAAACGAAATAAGAAAAAAAATAAAAAAAAATGGAAAATTAATAAAAGTATTATAAAACCAAATAAGAAATAAAATTAATAAAACAAAAGAAAAATTTCTTCGGAAGGTTAATAAAAGTATTATAAAAAAAATAAAGAAAAAAAAATAATAAAAGAAAGGTAGAGAAAGGCGGTTTTCGGCAAAAATAAATAAAAATGTGTCGAAACTTGGAGAGAAAAAAAAGCTTAAAAAAATAAAAACTCAATTCCCAATATCTTTTTCAGAAGTTTCACTTCAGTTGTGTGTTTATAAAGGTGAGGCACATAATTTTGATTTTAATTCTGTCTTTTTACTGTAGTCTGTAAATAAAACTTGGAATTTTGCAAAAATAAATTCGGATTTCCAAGTTTGTTTAACGGAATTAGAAATTTACCCGAATTAACTCAAAACAGCTTAATTTGAATTAAATTCCAATTCCGAATTTACTTATGGAATTCATTAATTTTAAATAATACTTTTGACGCTTCGTTTAATTAAAAATACGCTTTTTTATCGTCTAAAATCCGTTTAAAACGATTTTAAATGACAAAATTGCGGCTAGAATTGCTTTGCGCACTTCCGTCCCATTTGCCGAGATTTACCCTCATACCGCCGCGTAAGATGTTTACACATCAAAATGCTGTAATTTTTACAGCATTTCGTACAATAAGCTCGTATTTTCCACGTTAGTTTTGCCGACAATCCCGATTCCGATTTTGGTTATGGAATTCCGTAAAGGAAACCTATATACACAAATTAAATTGGGAAATCTGGATGTATTTTGTGGAACTTCTGTTGTATTAAATAATATAAATTAGGAACTCCGCAAAGAAAACTAGAATTTTTAGAATTCTCTGATGGAATTTCATAAATTAGATTTAGAATTGATAGAATTGAGCAAAATTTTGGAATTTGATATACGGATTTAGATAAGAAGCGAAACGGACCGAAACCGGGCCAGTGTGTGATAGCTTGGGTTACTTCCACAATTCCGAGTTAACTTAACCGAATTCACAGTAATATACGGAAAAATAATTTTGAGACATATCCTTATTTCTACTTTCTCCATGAAACTCCGAAAAGCAAACGCAGACTTTGCTAAAGTGCACCTTGAATTTCAGATTTGCTTTTTGAATTTATCTTTTTCCGGTTATCCTTATGAAATTCTATATCTATTGTAAATTCGGAATTCCGCAAATTAAACTTGGAATAAAATTTTTTTGAGAGAACTCCATAAATAAAATTTAAAAATCCACCAAATAAACGCGAAGTTTCTAGTTTGTTATATAGAATTAAAATACATAAACCAACCCAAATTGGTTCAGTTATGTTTTATTCTAATTCTACTTACCCAATTTAATTTTGAATTTTCAAAATTCGTTCTTTTTTACGGAATGCCATATAGAATTACCCTAAAATTTCAAGTGTGTCTTGTTAAATTTTAAAATTCCGATTTCTTGTTACGTAATTCCATAATATATTAAGTTCGGATCTGCTAATGTGTTTTGTTGATTTTTTTTATTTCTAGGTTTGTTATAGAAATTTCGGAAGGTAAATTTGAAATGACGCAAAGAAAACGATACATTCCAGAATTGTTTCGTAGAAATAAATAAGTCCAAGTTGTTTTAGAGAAAATTCTGCAAAATAAATTCGGATTTCCGAGTTGGCTTTCTGAAATACACCAACAATTGAGACAAAAATCAAATTTAAAATGTGAAAATCTCCTATAAAAATAAAAATATCCCCTGAATCTGCCGATGAGATAACTCAAGTTATCCTAGCTGGAATGGAAGCTTTCATCCGCTCTTCTATGAAATGTATCTCAAACAGTAAACTATGATTTGGCCAAAACTGCTCAAGAGCAGTCAATGCTAAAAATGCTGCCTACCGCAAATGGCGCCGAGATCCGACAGCCGAAAACCGAAATATGTTCGTCACGACTAGAAACCAGTATAAGCGAACCATTGACGGAAGCAAGGAGGGATATAACGAGCAGATCAAGAACACGCTTCTCAACGGTCCTAGCGGCTCTAAGATTCTTCTGGTGAATTGTCAATCAGGATTTCTCAAAGACGTCAATCCCACCACTGACCAAATATGATGACTCAATAGCGGAAACGGCCAAAGAAAAAACGAACATCCTTGTTGAAATATTTGCATCAAATTCTACCTCAGATCATCAAGGAAAGACTCCTCCAACTATCCCGAGAGTGAATTCCTCAATGCCTTGTCTGATATTTCGCCAACGCGAAATGAAACGAATACTCAAGGGCCTAGACACTAACAAGGCCACATGATCGGATGGCGATCCAGCAATAGTGCTTAAGAAATCTGCTGCTGAACTAACAACTCTACTATGCAAGCTTTTTTCCCTATCATACAGAACTGCATGCTTTTCTTCTAGCTGGAAATGCGCTCAGGTGCAACCAATTCCGAAGAAATGTTAAAAAAAACGATTCCAAATAACTACCGTCCAATTGCCTTATTTCCCGTCATGTCCAAAGTCATGGAGGAACTGATCAACAACCAGTCCTTAAAATATCTTGAATCGACAGGCATCATATGCGACGCCAGTATGGCTTCCGCAAGCACAGATCAACGGGAGATCTCCTGACTTACGTGACCTACCTGTGGACCAAAGCCATCGAGAGCTACGGCGAATCTCGTGCAGCGGATCTCGACATATCCAAAGCATTTGATAGGGCGTGACATGACGGATTGTTAAGCAAACTAACAGCATACGGACTACCACCAGCACTGATTCTATATCTTTCCAATTTCTTAAGAGATCGAAGCATCCGAGTTGGTATTGATGGAGGAACTTAAAAATCAATGCCGCAGTTCCTCAAAGATATATATTATCTACCACACTGTTCCTGCTCTATATCAACGATCCTTTAGACGGGAAAACAATTCTATTTACAGCTTCGCAGACGACAGCAGTCTTATATTTTCATTCATGTCGTGGACTCCAATGACCGCTGCTCGTTCCCAACGCTTGCGAGAAAATCAGATGAGTCATCAATGAGGATATGAACGCCATCGTGGAATGGGGTGAGGAAAATAATGTTCAGTTTAACGCAGGAAAGACTCAAGCAGATGTCTTCTCAAACAAAGCTAATACCGGAGGACCTGGCGTATCAATGATAGGACAAACACTGACTCTGGCCTCATCCATAAGCTTGTTGGGCATCAACGTAGAAAACAACATGCCTTGGCGTAATCACGTCACGAAAATCGCCAAGGCTGTAGCACAAAAGCTAGGAGCATTCTATAGAGCAAAAAAGTTGTATACACCTCATCAGCTCTTACTGCTCTATAAGGCCCAGATAAGACCATCTCTGGAATACTGTCCCCATATGTGGAGCTAGGCACCCAAACACTTGCTCAAGATATTGGATTCCATAAGAGGAGAGCAGTCCGTCTTGTGGATGATCCAGAAACAGCGCAAACATCCGTAAATCAAAATCAAATTTCCAAGCTGGTATTTCCTGGAATGTTACTTCAGACATTGTTTATGAAGCTCTGCCGTAGTCTAGGTTTATCGCCTTAAGTTCTTCAATTTCGACTTTACTTCGAATGTTCATTAATATCTGAATTTATCGATTTGGATTATTTCCTAACTCTGAATAAACTTTAGGGAATTCAGAGTACGCTTAAAGTTCCGAGACTTTACAAGTAATTTCGTAAATAAAATTCGATATTTAGCAAAATATACTATTATTTTAAGCATCCTTTGAGGAATTTTGTAACTTCGACGTTTTCGATGGCCTTTCGTAAACCCGGAATTTCATGTTTATTTTGTGAATGTTGTTATTTTCTCTTTACATATGAAATTCCGTATAGTAAATTCACAACTCCACAAAAAGACAGGGAATACGAACTTGCCTTTCAGAATTTTAATTATAAACTCGGAATTCCCACGTTCGTCCCTTGAATTGTTTAAACGTAGAATTTTTTAACGGATTAAATTGAAAATTCCGCAAATTAACTCGGATATCCAAATGTGCTTTACGAAATTAAAAGATATTCGAAACTAACTCAAACTCTATTTGGATAAATTTAGTTGGATTAATTTCGAGTTAAGCTGCGGAATTATCCAGAAACTTAAACTTTCGCATTTTTTTTGAGGAATTCCGTAAACAAAACTTGTCATTTTGCGAAACTAATTCAGAATTCTATTTTGCAAAACTAAATGAGGATTCTAAGATAGTTTTGCGGAATTTCATAATTCAGATTTTTTCATGGAAATCTAAACCCGAAATTTCAGGTTTATCACTTGGAGTCCCTCAGTGTCTTTACTAATTTTTATATATTTAAAATGCGGCAAAATAAACTTGAAAGTATACTATTCGCATATTATGTAATTCCGCAGAGAAAATTAGGAAATTCAAGTTAATTTTTCGGAATTTTAAATATGTATATAAAAAATTCCTGAAAAATTGAAGAATTTCAAGTGATAAACCTGGAAGTCTGCGTGTTCTTTGCGGTATGCTATGGAAAAAACCCGAACTATAAAATTCGGCAACTTAGAATTCTGAACATATTTTGAAAAATGTCAGGTTTAGTTTACAGAATTCCTCAAAAAATTCGCGGAAGTTTAAAGTTTACGAAATTAGAATATAATCCAAATAAAATTTTAGTTGGTTTGGGTTGACACAAACTAAGCGAATCTTAGTCAATTTTAATAATTTCTTGGGGGTTATCTTACGGAAGGAAATCAAGCTAGTTAAAACTTCCGCAATTTTTAAAGGAACTTCGAGCTTCTTTAGAGGACTTTTGAAACTTCGACTTTTTCCGTGAGCTTTCGCAAAAATAAGCCCGGAATTTCTGGTTTATTTCGTAAATGTTATTCCCATTTTATTTATGAAATTCCGTATAGTAAATCACAATAAAATTCGGAATTCGAGCTTATTTCTTGAAATTTTAACTCCAATCAGCAAATCCAAGTTTATCCCTTAAATTTCATAAATTATTTTTTATAGATTAAATTCAAAATTTTGTAAACAACCTCGGATTTTTAAATTTGCCGAATTTCAAGTTAATTTATGGAATTATCCGTAAACTTAAACTCCCCCTTTTTTTTCAAATTCCTTAAACCAAACCTGACATTTTGTAAAACTAACTGGGAGTTCTAAGCGGTTTTCCAGAATTTTATAATTCTGCAAAGAAAACATAGATTTCCCTAAAATAAACTCGAAACCATAAAATTCGGCAAAACTAACTTAGAATTCCTAATTTATTTAAAAAATGTCAAGTTTGGTTTACAGGATTCCTCAAAAAAATCGTGGAAGTTTAAATTTACGAAATTACCAAATAATCCAAATAAATTAATTCAAATAAGGTTTGAGTTAGTTTGAGTTAACCCAAACCAATTTTAGAATTCTGAACATATTTTGAAAAATGTCAGGTTTAGTTTACAGAATTCCTTTAAAAATTCGCGGAAGTTTAAAGTTTACGAAATTAGAATATAATCCAAATAAAATTTTAGTTGGTTTGGGTTGACACAAACTAAGCGAATCTTAGTCAATTTTAATAATTTCCTGTGAGTTATCTTACGGAAGGAAATCAAGTTAGTTTAAACTTCCGCAAGTTTTAAAGGAATTTCGAGCTTCCTTTGCAGAATTTTTGTAACTTAGACATTTTCCGTGAGCTTTCGTAAAATAAACCCAGAATTTCAGGTTTCTTTCGTAAATGTTGTTATTCTCATTTTGCATAAATTAAATTCCGTATAGTAAATCACAAAAAAATTCGGAATCCGAGCTTGTTTCTTAAAATTTTAATTCAAACCTAAAAATTCCAAGTTTATCCCTTAAACTTTTTGAGTTTAGATTTTTTTAATTAAATTCAGAATTTCGCAAATTAACTCCAATTTTTATTTTTTTGCGAAATTAAAAGTTGTTCGAAATTAAATCAAACTGGGTAAATTTATTGGAAATATTTCGTAATTTCGACTTAACTTACGGAATTACCGGTAAACTTAAACTCCTGCGTTTTTTTTGTTGAGAAATTTTGTAAACCAAACATGACATTTTGCTAGACTTATTTAGAATTCCAAGTTGGTTTTACAGAATTTTATAATTCGGCAAATAAAACGCATCTTTCCATAAAATAAACATTGAATTTCAGGTTTATTACTGGAAATTTTTATATATTTTAAATTCGGCAAACTAAACTTGAAATTCGTATTTTTTTTGCGGAATTACAATATTCGGATACTCTGTAATTCCGCAAAGAAAATTAAGAAATTGAAGTTAATTTTGCGGAATTTTAATTATATAAAAAATTCGTAAAGAAAGAACCCAAAATTTTGTAAACAAACTGGGATTTTTAATTTTGACTAATTTTGATTAATTTAGGGAATTATCTGTAAACTTAAACGCCCGCGTTTTTTTTTTTTGACAAATTCCTTAAACCAAACATGACATTTTGCAAAATTAATTCAGAATTCTGAGTTTTTCCAGAATTTTATAACTCCGCAAAGAAAACGCTGACTTCCCTAAAATATACACGGAATTTCAGGTTTATCACTAATTCTTCAATATCCTTACGAATTTTTATATATTTAAAATTTCGCAAAATAAACTTGAATTTCCTAATTTTCTATGTTGAATTACAAGATTCGGATATATTGTAATTCCGCAAAGAAAATTATGAAATTCAAGTTAATTTTGCGGAACTTTAAATATATAAAAAATTCGTAAAAAAATTGAAGAATTCCAAGTGATAAACCTGGAAGCCTGCGTTTTCCTTGCGGAATTGCATGGAAAAAACCTGAACAATAAAATTCGGCAAAACTAACTTAGAATTCTGAATTTATTTAAAAGAATGTCGTTGGTTTACAGAATTTCTCAAAAAAAATCGTGGAAGTTTAAATTTACGAAATAACAAAATAAACCAAATAAAGTATGAGTTGGTTTGGGTTGACACAAGCTAAGCGAAACTTAGGCAATTTTAATATTTTCTTGGGAGTTATCCTAGGGAAGGAAATCAAGCTACTTAAAACTTCCGCAATTTTTAAGGGAATTTTCCGCGTTTTTTTTGAAAAATTCCGTAAACCAAACATGACATTTTGCAGGACTAATTTAGAATTCTAAGTTGGTTTTACAGAATGTTATAATTCGGCAAAGGAAACGCAGCTTTCCATAAAATAAAGACGAAATATCAGGTTTATTACTGGGAATTCTGTAATTTCTTTACGATTTTTTATATATATAAAATTCGGCAAAATTAACTTTAATTTGATAATTTTCTTTGCGTATTCTGTAATTCCACAAAGGAAATTAAGAAATTCTAGTTAATTTTGCGGAATTTTAATTATATAAAAAATTCGTAAAGAAAGAACCCATTTTTTTTAAAACAAACTTGATTTTTTTTGACTAATTTCGAGTTAATTTACGGAACTATCCGTAAACTTAAACGCTCGCGTTTTTTTGACAAATTCCTTAACGCAAACATGACATTTTGCAAAACTAATTCAGAATTCTAAGTCGGTTTTCCAGAATTTTATAATTTCGCAAAGAAAACGCAGATTTCTCTAAAATAAACACGGAATTTCAGGTTTATCACTTGGAATTCTTCAATATCTTTACGAATTTTTATATATTTAAACTTTCGCAAAATAAAAATGAATTTCTTAATTTTCTTTGCTGAATTACAAGATTAGGATATGTTGTAATTCGGCAAAGAAAATTAAGAAATCAAGTTATTTTGCGGAATTTTAAATATATAAAAATTCGTTAACAAATTAAAGAATTCCAAGCGATAAATCTGGAAGTCTGCGTTTACTTTGCGGAATTCCATGGAAATAGTCTGAACTATAAAATTCGGCAAAACTGACCTAAAATTCCGAATACATTTTGAAAAATTTTAAGTTTGGCTTACAGAAGTTGCGGGAGTTTGAGTTTACGAAATTAAGAAATAATCCAGATGAAGTTTGAGTTGGTTTGAGTTAAACCAAACTAAGCGAAACTTAGACAATTTTAATAATTTCCTGTGAGTTATCTTAGGGAAAGAAATCAAGTTAGTTTAAACTTCCGCAATTTTTAAAGGAATTCCGAGCTTCCTTTGCGGACTTTTGTAACTTCGACTTTTTCCGTGAGCTTTCGTAAAATAAATCCAGAATTTCAGGTTTCTTTCCTAAATGTTGTTATTTCCATTTTGCATAAATTAAATTCCGTATAGCAAATGACAAAAAAACTCGGAATCCGAGTTTGTTTCTCAAAATTTTAATTCCAACCTACAACCTAGGAATTCCAAGTTTATCCCTTACATTTTTTGAATTTAGATTTTTTTTTAATTAAATTCAGAATTTCGCAAATTAACTCCAATTTTTAATTGTTTTTACTAAATTAAAACATATTCGAAATTAATTCAAACTGGGTAAGTTTATTTGAATTATTTCGTAATTTCCACTTAACTTACGGAATTATCCGTAAACTTAAACTCCAACGTTTTTTTTTTGAATTCCGTAAACCAAACGACATTTTGCAAGACAAATTTAGAATTCTTTTGGTTTTACAGAATTTTATAATTCGGCAAAGAAAACGCAGCTTTCCATAAAATAAACACGGAATTTCAGGTTTGTTACTGGGAATTCTTTAATTTCTTTACGAATTTTTATATATTTAAAATTCGGCAAAATAAACTTGAAATTCGTAATTTTTTTTTGCGGAATTACAATATTCGGATATTCTGTAATTCCGCAAAGAAAATTAAGAAATTCAAGTTATTTTGCGGAATTTTAATTATATAAAAAATTCGTAAAGAAAGAACCCAAAATTTTCAAAACAAACACGGATTTTTAAATTTGACTAATTTCGAGTTAATTTATGGAATTTTCCGTAAACTTAAACGCCCGCGTTTTTTTGACAAATTCCTTAAACCAAACATGACATTTTGCAAAACTTATTCAGAATTCTAAGTCGGGTTTCCAGAATTTTATAATTCCGCAAAGAAAACGCAGACTTCCCTAAAATAAACACGGAATTTCAGGTTTGTCACTCGGAAATGAATGTCTTTACACATTTTTATATATTTAAAATTTCGCAAAATAAACTTGAATTTCTTAATCTTATTTGCTGAATTATAAGATTCGGATATTTTGTAATTCCGCAAAGAAAATTAAGAAATTCAAGTTATTTTGCGGAATTTTAAATATATAAAAATTAGTTAGCAAACTGAAGAATTCCAAGCGATAAACCTGGAAGTCTGCGTTTTCATTGCGGAATTCCAGGGAAAAAAACCTGAACCATAAAATTCGGGAAAACTAACTCAGAACTGTGAATTTATTTAAAGAAAATGTCAAGTTTGGTTTACAGAATTCCTCAAAAATCGCGGGAGTTTAAGTTTACGAAATTAAGAAATAATCCAAATAAAGTTTGAGTTGGTTTGAGTTAAACCAAACAAAGCGAAACTTAGTCAATTTTAATAATTTCCTGGGAGTTATCTTACGGAAGGAAATCAAGTTAGTTTAAACTTCCGCAATTTTTAAAGGAATTCCGAACTTGTTTTGCAGAATTCCCAAGTTTAGATTTTTTCTCCTAAATTCCGTAACCAACCCAAGAGTTTATTTTGTAGATTTTTTAGTCTCGTTTTGCCTATGAAATTCCGTATAATAGATTCACAATTCCAGAAAATAAACTATGAATTTCGAATTTCTTTCGCGGATTCTTTTAATCCCATCATTTTGTCAGATTTCCGTAAATCAACTATTATAAATTCCTCCAGATAACCTAGAATTTCCGCGTTTGCCTTACTTAATTTAGAATAATTATTACATGATGGTCTTGCCACGTTTTCGTTCAAATTCAATCTCGAACCATCTCAGAAATAATTTAATTTGAGCAAAATCCGAGCTCGCCGGCCTCCTTGACGGCATCAGACAATGAGGTCGGAGGTCGGGGGAATCTTTTGCGGTAATGCCGGGGAATAAGTAATTTCACGTGCACATCGCAAGCGAAATCGTCGATAACCATCTCGATACATTATTAATATGGCTCTTTCGGACGGGCACTTGACCATCCTTAAGAACGAGCGTCCGGCGATGGTCAAGGATTTTTACGTCTTGACGATGTTCAGTGGCGCGCTCGAAAACACAAACGAACCGAGATGATATCCCCGCGGAAAATGTCATCCAATAAAAGGACAAGAATATCCAAATAATGCTTCTTCAGATCTAATGGTTTTTCCCATAGTCAGAAAGCTTTATGTTAGGAAATACGCACCATGAATGTTCGTATGTAAGCAAAAACCAAGTAGTGCAAAGTCCGTAGAACGCGATGGCCAAAAAATTGTCTGACGATCAAATGAAAATGAGAGGGCGTGTGGCTAACGAATCTTTTTAGTACGAGATTTTGACTTATTCAATAAAAAAGATACCTAATCAAGTATAATTTTTAATTACTTAAGCCATTAAGCAACAACTTGTTTTAATGCACATAAATTATTGTGCCTGTGGTGTGTGACATCGAACCCCTTTTACCATTAGCTTATTAAAAATACCGTGAAATCATTTTGGATGCTATGATCTGAAATAAAAATTTCAAATCATAGTTGGTAGATAAACTGCATTGAAAGTCCTTATACGATCAACCAATTACAACACATTTTAATTTCTGAATTAATTCTTTTAATTTTGATGCTACTCCACTGGTCGTGGCTTTGCAAAGCTATTTTTCTACACCCACTATAATAAAGAATTAACTATTTCTATCTGTTACACGTCGAAAAAAATAATTCTCATTATCCTACCCTTTGTACGGCTCTAATGAATGGGTATAGCCGACCATTATGTCTAAATAAATTTAATCAGCCTTTGTGAGAAGGAAAAAAACGAAAATTAAATTGAAAATGCAAAATCCCCATATATTTCTTCTCTGTGTGTTGAAATCGATGTTGATAATCTCTGCATTTGAAACGAGCTTTAATAATTATGGGGTAGTAACTCCATAGTAACGTTGCGTTTGCACAGATCTAAATCAGCAGGGGTGCGTTTACGTCGTGCCGGTGGTTTGGCGACTAAAACACATCCCCATCAAAGTTTTATATGAATTTAAAAATATATTTGTTGCTCCTTAGAAACTACAGATACAAGTGTGCCAGAAACATAAAAATGGATAAGCCTCGGACCGGGTAGGGGCATTGCACCACCATATAAGATAAAACCTACATTACAAGGACTTAAAAATGGCCAGATGAGAGCCAGAATGTAATTAGACTACTGCTGCTATGATGTATTGTAAACTATTTATCCTAAACTTTGTAAAGCACGATGTGTCATCTTGAATTGAGGTATTTCTTTATTTTTAGAAACGTATAGGTTTTAGCAAACGTTGGGAAGCAACGTTATCAGAGAGGGGGCATGTGTGAACTACTAACTAAATATCACCCTGTTCTAAGTTTCAACTTGAACTTGGAAATATTAAGTAAACATCCAAGATAAATTATAAACAACGCGAGCGAAAAACGCTGGCAATTATGATCCTTAAAGTAGCAACGGTCAGCAGATATTATTACATAAATAGTCAAGCTGACCATCAGTTCGATAGACTTTTGTCTCCCACCTATTCCACTCTAACCATTGCTCTGCAATTCACAGGGACGTAGTCTTTGGTTGTTCTACCGATATTCTAATCCTCAAACCTAACTCAAGAGGTGCTGCTCAAAGAAGCGCAATTTCTTGGGGGATACCTCTCTAAAGTACTCAAGTCGAATCTGCAATTAATGTATCAAAATTCTAAGTTGTTAGTTTTATTAGTTCTAACCTTTGGGTTGGTTTTGTTAGGCGATAGCACCGATATATCAATGTATTTGCTACGGACTGGATTTGTGAAGGGTGGTGGTGGGTTTCGGCGTTTAGATATCTGTTGGTATGGGTGAGTTTCCTATAGACGGTATAGTCTAGGATTTTGTCCGGTGTTCTGGTGGTGTTGAGGTCTAGCATCTCATTATTTTCTACTTCTGGTGTGAATTGGATTCTGCTGTGAATTTGGTTTAGATTGACCAGAAAAGTGTACAACTGTTCTCTACTATGGCGCCATTTAATGAAGATGTCATCTACGTAGCGTTTCCATAGCGTAGACTTAAAGACTGCGTTTCGTAGGGCATCTTTTTCGAAATACGTCATGTAGAGATTTGCGATGACTGGTGACAGCGATTATCCTATGGGGGCGCCATCGGTTTGACGATAGATCTGGATATTAAACATGAAATAGGTGTTTTTCAGACAGTATTCCGGCGGCATTCTTGGCAATCTTGTCTAGGCCCTCATCGATCGGTATGCTGGGGTAGAGTGAGACGATATCTAAATTTGCAAGAATATCGTTTTCGCCTAAATGGATGTTATCGACTATTCTGGTAAGGTGTTCTGAATTTTTGACGGAAGATTCCGCAAGTTCTGTTGGTTGCATTATCCTTGCGAGATATCTTTCTAGTTTTTGTGTTGGAGAGTTCACTACCCTTACTTATATATTAGGTTATTTAGTCTTTGCTCATTATGTTCCAGAGTTAGCTAATGTTTCAGGTCACTAATTTGTCCCTCTTCTTCTTCTTGTTGTTTACTGATGGTTTGGGTATACACATGGACTGTTTCCTTTCAACTAACCCAAACTGACCTAAAATTCCCTAAAATTCAGATCTTTAATAATCGAATTTCATGAAAACTAGTCACCAGATTTCAACCGGATTTGTATTAAAATTCATAATATTAATTTAGACAACCGGTCATGTTAAGTTTTTACACAATATCTCAGTATTTACATTATTGCAGTTTTCATGCCCAAAGCGATGCATCTTCTCCCACCAGAAGGGGCGGTGACAACTTCGAGTTGATCTAGTCACGTTCTAGATTCGAGAATTCAGTAGTAGAGAGTTGCATCTCGACTCTGCACCATGTAAGTCGCTCTAAAGGCGCTGTTCCCGACATGGCGTCAAGCCGCCATGTCGGCCAGTTTTCACGTTTTGAGACCTCATAGTCTATCTAGTTCTTTACTCATGTGACATAGTGATATTCCGCCATAGTCATCGTCATCTTAAGCCTACAAAAAGGTATTTATCGGCATCCTGACTGCCATTATTGAGACCCACTGA
>MU183270.1:188535-206570 GCA_016904865.1 Pissodes strobi | reverse complement strand
TTAATCATTTGGTAGTTTTGGTCAACACTTGTGTAACCCGGTCTATAAATACAGGCCAGTTGTAGCTTCGTGTTACTAACCTGAACATAAACCCAGATTGAGTCAATGGGGGCTGGAGTTTCATGTTTATCTGATGTCGTTGAGTGCATCTTTCGCCCATTGGCTTCGGCTCTGACCAGTATACATACACCACCTCCTGTTCGATCTGCTCTGTCTTTACGAAAAGTGTTGTATCCTTGAATATTTATATCCTTGAATATTTATGACACTATCCTTGATACACTCCTTTAGCCAGGTCTCTGTTATGAAGACAAAGGTTGATTTGTATGTAGCAATACTTAATTTCCATTCATCTAGCTTGTTTACCATTGACTCCGCATTAGTATACCAAAATGTGACTTCAAGATCCCCTGAGTTGTCTAGTTCTTGTGCTGTCACCTGCCGTTGTAATGTTTTCGTTTAGATAGAACGTTATAATCAATTCTTCATAAACTGTGTCGTGACTCACGAAAATTTTCCGTGTCGTGACGCGGCCTTGAAAGTCGCTCTCATGAAACCAAAGATGTATTCGCTTCAAAAACAATACACAAAAGCAAAAAGCAACTTTTCACGGCCGTCGCGTCGGCTACAAAACGAAAACAGGTCAAAACCAAAAGCCAAGCACGGTTCTCATTGACACCTGCTGAGACGGAAACAAAAGCACAGTGTTTTAGTGTGTAGGACGAAACGAGAATTTCTTTGCTTACGTTGTTCGAGTTTGCGTCGACTTAAACATGCGTAGAAACCCGTTTTTTTCGCCCATAGGTTGCCACTTTTGAATAGCGCATCAGACGGCTATTGCTTATCCACTCTTATAAATCAACGGGAACTTGTTCAATATATATTACACCTAACCTTGTTTCTTGGGCTTGACAACATTCTTGTTATAGTCACACACAGATTAGGAATATTAATTTCTACTCTTGACTGGAATAAGTAATCAAATTACATCTTCTTAAAATGTTCATATCTGCCGCACTCACCAATTCCATATTTTTGTATGTTTGAGAACTAGATCGATATCAACCATACAATTTCCAAATATTTTTTTATGTCATATTGCAACAGCATTCGCTTAAAGTTTTATGAACTAAAAATGTGTTAGGTTATTGTTGAAGTCATTTTGAGACCTAAAAAAAGTACTATAATAGTTATTTTTGTTACAAGTACCTAAAATGGAGTTTTTCAGGACGAATCATTGCTGTTTCCGGACGAGGCGTCAGCCGAGTCCGGAATGGCAGATGAGTCCTGAAAAACTTCATTTAGGTACGTGTGACAAACACTATTTTTTGTCATACGCTCCCAAAATTTAATTTTTATTTATACGCTTTTTGCAATTCTTCAGAACACCTAAATTTGCAAATTTACCATAATTTTTGAAATCATAATGTACGACAAAGTTAGCTTAGAATTTGATATCGTAGCAACTATTTGACAATTTTGTCATGTCATTCGAAATTTGACATTTAGACATATTCAGGAATTTTGGAATAGTCCGTAAAAGTTGCCATGACGACTTTTAGGGACTAGGCCTAAAAAGAAGCATTTTACGGACTCAAATGAGTCCGTAAAATAGCTATTTTTGGGAGCGTATGACAAAAATATATGTATTGTCTATTTTCGAAACAACAATGTTCAACAAATGAACTCTATCATCACTCAACATACTATTTGATAAATAATCAATAGATAGACAAAAAACTGCTACAAGTCAATGCAAGATTTCGTGCAGTCTAATCAGTACACGATGATAAATACTGTAGGCATTTAGCAAAAACAGTTTAAAATATGATTTCTCTTCTCGCCTAAAGTGGATTTTATTCCCCATGCAAAAGGATTTCTAGTATTTATATAATCAAACACACAATCAAGTATAAGATAAACAAACAGGCTCAGGCTCAGTCGTATTGCCGTATTATTGCAAGACTGTCAGTTTGCCGCCAACAAATGAAAACGAATATCTTAAAGCCACTGACTTGTACGATTTGCCATTTTAAAAGCACGGCGTTTATGAAACATAGATATTCTACTTTTTTAGAGGTGTGTGGCACTGACTGATTTATTAGTGAAATGGGGTACTGACTGGAAAGAAATGTAATGACAGTGCAATTCGAAACATATGACAACAACATGGTAGATAGAGCGGTTAATTTTAGGGATATTCTCTTATTACATATTTACAATGTTATTTAAAATCGTGGCATCGTACTTCTGAACAAAATGTCATTAAAAATACCTTAAGCTCAAATACTGCAATTGTGACTGTATAACATAGTGATACCAATAACATATAAAAATAACATCATGCACTTTGAACACCAGCAATTTTATGTAACTAACCCACTAACAATGATTGCAGTCCCAAAAGAAACAGGGCCCCTTTTCTCGATTGGATGGTAGTTTTAAAGGAAAACTAAGCCGTCAACTGTCAGATACGGTTACTAAGAAACAACTAATGCGATCTGCGACGATTACTAAACACAGATGGCAAAGCGCAGGACGAAAAGTTCGAGTAAGCAGATTTATACGTCTGCTAATTGCTCTAATTTTATTTTATTTTTTGCAGTCAGATATTGTTGTGTATAGATATTTTTTAGCATGAGAACTTATTTTTTTTCTTATGATATCCTTTAAGCTTGTATATTTCCATTATCCAGCTGCTAATAATTTCAAAAACGAATGATTTACATATGTAAACTTTGACTGAATTGAATATTTCTATAAAAATAATCAGGTTAACTATAAAATTTCATCAATGTTTATGATAATATTTCAAAAACTCATTTCAAAAGCTCTCCTTAACAACAAAAGGCGCTTTAATTTAATATTCCTGCATGCTTCTTTCAACAGCATGATTGGCCAAGTACAATTAATCAGATACATAAGTCAAACTAAAAAGAACAACATACATCACATATACTTTTACTTAATTAACTTCTTAAAATGCTTAAAACGAATTAAGTCTAAATCAATGTCAGAGGCATAGATCTTAAATAATTAATTCGTCTGATACGCTGTAGAACTATCGTATTTATTCGATCTAGGAGATTGAAGGCAAAAATTCTGTCCTATTGCAAACACTTTAATAAGTATTCATTCTCACAGCGTCTTTGAGGATGATAATATCTTTTGAAAACTTTGGATCCCTTCAGTAAGTTTAATCCAAACTAACCCAGTGGTTATATTGATAAGACCATCTGACATCATACTCATGCTTTGACAGTACCAGAGTGTCAAACAATTTAAATCTTACATAAGTGCCAAACTATGGCTGACGATAAAACCCACTGTTCTATTAGCACCTTGAATCCTGGGTACAATATATTCAGAAAAAGATATATTTGGTTCCAAGATTATGCCCAGATCACGCTGGCCTTATCATTTGAACTTATCACCATTAATCATATATTCGTTGTTAAGAACGTTTCGGTTCAATGAAAATGTCATACACGAACATTAACCGATATCTAAATTAAAGCTATTATTACCACACCAATTAGCTACATTACAAAGATCGTTTGTAATTTATCACAGACTGAAACCGTAAGGGAACAATTAAATGTCGCTTCGACAATACCGTTTATTGTCACCAGAAATAGTGATGGGTCCAAGCAAAGACATTTAACCTGGAAGAGATGGGACAAATAGTTGTTTGTTTTTCCCCAACATGGCGTCACATTCTAAGGTCGATAGACGTAGCGTTGCCAAATTGAAAGTTTACCGGTTACTGTAGGAAATGATTCAGGAAATCGCAAATAAACTAGTAAAAAAAAACGAGACACCATACCTAGTGATTTGTTTTTTCGATGCTGTCACCATAATCACATACTTTTTTCATGACAAATTAAAACACTAAATAGCTATTTTCCTCTTTTTTGATCCATCAAAAACCGGTTCTGAAGTTCCTACATACCAATCTGACAATACCGCTTGCCTTGGTTCTGCGTTGTTTTACACTCAAAATATTTATAGCAGCGCGTAGTAAAGTAAGTGCACCAAAAGAATGAGAGCATTGAAGGTCGACGACACCAAAGACAGTAAATGAGAGACAATTGTAAAGTGGCGGGGATCATATATTATGAGATACTTAATAAATGTCTTTATAAATGTATTCTTCTTCTTCCGTTGCCCTGTCTGTCTTCAGACGTTGACGATCATCGTAGTGATAACATTTTGAAAGGTGTTACGGTCGCTCTGAAAGGTTGTTCAGGTTGCCATGACAGTTTTTTACTTCCAATCCAACGTGTGCCTTCCACTCTTCCTTGGACAATAAGGCGGAGCAGAGAGTACTTGGGTCCTCCTATGATATGCCCGAAATATTCAGTTTTTCTCGCCTTTATTGTGTTTATGAGTTCCCTGTTGGTATTCATCATAAGAAGTACTCGTTAGAAGTGTGGGTAGTCCAGGAGATCTTCAACATTCGGCGATAGCACCACAGTTCAAATGCTTCAAGCTTATTTGTCGTTGATGTCTTCAAGGTCCATGCTTCATTGCCATAAAGTAATATGGATCAGACATAACATTTGAGGACTCGTTTCCAAAGGTGCAAGGAGAGATTTCTGTTGCATAGTACAGGTTTCCAGGATGTGAATGCTCGTCGAGCTAGTGCAATGCGTGTAAGTATTTTCTCGTCAGAGCTTCAATTTTCGTTGATCCATCTATCTAAGTATTTGAAATGGCTAACTCTTTCGAGAGGTCCACCATCTAGTAACAGCTAACCTTGCCCCACATCTATTTTTCCTGCGACCATCCATTTTCTCTTACCAACATTTATTTTGAGGCCCCTAGTTTTGCTCGCCTCGTGCACTGAGTTGAGCAGTGTCTGCAGATCTTCCAGGTTTTCAGCCAGTATGGCAGTGTCATCGGCATATCTTATGTTGGTGATTATTTCTCCTCCAATCTTTACACCCTCCTTTCTATCCATTATCGATTCTTTGAATATCTCCTCTGAATAAACATTAAAAAGTGTTGGTGATAAAACACACCCTTGGCGCACACCACGTTCAATTGGTATCTTTCTTGTAAACATCTCATCCACTTTAATGGTAGCTACCTAATTATAATAGAGATATTTCAGTAATCTAAGATCGTAGTTGTTTATACCTTTCTGCTCGAGGTACTCAAATAATAATCTATCCTTAACTTGGTCGAAAGCTTTTTCGAAATCTATGAAGCAAATAAACACGTTTTTCTTGAATTCACATATTTTCTGTATGAGAAGTCGTATACAGAATAGAGCTTGTCTTGTTCCTAGTCCGTCTCGAAAACCAAACTGTTCAGCACCTAACTCGTCCTCGCACCGTTTGTATACACGGTTTTGTATTATTTTCAACAATATCTTGAGGGTGTGGCTCATTAAGCTAATGAGTTTAAACTCACCGCATCTGTTTGTTCCATTTTTCTTTGGTAATGTAATGAAAAGAGATTCGAGCCAGTCTTCCGGTACGTTGCCATGATTATAAATCTGATTAAAGAACCTCGTTAGATGGGTAATGCCATGATACAATAAACGAAAGGTATGATACCTAGCCGTCTCAAATTCGTTCGCTCCGCGCAGTGACGTCATTGCGTGATTGGCTTCTATTGAAATGCATACGTTTATAGGCACATAATCATTATGTTTTACCTATTTTCTCTATCTATCAAGAAAATTTGTGTCCTGGGTGAAATTAAAAACTAATTATTACATATTAATACTATTTATTTAATAAAAAAAAACTAATATTCAACATAACTTTTATGATGAATGGATCAAAATAGTTGTATTAAAAACAGCATTTTTTGAAAAACGTAATAAACTTTTACTTTTATCTATGTTGGGGTTTGGAACCTTCGGCAACATGCACTAAAACGGAGTTTTATCCACAATACCGAAACAAAATTATTGCACTCGACGCGCGTTTCGCTAACCATGTTAGCATCATCAGCAGATGATTAAAACTGCTGATCTCCTGATGATGCGAACATGATGATGCTAACATGGTTAGCGAAACGCGCGTCGAGTACAATAATTCTGTTTCGGTATTGTGGATAAAACTCTGTTTTAGTTTTACTTTTATCTAAAAAACGTTTGTTGAGTATTGGCCAATCGAAAGCAAAAAAAAGGAAATCGATCATAATATTTTTTCTTAAATAATAAATTTAGTTATCATTCTTTTTTTTAGAAATTGTTAAATTTATCAAGTCCTGATGGTAGCGAGCCCATTAGAGATAGAGTAAAATTAATTTCACATTCCTATCTTAACTTTTCAAGAGCTATCTGACGGTACTACTTGGCAGGTGGTACCATGGGTACCAAATCTGGTACCTCGGTAGGTACCACTGGCAGGTGGTGCCATGGGTACCAAATCTGGCACCTCGGTAGGTACCACTGGCAGGTAATACCATGGGTACCAAATCTGGTACCTCAGTAGGTACCATCAGTTAACACCTTCAGATAGCTCTTGGAAAGTTAAGATAGGAATGTGGAATTAATTTTACTCCATCTTTAATGGTGTTCCTGCTACCAATGTGAAAAGAAGCCAAAGTATCGATTTTCAACTGTTTATAGCTGTGAAACTACTAAGTCTATGCTTAGAATTTTAAGTAGAATCCAAAAATGTAATAAAATATAGGGTGTTTCATTTAAAAAAGTGTAACTTTCTTTGACCACCCTGGATATAAAAAAGTTACAATTAAAAAAATACAAAAAAGTAAAGATCGTTTTACTAGGAATAACTTTTGCATTTAATTTTTTTTGCAACCATCATAGTCTTCGAGATAAGGTATAGGCCCGTCTTAAACGAGCCACCTTGTGCATAGTCATCTTCCTCAAAATGTTTTGAGCAAATACGTCAAGAAGTTTTATTAAATTTTTCCTTACGAAAACACAGGTGAACCCATTTACTACACATATTTTGTCTATGGGAAAAGTGAAACACCTTATATTCCTATCAAAGTTTTTGCCTTGGTTATCCATCTTACATCCTTCCATAGCACACCTCATTATTAAACGTTTTTTAATTAAAAATACCAACAAACACCGTCCAAACAGTAATGCCAACAAAATTTAAATATAAAACATACGAATCTCAAATGCAAAGCACACGTTCGTTCATTTTGTAAACGCTCGCAATTACGTCACAAGCGAATCGTCGCCTGCGCGATATCATATCTTACGTTTATTGTATCATGGGGTAATGCTGTCATTGTCTAATAGCTTTAGCAATTCACTTGGGATTTGGTCTGGTCCGGGTGCTTTATTCGATTTTGATTGCTTTATTGCTCTCACGACCTCAGATTTAAGGATTGTAAGTTTTTCATTTTCTTCGTCATGATTACCATAGAATTGTGTAAGTTCCGGTCTCGTCGCATCTGCAAAAAGGTTTGAGATGTAGTTTTCCCACTCATTACAACGTTGTTCAGTGTTGGTTAAAATGTTTCCATGTTCATCTCTTAGCGAGGTGACGTGTCTGGGTTTATAGATTCCTGCCGTAGATTTAAGTTTCTTGTGAAGGTTGAGAGTGTCATGATTCTGCTGTAAGTGTTCGATCTCCTTAAACGATTGCTCTAACCAAGATTCTTCTGCTTCTTTTATTTTTCTTCTAATTTTTCTGTTTGTCTCTTTGTATTTTTGGTTGTTTTTGTTCTTATATTTACGTCGCGTCGATCCTCCATCAGGTTGAGGATTTGTTCTGTCATCCACTTATTTTTTGTTTCTCTCTTGTAATCTTGTTGTGTGTTCCAAGAGTGGTTCCCTGATGTTTATCCAGTTCTCGTGAGTAGTTATTTTCAATGGGTGTTTTACCAACATTGTGTATTTCTTCGTTTATTTTTGTAGCCAACTCGTTTCTTATTTCAGTGCTTGATAACCGTTCCAGTGATATGCTGTTTGTCTAGGGTCTTTTTTGTTTTTTAAGTTGACTCTTTAAGGTAGCGCAGAGCAGATTATGATTTGAGTTTATGTCTGCACCGGGATAGGTTTTGACAACTTGGATATTATTTCTGAATTGTTGGTTGATCATTATATAATCAATTTGATTGCGTATTATTCTATTTTGATGTCGATCTTGTGGTGATTTCCATGTGAATAAACGGCGCTTCGGGAGTTTAAACCAGGTGTTCATTATTACAAAGTTATATTCTTGGCAGAACACTATAGGTCGTCTACCTCTGTCATTCCTTTCTCCCAATCCAATTTGTCCCTGCTACTCCATCTGTCTTCTCTGCTCCAACCTTAGGCTTGAAGTCTCCCATTATGATAGTTATATCCTGTTTTTTTTTGTGCCCTTTAGTGTGTCGTTGATTTGTTGATAGAGTTCTTCCACTTCGTTTTCGCTTTTGTCTGCTGTGGAGGCGTACACTTGTATGATGTTAATATTTACAGGATTAGCATGAAGTTGAATTAGCAGTATTCTATCAGATATTGGGATGGAATTAGTGACAGATCTGCTGATATCAGTCTTTATAATCAATGCTACACCGTTTCGGTGCATAACGTCCTGATTTCTGTATGGTTTCGGTAGAACTGCTGGCAGTAACGTTTGGCCGCGACGTCTGGCAGTCAAGCACCGCTCTTAAGGAAAATAATATATGTGTTTTCGCTAGAGCGTCCGAAACATTTATTATTTTCTTAAAGATCGGTGCTTGACTGCCAGACGTCGCGGCCAAACGTTACTGCCAGCAGTTCTACCGAAACCATACCTTAAATGGCAAATTGTGTATCAATTCGATCTGCTACCGTTACCTGTCCATCTGGTCTCACACACTCCCATTATCGAGATATCCAGTATTTTCGTTTCAAGTAGAAGGTTCTGTAATTTCCCTGCCTCAAATAAAGTAGTCAAATTCCATGTCGAAATTCTACATATTGATTTCAAAGTTTTCCACCCGGGGATTCTTCGCACCCCTGCCCCATCCAAGGGGCGCCGGCCGGCGCCGGGAACTCGGGGCCTTTACTTTCTTTTGTCCCATCATGATGATTATACTAAGGATAAATAGTGAGGTGGTTTCCCCTTGCCTTCCTCACTGCAGTATTCTGACCTTTCTATTGTATCAACTCCGCTCAGAAGTATCTATCCATGAGCCTTTCTAATGTATTCATTATTAGGCCTACATGTCAGTACTGACTTTGCTGATGCCCAAAGTCAGGCGCTAGTTTTGGTCCGACCCGGTTATTTCATTTCACCAGTGCTACCCATATCTGGAAAGCGTTCCCCTATCCTCTATCTGGGAAAGAACCCGATGGGGGACTAGCAATCCCACACGGGTATGTGTATAAATGTATATTATATACCTAATACGGACACTTCCGGTGTTTAAAATAAATACAATATATTATATTCTTAAGTAGGTCCGATTGTTTATTAACTTTATACAATAGCTTAATAAAACTTACACAATTTACTAGTTTGGCAAATCTAAACAAACCAATTGCAGACAATTTGATTTATCTGCGCAAAATAAACTCATGTTCTAAAATTATAAAAAATGCTCTGGATTTAATGTATTTTTTTTTTCTAGATAAACCAGTTTATTTAGCAGGTTTTTGTCAGTGTAGTAGTATTTATACTGAAATGAAAATATGTATTTAATAAGTATTTAATAGAAAAAAATAGTTATTGAGCTACTTTTTGAGTATATGTAGTCATTAACCAGTTATTTGCATTATTTATATGTTTTTAAACAAAATTTGTATCAGTTCCAAAAATAATGAAAACCAATTTATTTTTAGACTAGCAGTGGGATTATTTAATTTTTCTTTTAGCCATTCGAGAGCTGGAAAACTCTATGTGTCACAAAAACGTTTAAATCGGGATAAAATTGTGTATTTTGGTGCACCCGAAATCAATACCATCATTTAAAATTAAACATATTTACTTTATTAAAATTATTATTATGATGAAGTCACAATTTCAAAGTCTGCGCCTATAGACTGTCCTTGCTTTCGCACAGGCGGGCAAAACTACATTGAGTAGTGGGGGACGCGTTTTGTTCACGGCGAGGATTTGGCCGGGATAAAGTTTTGTTCGTGATTCCTAAAAATATAAGAAGGCGGGGCAAGCGCTTTGTTGATGTTGGATGCCAGTTTTCGGTTTTTTATGAATGAGTTGTCGGGTCTCTTTAGGTTAAATGTCTTTGGGTCCAAGTTCGAACCTTGCGCCGCTCTAATGGTGCTTTCATACTTCTCAAATTTACAGCTCAGAGTTTCAACATGCTGTTCTCTATTAGTTAAATAGGATTACATTGATTGGAAATAGGGTAACATCTTTGTCCAATCAAAGCTTATTAATATCACATAATTCCTCACTTTATCAAATATCTGTTTCTAATCAATATAAGTGACATCACAAGTGATTTGTTCTTAAAACATGCACGCACATATTCAGAAAATGTCGATATATTGGTGAGTGTTGTAGTATCTTAGTACTTAGATATAATATATGTTTGTCAAACAATATACTTTTTTTTAAAAATGACACCGCATAAATATTGCTAATGGAGCGATAATTTCTAATATTTTTTCTAGAACCAGATGTTTTAATGCTTGTGGTAGATATACATAATAATAATATAGTCAATATTATATTTACTAACATATTTACTTATTATATTTGAAAAGTCATTGGATTACATATCATTGGTGCATCCCATTACCATAGGTTTAAAACCATATTAGACTTAATAGAGCCAACCTTGAAACTCGATTCTTGAAAATGATTACTAGTTCTTGCATGATCTGCTTTTTTATTTTACTTGCAACCTTGGCTTTTCTGAAATTATATTCTAGAGTGCTCTGCAACCAACCAATATTTCCTTTTATGTTTCTACTCTTTCCTTGCTACTGTTCAGAGTGAAGGTATTTCGGTTGAAATATTTTCAATTAATCGACTCTTCTTGGTGAAAGTATGCCCAAAATGTATATAAATATATATCTCTTAATTTTTGACATTGTGGCTGGTCCAGTAGATCAGGATGCCTATTTTGAAAGAAGTCATGCTCTATTTTCTTTTATTTTGTGCTTAATTTTTTTTTACGTTTTTCACGTTTTTGTTTTTCAGTGCAGGTTATTTTTTAGGATACGTCTAAGTTCATATACAGCTTATCATAAGGTTTTCCTAATTCGGGTTGCACGTAGATGACCTACCTATACGATCACATGAAATGCATTTAACTTGATTCTTATTTTTTGTATTCGGTTGTATTCTCCAAAATGTAAACATTTACAGGGTGTTCCATCTGAAATAAGATAGTTGCTATTAGCTCTGGTTAGACTAAATACCCTGTATATTAGAAAATATGATAATACTAAAATATACAGATTTTGTCTTTAAACTTTCTTGCGTGGTCACCTTACGGGGACTACGCTGTACGCACTTCTCGAACCTCATAGATATTAAGGCTAAAATTAGTCTGTTACCATCGCAGACTAAAGCTCTGCCACGCGACATCACCACTAGTGTGTCAAGAAGTTTATTTATTTGCGTGCTCTCATTTCCCCGAACATTTTAGAATAAAAATGCCGAATTTTGCGTCCGTTTGAAAAAACAATATATTTTTATTTTATTTAAATTTCAACTCTTATTAGAGTTCTTAATTTGAAACAACTTTACAATATTCGTTTTGTGTTGCTAGTTTATTTTTTTTTTATTATTATGCATCAAAGCGAAATGTGTTTTCATTTATATTAACCATTTTGAATTGGAATTCTAATTTTGGATCAAGCTTAAAAATCTTCTTCTTAAAGTGTCTTGTCCACGTCAATGAATTTTGGCAACAATTACGGCCAAATCCTCTTGATTTTATGCAGCTCTAAATAGTGTGTGGGCGTCAAGAGTGGTCCAGTCCCTGATGTTCCCGAGCCATGAGTGTTTCTTTCTGCCCATACCGCACTTACCCTCGTTGCAGGAATTCGTATTTGGTATTGCGAGATATGTGGCCAAGATATGCAACCTTTCTTCGTTTCACTATGGATATGAGCTCCCTGTCCTTGCTCATTCATCTCAGCACGTCCACGTTAGTAGTGTGAGCGGCCCAAGGTATCCTCAGCAATCCTCTGAAAACCCACATCTCAAAGGCCTCGAGTTTGTTGACTGTGTTAGCTTTTAATGTCCAGATTTCGGCTCCGTATAATAACACTGAGTAAATATAGCCTTTAACAAAGCGATATCTTCGTTTTAAATTAAGATTTGGGCTAGTAAGCAATTTCCTCATATTCAGAAATGCTTTCCTAGCCTGTTCAATTCGGCAAATTATTTGACTGTCTGGATTTAGGTCTTCAGTTATCCAGGAGGCGAGATATTTAAATTTTGAGACACGCTTTACAAGGAGGTTGGCGAGAGTTCCTGGAATCCTGCTGATGACCATTACTTTTGTCTTGTCGGTCTTAATTTTTAGTGACAGTTGTTCTTCCTCATGCGAAATTTTTTTCAGAAGTCGTTGCAGTCCTTCCGGTGTGTCAGCAATTATGACAGTATCGTCTGCGTAGCGCAGATTGTTGACGGTTTGGTCATTTGTTTTAATTCCGTTATTTGTGGTGTTATTATTTCCTCTTTTGACAGAAGCCGTTTGGTGCATATAGAGCGTTTTGATAATACTCAGATCATTCTAGTCAATGCCTTTCATTTTGAGAAGGTCGCTATGCTTTACGCAGTCAAAAGCCTTCTGGTAGTCGATGGTCTCTGCATTTCTGCCGCAGTGCTGTGGGGTTAAAGAGTGCTTTTCTAGTACCAAACCCCTGTCGAAATCCGGACTGGCAACAGCTCATATTCTCTTCGCATTTTTTGTGAATTTTAGATTCTATTATTTTTAAGAATATCTGAGGACGGGACTCATCAGGCTAATCATATGGAGCTGGTCGTATTTGGTAGCGTTTGCCTTTTTAGGGATGGGGATGAAGATCGATTTAAGCCAGTCACTAGGCAATCGGCCAGTTTCGTAGATGACAGTGAATAATCTTCTCGAATACTTCGATGCCGTCATCGTCAAAAAGTCTTATAATTTATGCATATACATCGTCTGGGCCCGGTGCTTTGCCTGATTTACTATCTTTTATTGCTTGCATGATTTCAGACTCTAGAATCTTTGGAGACATGTCGTTTTTATGTCGGTAGTCTAGAGTTCTTGGATCATGTTGTTTGAATAGAGTTGTTCAGGGTAGTTTTGTTTGCCAGTGTTCCAGTATTGCTGCAGGGTTTGTAATCACTGTATTATTGTCACCGTTAATTCTCATTAAGGTTGGTTGTCTTAATCGTCCCGTGGTTTTCTTTACAAGACTGGATATTAAAATTGTCATTTCGGAGTATATGTCTATCCTCCAGGTGTTCGATCTCCATGCGTTTCATTTTTAGCCACACTTCCTTTGCTCTACGGATTTTGCATCGGACCTGTTTTTCGATTCTTTTATACTCTTGTTGGTGTCTGTTTTTGTGTAACCGGCGCTCTTTCATTAACAGTAGGCTATCTTCAGTCAATACACTGATTTTCCTTTTTGTTGGGATCTGATCCGATAACGTCTTTTTGGGCTGATAAGTTCGCATTTGAGTTTCCAGTTGTGTTCAGTCTGCCTCCTATATCTGCATTTACCCTTGTTAGAACCTCTATATTTATTTCTTCGTTTTGCAGTTTGATGATGTCGACTCTTTTCCGGGGTCGTCGCAGCTTCGTAAGTTTTATTTTTAGGTTTCCAACCACAGGATTGTGGCCAAATCCAATGTCACTGTCTGGGCATGTCCTTACACCATGGATTGCGTTTCTGTACCTTTTATTGATTTTAAGGAATAGAATAGAATAGAATTGAAGGGAGTTGGCGCTGGTACCAGCTTCTGCCACTGCAACCTATGGAGGTTTATTGTAGCACTCCGAAACCATGCTTAGAGGACCTCATCTAGTCTGATCTTCCTAATTAGACTTCACAAATGGAGTACCGGCTCCTCCATGTACCTTGCAGGTCCTGGTTTGGTCTCTCCTAGCCTTGCATACTTGAGCCTGCAGAGAGTCTCACACTCGCACCACACGTGTTTTGGAGTTTCCTCCTCCTCCTGACAGAACCTGCAACGGCTATTATCTGCCAGGCCGATCTTTTCCATGTGTCTGTTGATTATAGAGTGCCTCAGCTGACCACTAATATTCTTATCGTCTTGCGACTCCTCTTAAGTAGACCTGCCGTGAATTTTGGGGAACCGTATTTTATGAACTGTTTGGCCTGTAGTTGCACCGGTATTTGTAACCACCAGTTTAGAGATTGTTTATCTATCCAGCTCTTAACTGCTGTTTTGAAGACTCTTCCTGCTATCCCGCAGTAGGGCTCAGGTCCCAACGTACCCTTACTTACGCCCTGTTTTGCAAGTTTGTCGGCTTCTTCGTTGCCTTGATCGCCCCTCCTTTTTCTAATGTTCAATTTCTCTATCTCCATGGCGCAGTGTTGAATTGCCGCGACCTCTGCTTGGAACACTGTGGCCTGACTGCCCATGCTTGTAGAGATATTTGGCCTTGGTTCGTGGACCTCTGCTCCCACCCCTTTACTAGTCTTAGAGCCGTCAGTATACCATGTTTGGTCTGCTTTTATAGGAGGCCCCCCTCTCATTATTCTCTGCCCACAATTGCTACTGGGAGGGGTCTATCAAACCCGTAGGAGGGGTTTGTTTCGTCTGATGGCATTTCGAAAAGATAGTTAGTTTCTAGCTTGTGGGCTTTTCCCATTCAATGATCGGCTTGTTGCCTTGCTTGAGCCGGTATTGTACCATTCTTATGTTCCCCTGTATGAGAATATGTAATTGAGGTAGATTTAGCATGAATTCCAGTGCTGAAGTTGGGGTTGTTCTCATCGCCCCCGAGACGCACAGACATGCCAGCCCGTACGCCTTCTAGTTGTCTGATTGCACCTGTTTGCGTGGCCTGTATGCCCCAGGCTATAGAGCCGTATATTAGCATGGGCTTTACCACCATTTTGTACAACCAGAGAATCAATTCGGGGCTCAGCCCGCAAGTCGCCTGCATCTACCCAGTGCAATTCTTGGGCTCAGCCCGCAAGTCGCCTGCATCTACCCAGTGCAATTCTTGCTTTCTGAGTGACCTTGCTAAGATGCGGTCCTCAAGTCATACCTTGGTCAAAAGTTACGCCTAATATCCTTTACTGCTCTTTCTCTTGTGGTTTTCAGCGGATTAACTGACAGATCCCTCATCTTCACACCATTTGCTTACTATCTTCAAGGCCTTTTGTGCTCTTGTTGAAAGATAGCCCATGTTCCTTCCCCTGACTACTATGACTAAGTCGTCTGCGTAGCATAGGCAGAAGTATCGTTCATTTTCCATCTTGTCTAGTAGACTATCTACCAAAATGGCCCACAGTAGTGGTGATAGGACCCCTCCTTGGGGGCAGCCCCTCCCCACCCGCGCCATAACCGTATCCGCAGCCATAGTGACAGTTTTGATCCCATACTTTAGGTTTGTTTGGATTCAGTTGCAGATGGTTAGGGGGGATTTCTTTGTGTTTGAGTGCCTTAACCAGCGATTTGGCTGGAACGTTGTTGAAAGCACCCTCTATGTCTAGAAAGGTGGCTAGTGCCACTCCTTTATCGTCTATTGCATTCATCAGGAGTCTATTTAGATCGTCCAGGGCCAAATCTGTAGAATTTCTTGGTTGGTACGCATATTGACGCTCGTTAAGGGGTTTGGTTATAAGGAAGTCGATTTGATTTCTCACGATGTTGTCCGGGGTTTGTTGTGGAGGTTGCCAAATATAAAGTCGTCTTGGAGGGAGCGCAAACCAAGTGTTTGCAATTGACACTCTTGGTAAAACTAAATCAGTATGTCGCCTCTTCCGTTCCTACTTCCAAGTTCAAAGTCTCCTACGGTGTCGTCAACACGCCCCTTTTATTCTACTAGCGTAACTTCCGGAACACCCTGGAATACAGCACATATTGCATTAACCGAACACGAAAAATCTGATATCCAGTCCTAAAATGATATCTGATCAAAAAATTGTTTTTATTTTATTTTTCATATTTTTTTAAATGTTTGCAAAAAATAAGTAATATCTTAAGCTGCCTTTTTGCCTGCGATAAACTATTATGGAGGCAATTATTGTTTGGCTATTTTTGAGGACCAGTAAAGTTTATGCATTTCTACATATTCGTCCGCAATTACACTGTTCGACTATGCGTGACGTCACAATTGAGAGCTTGGTCTTAGTCTTTATGGAGGCGTTAACTACCTTTCAGTTTTAACTCCAACGATGTCACAAGCCAATTAAAGTTCCGCTGTTCTTCAACGGCTTGGTTTCTAATAACGCCCGTCTCTAAAAGCAACAATTCATGTGGTATTCTTTTCTTCTGGATGTATTCTAAAAATTGTGTAGTTGAGCATTCGATTGAGGTTTAGCATATTATCTTCTTATTGGGTGTTGGTTCATATCTTTTATTCCGCCGTTTTTGTTTTCAATCACATATGTTAATATAAGTAAATAATCCTATTAATACTACTACCAAACACATTTCAGACGGCATATATGTAGTTCTTAAATAATTTACCGACATTCGAAAATACCTGTTTTCTATTTAAGCATTGTTACACTCCTGTGTATTCCTTACGCCCTGTTTCCCATTTTTATATTTTTATTGGCAGATTTATTTTATGATATAGTTTTTCACCTGCAAATGTAAACTACACAGACACCTTCAAACGTACAAATTTGCTTTACATTTTTTATTATTTTCCCTTATTTTTAATTGCCTTTAAAGCCTTGCTGCTGCTGGTTTTTTCTAGGATCCGTTTAGAAGATCATATGACGAATCAGAGTCCAAAGAAGACACTCCAGTATGTATTTTCCTTTATTTTCTTTTGCTTAACTTAGCTTTTTGGTTTACTTATCATAGGTGGTGGTAGTCACGTAGATTTAGATCATAATATTGGTACTTCCGATTGCTTCTTCAAATCCAGGACTAACAGCCAACGATAAATTAATATATTTTACTAGTACATTTTTGAAACTTAGAATACAGTCGTTTACAAACTAAAATATTTGAAACTGTAAAGTGCTTAAATGTAAGTTTATGGTCTTATCAGTTGAATTGTAATACTATATCTGTACTTTAATGAATACATCTTACGTGTGTATGTATCGTTGACTGTAATAATAGACTTTTCAAAGGATTCTGTCATTATGCAATATGTATAATGATGATTTTTAAAATATGAATAAAGGTACCGAGTACCCAAAGTTTCATTACAGATATAATTGTTTGTCATGCAATAACATTGGTTAAAATCAGTATAATGAAAAGTATTTAATTTTGGTTTGCAAACGACGTACTTTTAAGTGTGTACATATGTTCATTGCAATGATTTTTCTTATTAGTTGATTAAAGGTGTGAGTCCGAACAGAAGATATGGCTCTAGTAAAAGAAGTGCTATCATGCAAGACTCAACTGGCAGTGTTACTGTTGATGGGGAACATCCGGAAGAAATACCGATGGATGAAATGGGTAAGCCAATTAATTGAGGGAATAAAAACTTCACCTATATGGATTTTGTTTAAGTTTATAAATAAATATTACTTGAAGTAAAATTTTAATTTACTGTAGCTCCAATCCTCTTAAACACCCTTACAAAATAAGTTATTTTATCGTACATGAGAAATGAAGCTTTTCTGAACTTTAGCTTAATGTAACTATTTGTCTATACCTTTCTACATACGTTCTTTGCGCATGTGGACGTTTATATTACTAGTTATGTCTGGATTTATTATTAAACGCTCTGTGAATGATTTCCTTCTCTGTTCGTTGTTGTCAGCTTGTTCGTTATATTCGTTGACTACTATTTTCTTGCTAAGGTAATCCAGAAGAGGAATATCAGCCGACATTAATTGAAAATCTTGTGTATTTCCTCGAAAATCTTCTGCAGCTTATTATCAGAGTGTCATATTTGGGAACGAATATAATAATGATGGTAAGTATCAGTATTCTACCATTTACTACAGGTATTTAAGTGGTATTTGATATCAGTATGTATCCGAACTT
>MU183270.1:171547-183535 GCA_016904865.1 Pissodes strobi | reverse complement strand
TACAGAAATCAGGACGTTATGCACCGAAACGGTGTAGCATTGATTATGAAGGATGATATCAGCAGATCGGTCACTAATTTCATCCTAATATCTGATAGAATACCGCTAATTCAACTTCATGCTAAACCTGTAAATATTAACATCATACAAGTGTACGCCTCCACAGCAGACAAAAGCGAAAACGAAGTGGAAGAACTCTATCAACAAATCAACGACACACTAAAGGACACAAAAAAAAAACAGGATATAACTATCATAATGGGAGACTTCAAGCCTAAGGTTGGAGCAGAGGAGACAGATGGAGTAGCAGGGACAAATTGGGTTGGGAGAAAGGAATGACAGAGGTAGACGACCTATAGTGTTCTGCCAAGAATATAACTTTGTAATAATGAACACCTGGTTTAAACTCCCGAAGCGCCGTTTATTCACATGGAAATCTCCACAAGATCGACATCAAAATAGAAAAATACGCAATCAAATTGATTATATAATGATCAACCAACAATTCAGAAATAATATCCAAGTTGTCAAAACCTATCCCGGTGCAGACATAAACTCAAATCATAATCTGCTCTGCGCTACCTTAAAGAGCCAAGTTAATAAACAAAAAAGACCCTCGACAAACCGCATATCACTGGAACGGTTATCAAACACTGAAATCAGAAACGAGTTGGCTACAAAAATAAACGAAGAAATACACAATGTTGGTAAAACACCCATTGAAAATAACACTACTCACGAGAACTGAATAAACATCAGGGAACCACTCTTGGAACACACAAGATTATTAACAAGTTCAACAAAGAGAGAAACAAAAAATATGTGGATGACAGAACAAATCCTCAACATGATGGAGGATCGACGCGACGTAAATATAAGAACAAAAACAACCAAAAATACAAAGAGACAAACAGAAAAATTAGAAGAAAAATAAAAGAAGCAAAAGAATCTTGGTTAGAGCAATCGTGTAAGGAGATCGAACACTTACAGCAGAATCATGACACTCTCAACCTTCACAAGAAACTTAAATCTATGGCAGGAATCTATAAACCCAAACACGTCAACTCGCTAAGAGATGAACATGGAAACATTTAAACCAACACTGAACAACGTTGTAATGAGTGGGAAAACTACATCTCAAACCTTTTTGCAGATGCGACGAGACCGGAACCTACACAATTCTATGATAATCATGACGAAGAAAATGAAAATCTTCCAATTCTTAAATCTGAGGTCGTGAGAGCGATAAAGCAATCAAAATCAAATAAAGCTCCCGGACCAGACCAAATCCCAAGTGAATTACTAAAGCTATGAGACAACGACAGCATTACCCATCTAACGAGGTTCTTTAATCAGATTTATAATCATGGCAACGTACCGGAAGACTGGCTCGAATCTCTTTTCATTACATTACCAAAGAAAAATGGGGCAAACAGATGCGGTGATTTTAGACTCATTAGCTTAATGAGCCACACTCTCAAGATATTTTTGAAAATAATACCAAATTGTGTAGGTATACAAACGCTGCGAGAACGAGTTAGGTGCTGAACAATTTGGTTTTCGAAAAGGACTAGGAACAAGAGAAGCTCTCTTCTGTATACGACTTCTAATACAGAAAATATGAGAATTCAAGAAAAACGTGTTTATTTGCTTTATAGATTTCGAAACAGCTTTCGATCAAGTCAAGCATGGATTATTGTTTGAGTACCTCGAGCAGAAAGGTATAAACAACTACGATCTTAGATTACGGAAATATCTCTATTATAATCAGGTAGCTACTATTAAAGTGGATGAGATGTTTACAAGGAAGATACCAATTGAACGTGGTGTGCGCCAGGGGTGTGTTTTATCACCAACACTTTTTAATGTTTATTCAGAGGAGATATTCAAAGAATCGATAATGGATAGAAAGGAGGGTGTAAAGATTGGAGGAGAAATAATCACCAACATAAGATACGCCGATGACATTGCCATACTGGCTGAAAACCTGGAAGATCTACGGACACTGCTCAACTCAATGCACGAGGCGAGCAAAACTAGGGGCCTCAAGATAAATGTTGGTAAGACAAAATGGATGGTCGCAGGAAAAATAGATGTGGGGCAAGGTCAGCTTTTACTAAATGGTAGACCTCTTGAAAGAGTTAGCCATTTCAAATTCTTAGGTAGCTGGATCAACGAAACTGGAAGCTCTGACGAGGAAATACTTACACGCATTGCACTAGCTCGACGAGCATTTACATCCTGGAAACCTGTACTATGCAACAGAACTCCATGCACCTTCGGAAACGAGTCCTCAAATGTTATGTCTGATCCATATTACTTTATGGCAATGAAGCACGGACCTTGAAGACATCAACGACAAATAAGCTTGAAGCATTTGAACTGTGGTGCTATCGCCGAATGTTGAAGATCTCCTGGACTACCCACACTTCTAACGAGGAAGTACTTCTTATGATGAATACCAACAGGGAACTCATAAACACAATAAAGGCGAGAAAAACTGAATATTTCGGGCATATCATCAGAGGACCCAAGTAATCTCTTCTCCGCCTTATTGTCCAAGGAAAAGTGGAAGGCACACGTTGGATTGGAAGTAAAAAACTGTCATAGCTGCGAAACATCAGGCAGTTGACAGGACTGCAGCCTGAACAACTTTTCAGAGCGGCCGCCGACCGTAACACCTTTCAAAATGTTATCACTACGCTGATCGCCAGCGTCTGAAGACAGACAGGGCACTGGAAGAAGAAGAAGAATACATTTACAAAGACATTTATTAAGTACTCATAATATATCATCCCCGCCACTTTACAACTGTGTTTAATTTACTGTCTTTGGTGTCGTCGACCTTCAATGCTCTCATTCTATTGGTGCACCTACTTTACTACGCGCATGGTATAAATATTTTGAGCATAAAACAACGCGGAACCAAGGCAAGGGCATTGTCAGATTGGCATGTAGGAACTTCAGAACCGGTTTTTGATGGATCAAAAAAGAGGAAAATAGCTATTTAGTGTTTTAATTCGTTATGAAAAAAGTATGTAATTATGGTGACAGCCTCGAAAAACAAATCAATAGGTCTGGTGTCTCGTTTTTTTTACTAGTTTATTTGCTATTTCCTGGGTCATTTCCTACAGTAACTGGTAAACGTTAAATTTGGCAACGGTACGTCTATCGACCTTAGAATGTGACTCCAGTTCATCTGCAGGTTAAATGTATTTGCTTGGAACCATCACTATTTCTGGTGGCAATAAACGGTATTGTCGAAGCGACATTTGATTGTTTGCTCCCGATTTCAGACTGTGATAAATTACAAACGATCTTTGTAATGTAGCTTATTGGTGTGGCAATAATTAGACCGGGCTCCCAGTGGAGTTCCGTATGCAAAATATGCAGACCGCATTCTGACTTCTGATATGTGCTGTACTGATCTTATACTTCGATATGAATGATGTTGCCAGTGAGTGTTGTGGTACGTTCTCTCTCCCCCTTCCCCTTCTCCATTGCTGTTAATATTGTTAGCATACTTCGAAAAAGTATTGATCATAATCATGGGCCTATTAAAAACGAATGTTTAAGGCTGTATATATACTTTTTCGGTTATAAATATAACACACCACAAGTCAGTAGATACAATACGTTTAATGTTAATTAAAAAATCATAGAAAAAAAATTATAGTTAATTTTAAAAACAGTGTTTTACTTTCTTACAAATTTTGAGCCAATGGACATATTTCAATTTTAATTTATACTACTAGAAAGTGGAATTAGTGTTCACGGCACCAAGGGGTCATCTGGTCATCATTCAAATATATTTTTTTGAAAAAAAAAATTTTTCAATCCGAAAATGACAATTTTTTCAATCAGGAAAGAAAATCACCCGAAGTGGCTTAATAAAAGCGGGACAAAATAGGCTTATCTGGACAATTTTCAAGCTGACGCGCATCTTGTGAGTGCGTGCGTGTGTTGTGAGTGTGTTAAATGTGTGAGTATGTGTGCGTGTGAAGACGCGTGCCGTGGCGTTTGCGCGAGAGCGCGCATGGGGTTTTAAAGGAGATGAAAATGGGATAAAAGAGTTGTTTAATGAGAAATAAGGGCACATCAGCCCTTGAAATATTTAATTTTTATATATATTCATATTAATTATATATATTCATACTAAATATAACAGTACCACTTTATACTTAAAATATATTATATGTGGACATGCATTTTACTGAAACAGTAGTATAAAAGCTTTACTATGTACGGTTAAATCAGTCTATAAATATGGCTAGAAATACCATGACTTGAAACTTTCAAAGATAATTATGAAATAAAAAAATTTTAAATGAAATTACTCTAGTTGCCATCTGGGTCATCGAAGTCTTCTTCATTATGAGGCAATTCTGCATTACAACACTATCCACTGCAGTGATGACATCATTTCTGGCATACCATTCCCGCGGACCGGCCGCAGCATCCACACGCATCTCCACATCTGGATTTGCACGCACCCCTAATTAGGTTCAGTCGACTCGGCGGGGCAGCGAGCAGGTCGGAGCAGTGTGGCACAAATCGCGCTGCGTAGTCCAGTTTTCTCCAGTCATACTTCGTTGCGTTGTCAACCAAGTCATCAGAGCAACAGCGAAGAACTATGGGGAAACGGTCAGAATAAAACAAACTGGACTGGCCTTCTGAAGCCTGCACTCGAATAGAGAGGGATAAGGGTGCTACAGGATCCCGGGGATGCAGATACCTTGATCAGTATAATAGCCCAACCTTTGCTATAGCTGCAACAGACACGGATATTCTTGCCATGCTTGTTCAGCGCAGAAAACCTACCCAGAAGTTGTGATTTTTCGATAAAGGGGCCTGTGGAAGAGGCACAGAACATCGAATTGATACAGGAGCACCTTGACAATGTGAAGTCAGCCATTCTCTTTGCTCACGCCTTTTCCGGCTGTGATTCAATGCCAGCAGTTTTTGGAAAAGGAAAGGCATCAACATTGAAAATTCTCCAGGGCAACGAAGTTGAAGTTTTTATTAAGCCCGGAGCAGATTTGGAGAGGATCGTCTCCTGCGGTAAGAAATTGCTTCTTGCTTTATACAAAGGAGCGAAATAGGCCACCCTAGATGACCTTCGCTACACCCTCTACAACAAGTGTAGCCGCCACGCAAAAGCTAGATGCTGACTTGCAGCTGAAAACTTTGCCCCCTGCAGCTGCTCGACAACATTCATTGCGCGTGCACCTGCAGGTAATTTGAAGAAAAATAAAAGGGTAAAGCATTCTGCATTAGTAGAATATTAATTAGGTTGATATTTTTTAAGTTCAAGAATGGCTTGGGACAGGAACAAAGCTGGACGCAACGAAGTACGGTTGGAGAAAACGGGACAACCCAGCGCGGCTTGTGCGCTTGCCCTGTCGAGTCTCTTGAGCTTAATTAGGTGTGCGTGGAAGTCCAGATGTAGAAATTTATGTGGATGCCGGTCCGAGGGGATTGAACACAGTAGTGGAGAGTGTTCATGCAGAATTGCTTCATAATGAAGAACCCCGACTGATCTAACTGCACATACATGCTTTTATACTACTGTTTCAGGAAAATGTATGTCCACATATCTTTTAAATATTAAGTGGTACTGCTATATTTAATATGAATATTTATACTGATTAAATATTTTCAAGGGCTGATGTGCCGTTATTTCTCTTTAAACAACTCAATTATCCCATTTTCATTTCCTTTAAAACCGCACGCACAAAGGCCAGTGCACGTGCCTTCACACGCACACGGACACAAGATGCGCGTCAGCGTGAAAACTGATCAGATAAGCCCATTTTGCTCAGTTTTTTAGCCATTTCCGGAGAATTTTTCCCGATTGAGAAAAATTATCATTTCCGGGTTGAAAAATACTTTTTCCTAAAAAAAAAATACGTTTGAACCATGATCAGATGACCCCTTGGAGCCGTGAACGCCAATTTCACTTTGTAGTAGTTTACATTAAAATTGTAATATCTCCGTTGGCTCTTGTAAATTTTCCAATGCGGGGATTTTTGGGGACTTTGTTTCCGATGATAAGGTACTGTCTTAAGAACCCAAATCAGTCGTCAGATGTTATGAATTATTTTTTCTGTGATACCACATTCCTCGGCAGCCTAACTTTTCTAATTTATGCCGGAGGTAAAATAGTGGGGGGGGGGCGAAACGGCAATCGAACCATGCGCGCGCGCGGCAACATGCTTTTTTATACAGACAAAGGTCTCAGATACACAAATCACAAAACAGATTGCGGTCTGCAGATTTTGCAAACGAGGAACCCATTGGAGCCTGCACTAAATAGCTTTAATTTAAATCTCGGTTAATGTTCGTGTATGACATTTTCATTTAGTATGGGAGCTGGCACACAATATAGTGAACGATATTTTTCAAAATTTTTACCAATAGAGAAGAAGTGTTTGATAATCCAACATACCAAAATTGACCGTCTGCCGTTTCAAAGTGGTAGCTTTAGTTGAAGGGGTGAACTCAAAAAGGGATTGCTTTCAATTCTGATGAACAAGATTTTTCAATTTTAATTTTTCATGAAATAGTTAAGATAATTACCACAGATATTAAATGTTTGTAGGCAGACGATTTTTTTTGACAGCTCTGCTTACGCAGACGCCTGTTAAACATTACATAAATAAGGCATTGGTGAATGTGAATGACATTATTCAAAAACGGTTTTTTTATATATCGATTAGTCTGTCACCAAATAGTAATAGGACATAACGGCAGACGATTTTTTTGGCAGCAATATTTTGGCAGACACTGTCAAAATGATAAATTGACATTTAGTAAATATTATTTTTCAGAGGTGAACATTTAACAGTGTTAAAGTATTGCTTTCGAAATTGATGTCGTCATGCATGCAGAGGTTTCTACTGTCATCTTAATGAATAGCAGACAGGTGTCAAAATGACGGACATAATATTTTGGTGAACGTCATTTTTCAAAATTATTTTTTTTTTCCAATCGATTCACTAAGTATTAGGTAATCATAATACACACACATCAGCCGACGATAAATTCGATAGCATTTTTGTTGCAGACGTTCTGATATTAACGTCTATAATAAGGCAAAATTTGGCTAGGAATATTTTTAAAGTTAGCAAAATGTTTACCATTTTGACTTCGAAGCAGGTAGAACTAAAAAATGCAACCTAAATAGTTGAAACAATTTTTAATCATAGATACTCTTATACAACAAATATAAAAAATAAAAAACGCAAAAGTGAATAGCCTAGAATACATCTACATTTAGATGGTAGCATTCCACCAATAATACCTAAACTAACAAAATATCAAAAACAAAACATTTATTCTAACATTATTTGTTTAAAACTAACATACTGGCCTAATATCTAATCAGTGTTATGATTGCGCCATTACTATTTTCACATTAACAGACAAAATAAAAAATACCTATTGATTAATGTTGCCAACAGAAATTCAAAGTAGCGGCTTTAAGAAACGTAGTAAGAATATTCTAATCTTAATAAAAGTCTAATTACAATAGGCCGTTTAAAAATACCTTTAAAAATGTGGAAGGCATAATGTTAAATCTTATAACTAAGTACTTAAAATGCTAAATCATAAACCTCCTGTGTCGTGTTTAAACCTGTACAAATTGGCATTAATTATTCATTATAAATAAACTAGAAACTAAAATATATTGAAAACAAATCTGCCTTACTAATAAATAAAACCGAAAAGCAAACCTAAATTTTATTATTTTCGAGCTTATTAACTGAAGGAATAAATTTTATTAGCTTCAGCCTCAAAAATCACAATATATTGCATACTAGTCGTTTGAATAATATCACAGAACGTTTAAAAAAATGGTAGAAACAGCCTTTAGACATAAACATAAATTAAACATTAAAATACAGCTTACTTTTTAAGATGAGATGGAACAAAGACAACTATAGTCAACTTTACTCTAATAAAAATGAAAAATTGACATTTGTTAAAATTTTAGATAGAAAAATCTAAGTTTATGTAAATTCTAAAATGAAGTAGGTTTTCTCTACCAATTTGCTGCTTATCACTGCGTGTAATGATGTTGCACAATTTCCGAGAATTTGCAGTAGGAATGTTTATTTGTTAATTTAAATGTTGACAAACGTCAATTTTTCATTTTTATTAGAGTAAAGTTGACTATATGAAGTTTTTAAATGTAATTTTTAACAAAAGAAAGTTGTTGTTTACATGAAAAAAGATACTTCATGAAATGACGAAAACAAAATATTAGTTAATCATTGTTTTCCTCGCTCGACATTTCAATTGACGTAAAATCATCATCACTGTCTTCAGCGATTTTGTTTTCATTACTAAGAAGTAAAATATCATCACTGATGACGAGGTATCTGTGGACCACTAAACCAAAGAGGTACAAACTTGTTATCCCTATTAACCCATCCAGAAAGATGGTTGTGTCTCTGTGGCATAATTCCATATGGCTACAACTTGGTTTGTTCTTTTTATTTTTTCCAAGACAACCGACTTACAAGAAGAAAACATTAAATTATCAAATGTTTTCTTCAGCATAAGTGGATTTTCTTTTGCTTTGCATCAGTAAATATTAGCAAAAGTATCCAATCTGAATTTAGTCACGTTGTGAATAGTTGCTTTTCCATATAATTTACAAACATAACCTTCTATGACGTAAAGCACTTCTTCCGAAATGTTTTCTGAAGAACCCAATAAACTAAATGCTGTTTGTGTCTTTGGACAATTTTTAATATTTGAGATGGCTTTTTTGCCGTAAAATTAAGCCGTATAGTCACACCCAGTAAACACATGAAAGGGCGGCATAGCTTCACACAAGGTAGAACCTAGAATTTCGTGTATTTTTGTGAGATTTATGTATCTTAATGTATTATTAGATATATGTCCAACTTCCATACAAATATGTTTACCTTCATTATTGATCTTTTCAATATGCCCAAAGCAATGACGTCGATGTCTGATGTTCGTATCAAAATAATTTAAAAAACAATTTTGGTTAAGTGGAATATTATTTTAGTGTCGCCTTCTTCATGCTCGCAGTAGTATTCCGTTGATATTTCCTTAATAACTTTTCCATTTTCTTGGTGAAATTTATTACATTAATTTCCATCTGTAACATACAGCGTTTTATTACCAAGTATTGAGTAGTAAATGTCATCTTCCCATTCATTGTTGAGGTAGCAAAGAAGAGCTTGCTTAAAGTTATCTTGTCTTAAGGATGCTATAAAACTCGAAGAGCGACGTTGCTGAGATCCACTAATGATAAACTTTACAGTTCGGAATCCTGTAGAAGCTCTCTTATCCCATTCAACATTCTTTATAGACGGCGTTACAGTTTTGTCAAGAATTAAATTAATTTGTTTCTCCCCTAAGTGCACATATTTTACTTAAAATAAATCTAGCCAAATTATTGTTGGAGGGTCCTTAATAAGATGTGAAAAAAGAAGCCATCAACGAGAACTGCATCAATTTCTTGCGGTACTTCAGGGCACCTGTCGAAACTTTCTAAGGTTTTTAAAAGAGCTGCTTTAGTTGTTTTAATCATAGAGCCATCTAAACATATTTGGATGGAAATTGGACATTAAGATACATAAATCTCACAAAGATACACGAAATTCTAGGTTCTACCTTGTGTAAGGCTTTGCCGTCCTTTCATACGTTTACTAGTTGTGACTATACCGCTTCATTTTACGGCAAAGGAAAAAACAAGCCATTTAAAATATTTAAAAAATGCATTTATTTTATTGGGTTCTTCAGAAAACATTTCGGAAGAAGTGCTTGGCGTCATAGAAGGTTATGTTTGTAAATTATATGGAAGAGCAAATATTCACAACGTGAATAAAGTCAGATTTGATACTTTTGTTAATATTTACCAATGCAAAGCAAAAGAGAATCCACTTATGCTGAAGAAAACATTAAATTCTCAAATGTTTCCTCCTTGTAAGTCGGTTCTCTTCGAAAAAATAAAAAAAAAAAACAAATTGTAGACATACGGAATTATGCCACAGGGACACAACCATCTTTCTATGATCCACCAATGGATGCGTTAATAGGGATAACAAGTTTGAACCTCTTTGGTTTAGTGGTCCACAGACACCAAAAGAAATTGATGATATTTTACTTCTTAGTAATGAAAACAAAACCGCTGAAGACAGCGATGATGATTTTACGTCAATTGAAATGTCGAGCGAGGAAGACAATGATTTACTAATATTTTGTTTTCGTCATTTCACGAAGTATCTTTTTTCATGTAAACAATAACTTTCTTTTGTTAAAAATTACATTTAAAAACTACATATAGTCAACTTTACTCTAATAAAAATGAAAAATTGACATTTGTCAAAATTTAAATTAACAAATAAAGAATCTTACTGCAAATTCTCGGAAATTGTGCAACATTATTACACGCAGTGGTAAGCAGCAAATTGGTAGAGAAAACCTACTTCATTTTACGATTTAAATAAACTTAGATTTTTCTATTTAAAATTTTAACAAATGTTAATTTTTCATTTTTATTAGAGTAAAGTTGACTAAAGTTTTCTTTGTTCCAATGTATTTTTTACTCCTCATCTTAAAAAGTAAGCTATATTTTAATGTTTAATTTATGTTTATGTCTAAATGCTGTTTCTACCATTTTTTAAAACGTTTTGTGATAATATCCAAACGATTAATAAGCAATATATTGTGATTTTTGAAGCTGAAACTAATAAAACTTAGTTATTCCTTCAGTTAATAAGCTCTAAAATAATAAAATGTAGGTTTGCTTTTCGGTTTTATTCATTAGTAAGGCAGATTTGTTTTCAATATGTTTTAGTTTCTAGATTATTTATAATGAATAATTAATACCAATTTGTACAGGTCTAAACACGACACAGGAGGTTTACGATTTAGCATTTGAAGTACTTAGTTATAAGATTTATCATTGTGCCCTCCAGATTTTTTAAAGGTATCTGTTAAGTGTCCTATTGTAATTAGAATTTTATTATGATTAGAATATTTTTACTACGTTTCTTAAAGCCGTTTCTTTGATTTTCTGTTGGCAACATTAGTCGGTAGGTATTTTTTATTGTCTGTTAATGTGAAAATAGTAATGGCGCAATCATAACAATGATTAGATATTAGGGCAGTACGTTAATTTAAAAAAAAAATAATGTTAGAATAAATGCTTTGTTTTTGATATTCTGTTTGGTTAGGTATTATTGGTGGAATGCTTGAATGCTGCCATCTAAAAGTAGATGTATTCTAGGCTATAACCTTTTGCGTTTTTTATTTTGTTATGTTTGTTGTGTAAGAGTATGTATGATTAAAAATTGTTTCAACTATTTAGGCTGCATTTTTTAGATCTACCAGGTTCGAAGTCAACATGGTAGACGTTTTGCTAACTTTAAAAATATTCCTGCTCAAATTTTGCCTTATTATAGACGTTAATTTCAGAACGTTTGCAACAAAAATGCTACCGAATTTATCGTCTGCTGATGTGTATTATGATTACTTAATGCTTAGTGAATCGATTTTGAATGAATTTTGAAAAATGACGTTCACCAAAATATTATGTCCGCCATTTTTGACACCTTTCTGCTATTCATTAAGATGGCAGTAGAAACCATAGGCATATAACTAAAGAGAGACAACATTGTTTACATTTTATCGATATCAGACATCATTTGCAACCAAAATCGATGTTGTAAAATTTGTGCGGATTGCCTTAGATCTACGGCCTGTGTTTGAAAACAAAGCGTAAACTAATTATATTATATGCATTTTTTTATGTGGACTTATTTAAAAATGTTATACTGAATATATGTATATATAATTTTCATGAAAATACGTAATTTATACTTTTGAAGTTGGTTATAGTTTCCTAATTAGATAAAATTATAAAGCATCAAGGAAATAACTGTGCCAACGGTGTTTGGCGACATGACGCGTAGTTTTAGAATTTCATTCATGTTTTGTTTGACA
>MU183270.1:125803-151547 GCA_016904865.1 Pissodes strobi | reverse complement strand
AAAACATTCCAGAGGTAAACTCTTCAGCTATTCGGATCTCCGGGCGCCGTGTGGCCCTTGGGGCCCTTCATGCAACGTTTCACAGTCAGCAAGGATGCCGAACCAATTTAGAATAGATTTCTGCCTATACCTTAATTCGGTACACCAACATCTACAAACAAATAGACCACACGTATTAGACATAGTACACAAGTATGTTCTACAACAACAGTAAACTACCTCTTCTCTGATTACGACCTACTCTCCCGATTTAGACATAAGTTCAGAATATGCCTTTTTATCTGAAGCAACCTTTCGTGTCACCGCGAGGAAACACTCGAACCGAACAACCTTGACGTCATGTGGCTCAAGTTCACTGCCAAGGGATCAACCAAGTTCATATGCTGTCTCTATCGCCATCCGTGCGATAGAGCCTACTAAAGCTTTGTTACAACACTAGCTACCACTTTTGATTCAATACAGGTCGACCACCCCAATTCAGAAATAATCGTTCTGGGAGATTTCAATGCACATAACACCAACTGGCTCAAATATCACAATAAGACCGACAACGAAGGTAGAGAAGCTGAAACATTTGCCATCAGATGCGGGTTTACTCAACTTGTAGACGAACCAACTCGGATCTCAGAGAGGGGTGAATTTGCCGCCCCCTAGATCTTTTTCTAACCAGAAATCCTGACCAGAACACAATTACAATTGGTCCGCCATTAGGTCCTTCCGACGACAAACTTATTACAACGGTTTGTGAATTGCCACTCCTACCAAAAGGATCCACCATTGCCTCGTAAAATCTGGCATTACAATTGTACAAACTGGGAAGTTCTAAGAGAGTTCTACCTGGATTCCCTTGGCTCGACGTTAGCTTTGGCACTGACGAACTGTCAGTCTGTTGCGAATAAATTACGCAAGTAAAATCGCCTCAGGAATGGAAGAATACATCCCAAATTCTATCAAGTTACCGTCAAAAGGAAAGCCCTGGTTCGCAAAAGATGCGAAAGAGCAGTAGGTAGAATACAACCTGCCTACAAGTACTGGCAGCAAAATCAGAGCGCTGAAAGTCGCAGTTGTTTTACCGAAGCGAGAAACGACTGCAAACGTGTGATTGACGAAACTAAGGACAAACACAATCAAAGAACCAGGAATAAACTTTTGCAATGCCCCAGTGGCTCTAGGAATTTCTAGTCCGTAGCAAAGACAGTAAGTAGTAACTTTACAAAAACGTCTCTTCCACCTTTGACGGACGAACGCGGCGTCATGTCACGGCGACTACATCGCACTCTACTATGTGGAGAATATCCAACATCAACACTACCATGACAGAAAGTTTCACCACCGTGACATTCGTAAAATCCTCAAAGAGCTAAATACGCAAAAGGTGTCAGGGCCGGATGGAATACCTGCCATCGTGTTAAAGAACTGCGCCAACGAACTAACATCCATTTTTGCCAGACTTTTTTCTCTGTCTTACCGAAAAGGGATTTACCCATCTTCTTGGAAAGACGCTCGAGTACAACCTGTTCCAAAAAAAAGGCAAGAAAATCACGCCCTCAAACTCTCGCTCAATTGCCTTGCTTCCAATAATCTCCAAAGTCATGGCACGTGTAGTCAATCAGCAACAACTCAAGTTCCTCGAGACCAACAGAATAATTAGCGATATCCAATACGGCTTCCGCAAACAGAGATCGACAGGAGATCTACTGGCCAATGTCACTCATATATGGAACAGGGCAATGGGATCTATGGAGAATCTCGAGCGATTACGTTGGATATTTTGAAGGCATCTGACAGAGTTTGGCATGGCGAATTGCGCTTAACAAACTGCCCTCCTTCGGACTGTCAGCGTCTCTCTGCAGTTGATGGACACATCTCAGACACATTCACAATAATTAATGCGGGGGGTGCCTTAGGGCGCAATACTTTCATCAACTCTGTATTAATGACATGCTGACCAAAACCCATAATCCTGTCTACAGTTTTGCAGAACAGTACCCTTGTCTCCCAATTTAGATCAGAAAAACCTTTACCAGCAATTGAAACCTATCACTGCAAACAGGAGCAGATTACAACAATTAATCAAGATCTGGAGAAAATTCGAACCTAGGGCTATAGGAATTTGGTCCAATTCAATGCAGCAAAAACCCAAGCAGCCACGTTTACCAAGAAGGCCAATACGGCGGTCCCTGATACCATTATGGCATAAACGACCATTCCTTCATCCTCATCAATCTAACTACTGGGTGTCTCGGTCAACAGCAATATGGCCTGACATGACCACGTTGCTAACATCACAAAATCAGCCTCGCAGAAGCATGGTGCGTTATTTCGCAACTCTTGCTCTACAAAGCGCACATCTGGGGCGTCGCACCTAAACACACCCTAGAGCTGCTGGATTCCTTTCAGAAGAGAGCTGTGCATCTCGTCGGCGACCCGGAGTTGGCCCGGGATATGGATAGTCTGGGAACCGCAGACATGTGGCCGACATTTCCCTGTTTTACAGATATTTTCATGGCAGATGTTCCCAGGATTTGACCGCGCATCATCCCGCCCCCAGCAACGCCTGTCAGACGGTCGCGACAGACGGCAGGAGCGCAGCGTATTTCCGTTTCCGTGTTGAGTACGATACCAAGTAGATACGCAAACTCAACACGGATTTGTGGCCTATTTCGACACTACAGAACCGTGTCGATTTCGCGTCTACTGGGCACGGGCTTGGAAAAAGTACATGCTCCCGTTTCCGTGTTGAGTACGATGCCAAGTAGGGCATGTCTCTACGTTCTAGCAAAACTTTTACAACGCCTCGATGATAGATCACAGTCTACTTTGGCTTCAATGGTGTGATAGGCAGAGCACTTGCCTGTCATTCTTGCGCCGCGGGTTCGATTCCCGTCGGTCGCGACAGATGTTTTGTTTTTTATTAATTTACCTTTTTTTCTTAATTTTGGGTTAATTTGGGTTAGTTTTGGTTAGCACTTGGTTAATTCTTGTTGATTGAGCCCCCGTAGCGAGCGAAGGGCCATGCAAAGCCATAATAATACCTAGCAATGTGAAAGCCAAAGTGGAATCAGTGGCGCTAGCCGCCAGTCTACAGAACCGTGTCGATCCAGCGTTTATTATTAATTTCGAGTTTCGTAACTCGAAATTAGTTAATAATCTAGCGTATGTTACACGGGTTTGTATCGTCAAACGCGCATATACTTTTTCCAAACCCGTGCCCAGTAGACGTGAAATCGACACGGTTTTGTAGTGTCGAAATAGGACACAAATCCGTGTTGAGTTTGCAACCTACTTGGTATCGTACTCAACACGGATACGGGAATACGCAGGTGTGCACCCGTTTGTTGTGCAACTGAATGGAAACATCTAGAACGTCGCTTTACAAGGACTCCTTTGTCTGGTGCACTGAATGAAAGCATCTAGAACGTCGCTTTACAAGGACTCCTTTGTCTGGTGCACTGCATCACTGTGGAACTTCCTCCCGAGGCATCTGTTTCCCCCTAATTACAACCTACAACTATTCAACCGCTCGGCGAGTGCCATATGGTCTCCCTTTAGTGTGTGTGCCACTGCCATGGAAAAAAAATTCTGCGTTTCCATACCAATAATAAGAACCATTTCGTTAGAACTTTACATATTTATATGTATTCAAAATCTAAGCATCACTGTGGAACTTACTCCCCAGACATCTGTTTCCCCCTAATTACAACCTACAACTATTCAAGATCCGTGTCAACCAACATCTTCGCACACACACCGCGCGTCGAGTGCCATATGATCTCCCTTTAGTGTATGTGCCACTGCCATGGACAAAAAGTCTGCATTTCCATAATAATAATAATAAGAACCATTTCGTTAGAACTTTACATATTTATATGTATTCAAAAGCTAAAAGTTGCAAGTATTAAATATTATTTAACTCAACCAGGGGCGTGCATATGAGTAACCTTCTCAAACTTACTCAAGAAAAAATGATACATCGCTGATTTCAGCGGCTTAAACAAATAAATTACGCAAAAAATGTCTTAATTATTTTTGATACGCTAAATGTCTTTCCAGGCAATGTTCAGTTTCTGTTTTGGTGCACGCCTCTGATTCGATTTTAGTGAAAGTTAAAGTTGCTCAGAGCTCGAAAAAATTGAGTAAATCTAGAAATAATTTTGATAAATTTGCATCAGCAAACGTTTAATTTCCGAAGTACTCGGTGCTGAAGAAGTTAAGAATGTTTGATTTATTATTATTTTTTTTGCACCTCAGAAGTTAAACGTCTCCTGCTACATGTTTATAAAAACTATTTATTTATTTCTATGGGACATGTCATATTAATTTTTTATGGCGTTCTAAACAACTTCTTTTTTCACTAAAATTGAATAAGAGGCGTGCGTGCATCAAAGCAGTAATTGAACATATTCTTGAAGGTGGTTTGACGCATCAAATATTACGAACAATTTTGGCCATTCTTATTGGGGAAAAATCTATGGCGTTCCATTTTTGCTCGAGAAACCTTTCACATGTCTACGCCCCTGCTTGAGTTAATTATACATTTGAAATTTGCAGGTATATAAAATATTGTAGAAATAGTTCCTGCTGTTCTGGGAATACAAAAAAACCCCAATTTTGTTTATAATTTGGACACACGGAATCGAGAAAACGGAACCGTGGTGTTTATTATTTTGTATTTTTAGATCAAAATTTGTGTTTAGGCGTTATTTTCCATTATTAAGATTTGTTTGAAGTACTAAATAATGGTACTACTTTCTTTAAGTATTTTCATTTATTAACATGCGGTCTGATCTCAGATTTTCAGTTAAGCAAAATTTTTATAAATACTTTTGCTAGTAAAAATTGTGATTGATGTTGCATATGCATAGGATTTTTTTTATAAATACAAGAAAAGTGCTAATTTTTGAGCAAAGAAATGGTAAATCATTCAACGTTGTTTAAAATGCAATTTGTTTATGATACAATTTCTATTAAAGCCATTCTCTTAATTTTATTAAGATATTATTTTTAGGCCTGGAGTATAACGTATATAAGTTGGATTACATTTGTCCTTCTAATTTGGGCTAATGTAATATGGTTAGTACCAAATCAAAGGAAAAGCATGCTTCGATCAAGTCCCTTTTTAGTATTTTACGCATGGTTCCTACTTATATCTGCCTATATTTATTCAATGAACCTTACCGAAAGTGAACTGCCATCAGTTATACAAGGAATTAACCTAGCTCAGATAGGTTTCGTCAAAGTAACTGATTTGCCTTGCAACCCGTTATTCGTGAAGTGTCTGTACACTTGTATGTTTTGGGTTACTTTGAGGCAATATATGCAAGAGAGGGTGATTGAAAGGCAGTCCAGTGCATTAGCTGATATGGTTGCTCCACTACAGCTCACTGTTGGGGCCGCTACATCCGGTAAGTAACAAATATAAATACAATACCATTTTTCCGGTAACTAAGGGTAAATAATGTGCCCTGACTTGGGTAGTTACAGTTTAAGTTTTTCTTCAGGATTTGGTGAAAGTATATTTCAACTGGTTAGGAGCATTAGTAGTACTAAATTTAATATATGTGTTCTTTACCATACCTACTTAATTTTTAGGGTTTTATTACAAAATACATCAAATTAGGGTGCCATTATTATAAAATAAAATGGACCTGTGCGTCCGCCTCTGATCCAATATCTTAAATCGGATGGATGATATCGAAAACTAATATCATTATGATACATGTTTATTATATTTTAGAAGTATATCAGCTTAGTTCGAACAACATTAAATTGAATACAAGACCATATGAAGCCAGTAAATCGAATATTTGCGTGATATTATTTCAAACTGAAAAAGTAATTATTCTTTTTAAGACCAAACCTTTTATTTACAGTCGTATATTTGTTTTCTTTTTGTAGATAATTTAAAAATAGTGACCTATTCGTCCTATTAATGTTTAGTACTTCATTTATTTTTAAATCGTTCCTTTATAGCTCATGATTAATATGTTTTTTTATTTTTATTTTGAAATGTTCTTTGCAGTAAATCTATTGAATATTTATTTTAAAATCCTTGACCTCTTGATATTGCAAGCCTGGCAATTCGACTATATTCCCTTTTATATAATGTTTTTTTCACGGTAGAAAATGAACAATAACCATTTTTAGTCTTAAAATATACAGGGTGAAACAAATTCGCTTCTCACTATTGGCATCTCGTAAACGGTAAGAGATACAGCAAAGTATAAATTGGGGCAAAGTTGCGCAATTTAAGGGTCATTGATATGCCGTTGAGAAATTTAGAAAATTCCGACTACCTCCGGAGTTATCCGTAATAAAGCGAAAATCAGCTATTTTACTTTTATTTTTTCCTGACTTTATTTCAAGAGATAATATTAAATAAATTTAATATTATTATTGCCACTTCTTCTCCTTTATAAGATGGCAGTGTCAAATTTTAAATCTGAGGTTTCGTGTCCGAGCCCCCATCATCAACTTCATTTTTTTTAAATACGGACCTGGTTTTTTTATTTCATTTTTTAGAAGCCTTTGGTCCCCCAAAACCAACGATGTGTCACACTTGTCCAATAGCGATAGCAAATATTCTCATAAGTGAAATCAGGTCAAAAAAGATCGCCCCATCTCTGTCTAACACATTATCTCTTACGGAAAAAATCTAGATTTATTGATTTGTTGATAAGTGTAATACATCATTGGTTTAAGGACACCAAAGGCGTCTAAAAAATTAAATAAAAAATCCAGGTCCGTATTTAAAAAAATGACGGTGATGATGGGGTCCCGGACACGAAACGTCAGATTTAAAATTTAATACTGCCATTTTATAAAGGAGAAAAAGTGGCAATAATAATGTTAAATTCATTTTATATTATCTCATAAAATAAAGTCAGGAAAAAATAAAAATAAAATAGCTGATTTTCGGTTTATTACGGATATCTCCGGAAGTAGTCCGAATTTTCTAAATTTCTCAATGGCATATCAATGACCTTTAAATGGCGCAACTTTGCCCCAATTTAATCTTTGCTGTATCTCTTACCGTTTACAAGATCCCAATAGTGAGAAGCGAATTTGTTTCACCCTGTATAAGAGATATAACGTTTCGATTTTAGTCATTATTCATTTGACTAAGACCAAGGGATTGAGCCTTTAATTAATTATATTTCGTCTAACAATCAAGACTTATTATAGTTGCTATAAGTCATTTTCTTCACAAAGAACTAAATTTCTATTCACAAATCAGTGCATCAAATTAAATTTATGAAAATGATTATATTATAGGTACTAATACCGAACCAAAGAAAAAAGAAGCAAAAATAATGGATATAGTAGGAGGCTACTTGAAGAAATTCCTAACCAAATTTTGGATATGGGTTGTAGCTATTACTTTATTTGCCGTAGCCATTACTGGTCAAAGAATGACTGGTTTTAGAATAGTTTATATGGCTCTATTTTTAGTCTTTATACTGTCATTCCAGGTAACGTATTTTTAATTTATATCTAGTTTTAATTTGGAACTCGATTTAGGATGGATACGTTTGATGTAGATACAATTTTAGTATACAGTGTGGCCCAAATTGGGTATACATGTATGGGTATCTTGGAAACTATTCGCTCTGTGCGTTAGGGTAGTGGGAGAAATGACGAACGATCGTGCGCGCGAGTCGGAGAAATTTGGAACTTTATTCAGCTACTATACAAATATACACGTGGAATACATCGAAAAGGGTCTGGTGTCATATAAGCACTGTCGATTTTAAAGATTTTTTTGGGTTCAATGGAAAGATTACATCAAATGGAACACGTTAATGCAAAAAAAATGCGGATGAAGCACTTTTGACGCCAAAAATTGAAATAGGAATTTTAGAAATGAGGCTGTTTAGTGACATTTAAATACGAAATGATGACAATTTATTTGCAATGTTGTTCTTAATTTTCAAGTAAGCAAGTTGCCAAGTCCAGGAGCATGTTTCATAAAGTAGAACAACAACTTGTGAAAGTAACTAAACAAGCGCACACCGCGCGCTTGTTCCTTATATGCCTCAGACTAACCAAATTTGCTCCCATTTGTCTGTTAACTAACCCAAACTAATTCAGACTTATGCAAAGTAACCCAAGCTAACCAAAACTAGTCCAGACTAACGTAAACTAACCCAAACTAACCCAGATTGACTAAAAGTAACCCATACTAAGCAAAACTAACTCTGGCTGTTTAGCCATACATGTATATAATATATAAGTAATAAATTTTACTTACGGTACACTGTCCACTCAATTTGTTCATTACCCAGTAAAAGCCCTAGATCAAGTATATTTGTCATAAAATGAAATAATTTTAAAAGACAAGCGCGCTTCGCATGCTTGTCAGTAAATCAACCACAGCTAACCCAAAATAACCAACACTAACCCAAATTAGCCAGAACTATCCCAAACTAACCAAAACCAACCCAGACTAATATAAACTAACCAAAACTAACCCAGGCTATCCATAATTAACCAAAGCTATTCCAATCTAAGCAAAACCAACCGAGCCTAACCAAAACTAACCCATACTAACCAAAACTAACCCAAACCAACAAAAATTAACCCAAACCAACGAAAACTAACCCAAGCTAACTCAGACTAACCAAAAGAAACTCATACTAACCAAAAGTATCTAACCCAAACTAATTAACCAAAGTAAAAAGACAAGTGCGCTACGCGCGCTTTTCTCTTCGCTATACCAAAACAAGCAAATCCAACCCAGGCTGACCAAAACCAACCGATACTAACCAAAGCTAACCCAAACTAACCAAACCTAACCCTAATTAACCAGAGTAAAGTATCTAACCCAAACTAATTAACCAAAGTAAAAAGACAAGTGCGCTACGCGCGCTTTTCTATTCCCTATCCCAAACTAAGCAAAACCAACCCAGACTAACCAAAACTAACACATACTAACCCAGACTAACCCTATGTAACCAAAGTATATTCCAAACTAAACAAAACCAACCCAGACTAACCAAAACTAACCCATACTAACCAAAACTAACCCGAACTAACCAAGACTAACGCAAGCTAACCCAGACTAACCAAAACTAACCCAGATTAACCCTAATTAACCAAAATAAAACGAATAGCGCGCTACGCGACCTTTTCTCTTCGCTATCATAAACTAGGCAAAACCAACCCAGACTAACCAAAACTAACCCATACTAACCTAAACTAACCAAAACTAACACTAATTAACGTATTCCAGATTAAGCAGAAATAATCGAAACTAACTTTAATCAGCCAAAGAAGCGCATAGTAAATAATTCTAGTAAATCATATATTCGAATTATTGATATTTTATTAAACAAAGCCATTAAGAATCATTATTTATAAGAAGTTTTCGTCCCACAGTACTTTTGAAACATATTCAACACGAGGTTGTTATATTTTAGAACCAAATAGAAATTACACTTGGCAACATCTACCCATACAACAGCCAGCTGAGCCGTGCTAAGCCAACCTATATAATAATGTTTTAAGAAATGAAATAGTCATGTTGACGTTTATCTCATAAATATTATATTATGGTTTTAAAGTGCAAAAAACAGTTTTATTTGCAATTTGTGTGAGAAGAAGCTTTATATTATGTTATTATTAACCTTCTGCGATCATACCTTAGGACAAAGTGTACTGGAATTGTGTTTATTATTAAAAAATGGATGTTAAATTTTAATTTTAATTTGCAATTTATTTTGGGAAAATGTGCTTCATCCGCAAATTTTTTTTTTGCGTTAATATGTCCCATTTGCTGTAATCTTTCCATAGAACCCAAAAAATGCTTCAAAATCGACGGTGCTCATATGACACCAGAACCAACAAGGGTAAGTATCATAACTTGTGTGATATATTTTCGAAGCCGGTTCTTATGATTAGTGCAATGGACAGCACTAATAATCCCGAAAAATATATTTAATAACTAAATTTCAGTTTGTCTTATCAATTTCCAGATTGAAAAAATAAATTATTCTAAATCGTCTTCATTCATTCTAAAGTAATTTCAGTAAAACTTCATGAATCGAATTTTTAATCATATAAATTTCACAATTTATTATTATGATATTCTCATGTTTACGCTTTTATAACCTACAAAGTTTTAGTATTATGCTGAATACAATAAATATCCTCATATGACAACGTATTATCTGCAGAACTAATTATATTGCACTAAAATCAAGAATTTTTCTTGAATTTTAAATCGTTTCCGATGTACTTGACGCGTTTCTAAGAAATTCGCCACATTTTGTACCACCAGATGTCGCGTCGTGTAACGCACATAGCGAATAAGAGATAGAAAATCGGTTAAATGGGGAAAGTTCTAGGTCATTCAATTCCCAATTCAATGCCATTTTGATAACGATTGGATCTTTTTTGGTTTTTGAGATATTTTGAAAAAATCAAAAAGTTGTATTTTCGAAAAAGCGCTGTATTTTTTTTTTATTTAAAGATATTTTTAAAATCTGTAAAAACATTGTTAGGACAACTTTTTATGCTCGCTGCACCCATGTATTCAGTTTTTAGTTCTTACGTTTTGGTTATGAGAAACCAGCATCAACTTCTTTTTTTCTTATGGCGGCCATTTTGTTTTTTAGCACATTTAAATAGAACTTTTTTTTCCCTTTCTTCTGATGTATAACGCTTCATAAAAATATTTTATTTTTATGTCAGAAAACGACAAATTTAATTTTTAGCTGGGTTGGCCATGACTGCGGAGGCCATTTGCGGTACAAAACAAATATTGCTAGTGTTTCATAGTTATTTTACTGAAAAATATACGAATCATTGATCAGACAAACATCGAATTTAACTTTTAATTTTTAGTAATTTTTGTGTTTATTAATATTTGTTAAAAGGTAAGTTTAATAATAGCTGCCCTGCCAAACATCATTAAAAAATATCAATATGTTAAGAATGTTATAATAAATGCAATAGGAACACAAGTGTAGCACCGCCAGTTATTTGGAACTCAATCCTGACAGTCAACACTCAAGACTCAAGCCTTAAGACAAGTCTGTTATGAACCTATGAAATTATAGAAGCCTTGGGAAGCCATGTGACCAAAGGACAAAATAATATTGAAACAATATTGAGTTGGCTTTAGCAACAGTTGCTACGGAGGGCGGTTGCCGTACAAAACAATATTTGCTATTAATTTCCAAACTATCGTTCTAAATGTAGGTATCTGTTTCTGTTTATAACTGCGTACTTTACAACTTACTTCTATTAACATACCCAAACTAACTAATCTAACCACGCGAAACCGGCTAGACCCCACCACCTCGTCCCGCTCGCGTATTGGCATTGTTTACTATATTGCAGCGCATGCATATCGTTGCAGCGCGGTAAAAAATGACTAAACACGACCCTATCTTTATGCAGGCAAAGCTTACTGCGCCTCAGCACCTACGTGCGTTCAGACATGGTAAGTTTTGTGTTATGGCTGCGCCCGTGGTCTCGCGGCATTGTTTACTGCGTTGCAGCGGCTACCACGCAAATTACACCTTATCGATTTGTGAGTTTGCAGTACTAGGTTTTAAAAATAACATTACCATATACTAGCACAAAAACCAGTTTATTACCTATACCATATAAAACACAAAAATACAAACGATACCTACTTAGCAGTCTGGTCATGCTACAGTTTTATTTATTTTAGATAACAATCCATTTTAGGCAATATAGGTATAAATGTACGAAGGTAGAATTCTAGTGTGCATTTCCATGCGATTTTGCATAAGGTCTATTAAGACCAGGACGCTGTATCCAAACTTTGTAAAAATAAAATCTTATTCAATCTTTTTCCCTTTAATCAGATTCGTTGTAAAATAACGTCTAATAGCAAAACAGCTGATATGATTAATGCCACGAAAAAAATTTAATAAAACGCTAAAGAAAATTATGACGCCCCCTGACTTACTCAACTTCGTTCATTTTTCAAAAAATATCGCACTAAAGAGAAATATTTCTATTCAGCCAACATCAGTTAGCCGCAGAAAAATAAGATGTGGTTTGTCATGCGCATTCAGGCTGGTAGGCCATCCAAGCAAGAGAGATCAACTAATTCTAAAAGGCAAAGATTCCTAAAGAACAATATTGATCTTAATAGACCTAACGCCAAATCGCATGGAAATGCACACTAAGATTCTACTTTCGTATATTTACACGTATATTATAATTGTCTAATAATGGATTTTTTCTAAAATAAATAAAACTGCATTACCAGACTGTTAAGTAGGTACAGTTTGTATTTTTTATATTTTTATATGGCATAGGTAATAAACTAGTTTTTGTGTCAGTATATGGTAATGTTATTTTTATAATCTAGTGCTGTAAAACTCACAAATCGTAAAGGTGTAATTTGCGTGATAGCCGCAGCAACGCAGTAAACAATGCCTCGAGAACACGGGCGCATCCGTAACACAAAACTTACCACGTCGGAACGCGCGTCGGTGCTGAGGCGCAGTAAGCTTTGTCTGCATAAAGGCGGGATGGTGTTTGGTCATTCTTTACCGCGCTGCAACGATATGTATGCGTTGTAGTTTAGTAAACAATACCAATACGCGTCCCGCTCGAGGAGCCAGCCACCGCCGATGCATACGCATACACAGTTGTTCACGGTATTTGACGGTACAAAGTACAAAGTTTACAGAATATGCAGGTATCTGCGGCACGCTTGTGATCTCAATGCATTAAAGTTCCGACAGTGAGTGAGGCAACTTATATTTATTCTGTAAACTTTGCCCAAAGATAAAAACCGAGGGGTGTAATATCCGGGGACCTAGCTGGCCGATTTACAGGACCCCGGTTTGATATAACATTATTTAATTGTAAATGAATGGTCCTATAAGTTGATTATCTAAAAACAAATTATACTATTTGACTTTATAAATATTTTGCGAACTGTGTACTTACCGTACGTACACACCACACCAGACATTAAAGCCAAATTTTACTTGTGGCCTACGTTCTGCCACTTGGTTAGGATTTTCAGTGGCCCAAAAATGGATATTCACCATAATGAATGCTCCGCAGTTGCCGAAAAACGTTTCGTCGGTCCAAATAATCTTCATACTGAAATTGGGGTTTTCATGACATTGGTTTAGAAACCAGTTTGAAAATCATAATCGCCTTGGGTCTGTTTCCTATAAAACTTGAACAATAGTAGGCTTATAAGGACGATATTTGTTTTCTTTAAGGACTGTTTGGATAGTAGTTCTTGGTATAAGTATTTCCCTTGCACGTACTCTCGTCGACGTCGTCGGGTTCGCATTAAAATGTCCTTCAATGACATCGCCACGTGCTTAATTATTGTCCTTCTGATATTTCTTTGGCGTTGGTACTTCAAAGCTTCCATAATTTTTTAAGTTCAGGTCAAGCCTCGCAAATAGTCTTGGCTGTTGCCTCTCAGGATAGAGGTCCAAATAGGCGGCGGTGGCAAGATTTATATGTCTATTGCATTTAATATATCGTTCTAATATGTCATATTTTTCTTCACTGGCATATCGCGTGGCGATTTTTAGAAATCAAAATTTATGAAAATTTAAACAAAAACTACCAAATAGAGTTTTGACTGAATAATGTCACTTTTCAGTAAAATGACTTAAATGCCGCTGAATCACCATAGCAACGCTATCATTTATTACGGCAAATGGCCTCCGCAGTCATGGCCAACTCAGTTAAAAATTAACAATTTTCAGACTCTTAATTATAACACGCCTTGTATAACGACATTTAAAGTAATATTTTGAACAGTGTTGTTTTGGACCATGCAGGGCTTGATTCCAAAACATGAGTTAGCTACTCAAAACTTTTTGGACCATTTGTCCTCTTGTAACACCAATCCTGGGACACGCTGTATATATTATTAAGCACATCAGCTGATAATTTTAAACATATTAGTTTTTTTTGTAATTGGAAAAGAAGCTAGTCCGAAACAGAATCTAAGAATCTACTAAATCAAAGTTTTATCCACAATACCGAAACAGAATTTTTGTACTCGACGCGCGTTTCGCTAACCCTGTTAACATCATCTGGAGATCATTAAATCTATAAATATTAACATCATCTCCCGATGATGCTAACATGGTTAGCAAAAATTATGTATGTTTCGGTATTGTGGATAAAACTCTGTTTTAGTGCATTTTGCCGAAGGTTCTAAACCTCAACATAGTTATTAAAATTGTTCAAAAGCTCGATGGTCATGTTTCTAACTCCTAAAACTAAAAAAAATACTGATAAGAGTATGATACATCAATTAGAATTACATAGAATCCAAAAATGTAAAAAAATAGAGGGCGTTAATTTTAAACGATAGAGCACAGTCTACTTTGGCTACAATCAAAATTTCAAAGAAGTATGTTTTCGATATCCAGAAACGTTTAATGGTCCATCGAGTTTGTATTATATATAGCTTTTAATATGTTTTTATTTTGGGAAATGCACTGGTTTTTAAATGTTTTGTTATTTCAGTTATCGTTTACTATTTGGCGCAAAATGATGTTTGGATTTTGGTTAGTGGTAATTATATTTTCTATGTTGGTGCTAATTTTGACGTATACCTACCAGTTTGATAACTTTCCTCAATATTGGACAGAATATCTTCATGTTGCAGAAGAACAGTAAGTGATTTGATATTATTTATAAATGTTAAAGATTAATATTATTTGATGTTATGTCACCTTGTTGTAGATAAAACTGTGACATCGTTGCTAAAAAGTAAACACATAAACTTACCTTTATGTAATAGGCTCACCTAAGATTGGAAATATAGAATAGCAAACATTTTATTTATAAAAAATCTTGTATAAATAGTGTTTGAGCTTCCTGGGGTCGAGTAAACCTTTACCAACTGTAGTAGTTTGTTATTCAGTAATAGACCCCTCACATACATATATACACTTTCCATTTTTTAAATTTGATTGTGGAATACTAAAGTGGTAGGTATTTATAGAGTAAATCTGGTTTCGGTGCGAAAATGATACATTTGAAAGTCGCTTTTTACGTAGTATTTGGTGGATAAACATATGTTTGTTTAACATAGTTGTCCTATATTTATATTCTTCTTCTTCTTCTTGTTTGGCTCTACAACTCGTGGTGAGTCTTGGCCGCATTCACTATTGCCCTCCATCCTTGGCGGTCTTGACCCTCTATTTCCCACAGTCTAATGCCCATCTTCCTAAGGTCTGCCGTTACAGCGTCCCTCCATCGATTTCTCGGGCGTCCCACTTGTTTTCTGCCAACTGGTCTCTGCCAAAAGCTGTGTTTACAAGGCGCTGATCATCGCTCCTTATTACATGACCTGCCTATCTAAGCCTATTAGTCTTTATATGCCTACTAAGGCTCTCTTTCCCAAATAGTTGTTGGAGTTCATGATTATGTCGACGCCTCCATTTTTGTGTGTTAGCATCCTTAGAAAGGCCGTAAATGGCGCGTAGAATCTTACGTTTCCATACCAGCAGTTTATTCATTTCTTTTTGGTTAAGAACAAGTCTCGCTTCCATATATCACTACAGGGCGGATTATGGTTTTGTAAATGCGAATCTTAGTATTTCTGGAGAGAAGCTTAGATTTTATTAAGGGTTGAATGGAGTAAAAGGTCCTGTTTGCCGCGACTATTCTGGCTGCCACATCTTTCTCAACACGGTTATCCTGGGTAATTATCGTTCCCAGGTACTTGAATTCCTTTACAACTTCAAAGTTGTGGCCGTTAATATAGACGTTCTGCTTGACCCTATTTCTGGCATTTCTTGACATTACCATATATTTAGTCTTGTCCTCGTTGACTTTGAGGCCTATTTGCAGTGCAGCTTTCCCATAACGACAGAAAATTCCACATACATCTCGCGTTGACTGAGCTATGGTATCGACATCGTCAGCGAATGCTAAAACAATCTTCGATCCTCGTGCCGATATGCTTGTGATCAAGTCTGTCTCAACTTTTCGCATTGAATATTCTGAAGCGGCATGTTGAATAGCAGGGGGGATAGTGGGTCTCCCTGTCTTAAGTCGGAATTAATATTAAATGTTTCTCAGCTGTGACATCCTACTCGTACTTGTGCGTAAGAGTAGCTGACGTACATCTGCGTCATTGACATCAGTTTCTTTGGGATACCCATTTCGGTCATTGCTGACCATCGCACTTTCCGGTTGATGGAATCATAGGCCTGTTGAAAATCTACGAAAATCTGGTGCACATCTTGGTTAAACTCCCAATATTTCTCGAGTATCTGTCTAATGGTGAATATCTGATCAATGGTTGATCTGTCAGTTCTAAAGCCGCATTGTTAGTCTCCCAGTATTTCTTCTGTGAATGGTACAATGGTTTCAATAGTACAATGGATAATATTTTGTACGCAACATTGATTAGTGAAATACCTCTATAATCTTTACATGATTATTTATCTCCTGTAGATAAAACTGTGGCTACAATCAAAATTTCATATTTCATTTTTTGCACTGGGATAATCATGCTCCCGCTCCACTCAGCCGGCATCTTCTCTTGTTCCCAGATCATTTTTGTAATTTGGTGTATTTTGGCATGTAGTTCAGGCCCACCCTTTTTTATTAGTTCCGCTTCAATGCCATCACTTCCTGGAGCTTTTCCACTTTTCAGCGCTTTTATTGCTTCTTTGACCTCTTCGAGTGTTATTATATTGATTTTTAGTTCCGCTGTTTGATGCTCCGCCACTTCTTCATTTTCTTCGTTGCGTGTATTAAGCAAATTTTCAAAATATTCTTTCCATCTGATGATGTCTTGCTCCACTGTAAGTAATTATCCCGTTTCCTTTTTCACAAAATCAACTGTGTGCATGTTTGTTCCTCGTCTCTGTAGTTTAACCTCTTTGTAAAACTTTCTGCACTGGTTCTGTCTGTTCTCATTTCCATCCTCTCAATCTGTTTGTTTAGGTATGTCCTTTTCTTTACTCTTAAGGTTCTTCTTGCTTCCGCTCTCTTCCTATTAAAATTTTCCTTACTTTGATCTGTTGGGTTCGATAGATATTCCATTCGCTTTCCATTCGCTTGGTTTAATATGTCCTCACATTCCATGTCATAACACTTTCTACTCGTGCTCTGCTAGATGATGCTGCTAGAATGTCGGCCGTCTATCAACACATGGTCTATCTGATTCCGAGTTACTCCATCGTTTGACACCCAGGTTTCTTTATATATGTTTTTCCTTTTAAATTGGGTGGTCTTCACGATCATGTTGCAAGTTGAAGCAAAATCGATACGGCGTGACCCATTATCATTGGTTTCCTCATGCAAGCTTTGGTTACCAGCTATCAGTCTTAAATAATCTTCTCTACCTATCTTGGCGTTCGGGTCCCCGAGTATAATCTTCATGTCGTGGCTTGGAGCTTCTCTGTATTTCTGGTATAGAGTATCATAAAACGTTTCTTTTTTGTCCTCCTCAGCTTCTTCTGTTGGAGCGTGGACTGAGAACAAAGTCAAGTTGAACCATTTACCTTTAAGTCCGAGCGTACAAATATGCTCGTTAACTGACTTAAAGTTTAAAACAGCAGATCTAATTTCCTTGTTAATCACAAAACCACATCCATATTCGTGCCTATTCTCAGGTCCAGACCACATAACTAACGAGTCTTCCATCTATATAGTTCCACTACCTGTCCCATCTTATCTCCTGAATAACTGTCACGTCCATCTTCAGTTATTGTAATTGTTTTATGGCTCTTGTAGCGATTCCAGGTCTGTACCAACTTAGTACGTTCCACGTTCCTAATAGAATGTCCTTTTCCGTAGCTTGGGTCTATTTTTCCGCGCATCCGTCCGGTTCCGAGGCAATAGTAAATGATTCGTAGCAGTGTCTTTTTTCCATGTATAGGTCGCTGGCCCATAGCATATCCTCCTTTTCGAAGGACCATCGTAGAGTTTCATTAGCTTCACCTTGATCCTTCAAGACATTTCCGGCATAGCTCCCTAGATGTTGAAGGTTACTGAGCCCTCTCACCACGTCAAGGTTGAAAGTCCCCGAGAGGGAACTGAATAAATAGGCCTTTTTGTAGTGTTTTAATTAATGTACCCTTTGGTCGGAGGGCTACCACAACACTGATAGATAATACTATGGTGTATTAGCCAGCAATTCACCGATCTAAATAAAGACAATATATCCTAATTCAATATATCTTTATTTGGACAGCAATAAAACGTTTCAAATTCAAAATATGTTTTATTGTCTAAGACTCAAAATAATCTCATTGACAAAGCTACTAAACACTAAACAAAACCAAAAGATTAAAATAACAATTATTATAGCGACAAATCGCATTAAAATTAACGGAAAAATACAACTTTTACTATGCTTCACATACGATTCTAAACATACAATCAAATAAAACCAACTCAATCCAAATCAAGCAACTGATTCCAAAAAGAACTTATCCATAGTAAACCTTTCCAATCAGAAATTCTTTTACAGCTTTTTTAAAATACTTTCTACAGCCAATTCGTCTTATGGAACCTGGTAGCCTATTAAACATCTTCTTGCCAGAATCTCTTTATTAGTTCAGTGGTTAGTATAGTATCATGTTATGGTCTGGATCAATTGTCTGAAACCAGGAATAAAAAATATATATGTGCCTCACCTTCATAAGCACACAACTGAAGTGAAACTTCTGAAAGAGATATTAGAAATTCAGTTTTTATTTTTTTAAGCTCTATTTCCTCAACTTTTGCCCCCGGTTTCGACCCTTTTTTTATTTTTTTTTCATAAAGCATCTTTCTTTTAATTTTTGCCATCCCCGACCTCGTAGCTGAACTCCTTCGCCTTTTTTTCGCCGAAACCGCGTTTCTCTAACTTCTTTTTATAATTTTTTCTTATTTCGTTTTATAATACTTTTATTAACGTTCCGAACAATTTTTTACGTTTCTTTCAATGTTTTCCCATTTTTTCGAAAATGTGTGGGCAATATCATTCCCTTCCCCGCCGCCCCAGTGATGACCCCGTGAACGGGGTCATGAGGCGCAACTATAAAACCCCGTAGCTCTTCCTGTTCTCCCGAAATTAAATATTTTAGTTTTTCTTCTTCCCCTCTCCTGGCCGAACGGTCCTGTTTTCGTTCAGGATCCTCATTTTACCCCGGCGCTTCATGTCCTGAAAATTTCACCCCTCTAGCTATATTGAAACATGCTTCATTAAAGTGTTTCACTTTGATTTCCGTTTCATTTCATTTCCGTTTAATTTTTTCGGACGTACTACCCACGCTAAAGAAGTTTCACTTCAATAATAAAATAGCAAACTATCCGTGCACAGAAAAAAAAAAATTTAATTTTTACCTGCTTACCTTTCAGTGTATAATTCCATTCTATATTTTCACACGACTTTTTCAAATTGCAACACAGTTTTATCTACATTACCGAAACGGAATTTTTTATACTCGACGCAAGTCTCGCTAACCATGTTAGCATCATCAGGAGATGATTAAAAATAAACGTGTAATCAACTAATTCTGATTTTGTTAACTGCCTGTCAGTCAAGCAGAACCAAAAAGAACCGATTCTGGGAACTTCTTTTGTCCATCAACCAGTACAATACTTATAAACTAAATTTATAATTTACCTATAGTTCGTTTCAAAGTTAGAGAAAGCAATAAAACAGTAAAAACATTCGAGACGCTGAGACAGATCCAGTTTCACAGCTTTATTTCGCTATTGGTTTCATTATAACATTATTGATCATAAACCTGCCTATAATAGAGGGTCGCCAATTGCATACCTATAATAGAGGGTCACCAGTTGCATTGTAGCGAAAGCTAGCGAAATATTAATTAATTAATTATGTATGGTGTTGGGCGCCAATTTCTAGCGAAATACTAGTTGTTCGTCAACTGTATACTACTTTTCATAACCATAAGAATTTTTTTTTTAGTAAATGATGTTCGTTTTGAGACTTTTTTCTTTACGGTTTTTTCTTCAGGGGTACGTCGTTTCTTTTATTAGCCGTAATTTTTTTGTGGGCGCCAGAGTTCCTAGAGACAATGCGAACTAAATATGAATACTTAATTATAAATAAATATAAAGATAAAAATATCACAAATTTGCCCTTACAATTCGCAATGTCTCACAGACCTCTATCCTGTGATAAATTAAAGAAGTAAATTAAAAACAAGATATATTAACTAAACTGCTCGTCAAAAAAAACGACGCACCTAGTTTTTTGGACAATATTTGAAAGCTCGTTATTGGAAACCTACTCAACCGACTTTAAAAAACTTTAGAAATTGTGAATAGTTGATTCTTTGGCTCTTACGCCTAATTTTTGTAATAAGATATTTTGCACCTAACATACACTACAGGCTGTTAAAGAAAGAGATGTTTTTTTTACAAAATTTCAAGTTATCCCCATTCATGGGGTAGTTGAGATTGATAGTCGTAATACCTCTCTTTACTTACAGTTAGGTAATACCTCGGGACGTATTTGAGATTTTGTGGATATCTTGGCTAACTACGATTATATGGCAATTTTTCGAAAATTGTCGTTATTCTCCAGTTTAGTCCCAATAATGAACAAACTACGGAAGTATCCATGAATTGTGAACACGACGTCTTACGGTAGGTCATATGCTACCAGTTTATGTAAGTTACGGGATCCATAAAACCAGAAAGTTCAGATTAAGGGATATGTTTTACACAAAATATTGCACGAATATTACTAAATGGTCCCTAGAATACCTAAGAATTGAAATGATAGGTGGGTACTTGTACTTAAATAATTCTTTTATTATCATTTAACTTTTTCAATCACCCTGTACATTCGAAGGTAATTTCGAGTGTAACTTGAACGGTTGTAAGAGACAAAAACTCGTTTGCATATTTATGGTAACGTTACACGAAGTAATATCCTTATTTTACCAGATTTTGACAACTGACTGATTTATCACCAAAAATCAAAAACCGTTTCGAGAAAATACCCCTTTCTTAATAATCCATGGTATTAATGTCGCATTTTAAGTTTAAAAGTATAATTTTCTTTGGTTTGAATTTCTATTTTGAATTTTCAAAAAAAAAAATATTTTGTGTAAAACATATCCCATAATTTGAACTTTCTGGTTTACTGGATCACGTAACGTACATAAACTGGTAGCATATGACCTACCGTACGGCGCCGTATTCACAATTCGTCGATACCTTCCGTATCTTTGCTCATTATTGGTACTAAACTGGAAAATATCGACGATTTTCGAAAAATTGCCATATAATCGTAGTTAGCCAAGATATCCACAAAATCTCAAAAACGTCTCGAGGTATTACCTAACTGTAAGTAAAGAGAGGTATTACGACTATCAATCTCAACTACCCCATAAATGGGGATAACTTGAAGTTTTGTAAAAAAAAAACATCTCTTTCTTTAACACCCTGTAGTATATGTTAGGTGCAAATGATCTTATTCCAAAAATTAGACATAAGAACCAAAGAATCGACTATTCAGAATTTCCAAAGTTTTTTAAAATCGGTTCAGTAGGTTTCCAATAACGAGCTTTCAAATATTGTGAAAAAAACTAGGTGCGTCGTTTTTTTTGACGAGGAGTTTATATAATTAAATTACAATAATATGATTGATGAAATTATTTGACATGGAGTTTACCGATATAATTAAATTACAAATATAATTGATGAAATTATTTGAAATGAAGTTTATCTGATGAATAAATTTACTTAGTAATGAAAATTAAAATTAATGTGAAATATAAAACAAAGAATGAAGCGTTATAATTGACCTTTACAATATATTTATCTTCTGATTGGCTAATACTTAGTTTGTCCAATTATTCTGTAACCATGCGATCGTATTGGGACCTCTACTGGAACCGTTTCTGCCTGTTCCCAAGTTAGTATCTGTTGAGTTTATCGAGGACTTATTTAGTTCACGAAATATTGGTTCCCTCAAAATAGCTTAGTACAGCAAGTGGATGAACACCTGCTACTTGCCAAGCCCCCTGTTTTTTTCCAGCCAATTCGGGGGAGTTGAGTACATGCAAGAAGCAATAAAGTAGTCTTAGACCAATGTATATCGCTAATTAAATAATATGCAAAAAATATCATGTGAACATCAGTGACACTGTTAATAAGAAAGCAGTCAACAAATTGAAAATTTACTGGTAAAAACAGATATAATCAGAAACTTGAATTACAATATTAAGTTGAGTAAAAATTATAAATAACTACTGTTACTCAAGATATCCTTTTCTTTACTTTAAAATATGAAATTGAAAAGAAAATAATGACTGAAATTTAAAATTCAAAAGAAAATAATGGAATAACGTTCCAATTCAGTGACTCTCGGTAAATCTAAATAAAAGGTAACTTTGAATTTGATAATAAATAGAAAAATAGAGGTACAACCTCTAACAATGAGTCTTATGACTCAAAATAAGTAAGTACTATGACTTTACTTAGGCCCTTGGCACATAAACGAAGACTGAGCGCAATTGCGCCTCAATTCAATTAAAGATAATGTAATCACTACCTCGCATCGAGATAGAAATTAAGATAAAAGATAAAAACCAGATAAATTTACATATGTGAGATTAACCTCTCATAAATGCAAAATAGTGTCGGTACATCAGGATTGAGACTAGACAGGGCAAGTGTTAATAATCATATGCTTGATGTAACAAATAAATTGAAAATTTAATTTAATGCGCCTGAAAAGAAAAAATATTAAATCCAGCAATACTATGGGGAAAATTCGGAGAAATTCTACTGAAAATTCAATTTACTACCTTTGTAGGAATATATAGAATTTACTCCGAGAATTAACCCAAATAATACTGTTCAATTTGAATGAAAATACGTAAAATACTGTGCGTGACCACTGAACGATAAAATAATTACGATCTCCCTAGATTTGGACTAAGCCTCTTTCATATTACATGAATTTGATTAATGAGAGACGCAAATATTCACCAATAAATCGGTAATATTATCCAAACGGTCACGAGAATAATTAAAAATTATTGAAGATGTAAGCTAATTAAAGGTTGAATATAAAAATGGTAAATTCTTGGTTTCGTACAATAAGACTAAGCGAATCATAAACAAATATTAATTATGTATTTAAAAATTAAAGAATTAGTTAAATATATTGCAAGATGAATTAAATATTTCAAGATTAAAAATTTAACACTCACCCGTCAATGTCTCAACACAAGATAAACGATTTCGCTTTCAAAATTCAAGACGTTGGACAAATTATGCTTGCCTATGTATTATTGGCTAATTTATAACATGTGATTACGTCAAGCAATAAATATAGTAATATATAGTAAACTATATTCATGAATTGTAGGTACAAAATAGCGTACTGCGCTCCAAAAATCGCTAACCACACGAAATAAACTCGTTCGTGAATAGATGTCACTGGCGACTTAAATATTAAATATCGAAAATCATTCGCAATTGAATTGAAATTTTAGTGTAGGGTATTCTGTTACAGCATCCTTCAGAAATAATACAAATTATTTCTATGTGAACTGGCTTGCATACTTAATATCAACAGTAGATTTTTGGTTACTATCTGTAGTTCTGAATCGAACATGACCTGTTTCATCAAGAGACACAAAAAAGAACTGATTCTGGAAATTTTTCCCGTTAGGCTCGATCAACCAGTACAGTATACGAGATAGGCTCTCTATCTCAATTTAAACTATTGTTACATTTAATAATTTCCATATTTTCAAATGTGGCTTTCTGAAAGCTAGTAATTATCTAGGAATCCGGCATCTAATAACTTAATGTGGGTAGTAAAAGCTTTTACGTTTGGAAACTTGACAGAGAATCTCCCAAGTAATAACTGTCCTTATGTAATTTACTTAAATTCTATAAATATTTAAGTTATATTTTCATCTAATTTTTAATGTTTTAGGCAACTAGATATAGGTCTTGAGAAATTCGAGACCAAACAGCTGTTTGTGAGATTGGTAACACCTACTTTCTTTGTAATAATAACTGTGGTTCAACTGCATTATTTCCATGATGATTTTATGGTATTGTCGGACCCTAAAAACACAAGTTTAATAAACGAAGACGAGAAGGACGATGACGAGATGAATGAGAGTTCAATGCAGGGTGGTGCTGTTGTGGAAAGGAGTGAGAAAGATGATCCCACATCGTCCTCTTACAGATTTGAACTAAGCGATTTTGACAGTAAGAACTTTGTAGATATAGATATGTTCTAAACTGTCGTGGCCGATTTGTCTTTTGATGGCAAATATTCGTCTTTTACCCCACTTAAGTTTCTAAGATGTGGTAAATTGTCACTAACTCCCATTTATTGACCTTATCGAAACTGAAATACATAAGTTAGCTTGGTTTTTATGACTGTGTGGTGTAGTGTAATGCAACTTCTTGGGTGTAAAAACGTGGCAAGATTTCAACTGAGTGTATTATATACCGAAAAGGAACAAACAGGAAAAGTGCAAGATAAATGATAAAATGACAGCTGGTCGGTTAACTTATAAAAAATTATGTAAATTTCACCGCTTTGTGAGAAAGAGAATATATAATATGTACAGACAGATAAGTCCTCTAAATCTTTAAAAGAAGGCACAAATAATGTTCCAGTCTGATTTGATTTTATTAAAGTCCTCACTGAGATCCTCACTATGTAAAAAACCAGTAGCGGGTCTAAGCAGAAGTTTGCCCCGGTGCAAAACATGCTTGTCGTTCCCTTTCTTCATGACCTTTTAAAAAATACTTTATTTATACTGTGTCATAATGGGCCCTTGGGTCATATGTCCATGCCTGTTAAGAACATTAAACGTATATTTTGTTGTTGCATTCGAAAGAGTTTCTTAAATTCAAGTCGGAATATTCTGGAGCTACTTCTTCATAATATGTTTTATGATGTTTCTCTTGTTCATAAGATTTACAAGCTTGTATGCAAATAAATCATTTTCATTACCACTACTATCAGAAAAACTGCTATATGGGTACTACTTTCCCCTTCAGAATCCTCAAAACATTTCTCCCAAAATATGTTTATATTTTTTTTCTTGCATTGTTCAAATTTCAAAACATACGAGTTATGTATTAAAATTTGGGAAAATCAGAAATTTGACATACTATACTTTCCTACATTGTTCACCCTCAACAGTCGGGGAATAATTATTTACCTCAAGCATAACAAACGCCAATTAAAAAAAGTATAAAAATGGATGCACTCCTGATCAATAACAAACTGACTTTTAGATTTGTTTTTAGATAAAAAATTGCTGAAGCGTTAAATTCTTAAGTTCTATATTTATGATTAAGTGTATTTTGACAAAAAAATCAAAATGATACGCTTCTAATTATGTCATATAGTTAATAATTAGTTAATTTTTAATTGTTCAGTGTCAGTTTCAGTTTTTAGCGAAGGTAACCGAGCATTCTTAAAATTAAAATGAACTGAAGCTGAAACAACACAATTAAAAGATCGTGGAAATACAAATATCGAATTCGCATTCGAATCGTAAAGTAGTTTTTAGGTATTTCAACTTCATTAAAGCTAATAAATTGGACTTAGTGCCACTTTATACCTTGGAACCTGGACAGGCGCAGTCCTATCACAATTTAATTTGGCGTATTTGTCATCAAAATAATCTCGAATCGTGATTTATTTAGTGGATTGGCTACAATAAATGTATAATTAAACTTATTTTGAAGATGCTTTGACCTTTTTTGTAACATGTACTGTCTCAGAAAAAACTTAAAATTTGGGTTC
>MU183270.1:94000-115803 GCA_016904865.1 Pissodes strobi | reverse complement strand
AGAAATAGTGTTGTGAGAAATAAATAAATAAAATTTTTCCAAAAATTAAAATTTATTAAAAAAAATTTTAGACACACTGTAAAATATACATGGAGATAGAGTGCAATATTAAAAAATTAAAAATAGGGAAAAAACTTGCTTACTCTAGAGGCGAGTACTTTCCAATACAGAACAATCGGGGAAAAATTGTGAGATACTCATAAACCATAGCATAAGTGATTATAAGTACGCCATCACATCACAACATTTAAGTACAATTTTTTTACTGACCATAAACAAACGTTTCGTAAGGTATAATGATAATCGCTTATAAGGTATGCACGATATAACGCACAGTTAGGTCTAGCAACCAAAAAGTTGAAAAAATCAAGGTTTTACAAAAAAATCAATATCTCTTAAAATATAGAGATATCAAAAATTTGACAAACTACTTTCTTTGCTATGGACCAGTGATTCAATTGACGTACAATGACAAAATTTAGAAAAATTATTGTGAAAGTTACATGCTATTAAAATTTGAGCAAAAATCACCGTCTTCTTTGACACCCTGTATATAATTTTTTTTTAAGTTTAAAAAAATCCAACATTGGAAAGTTTCTCCTAAGGGATGAATCTCAATCATTAAAAACCGTAGGTCAATATCATGTCTGGTTAAGAAAATATTTAGTTTTAAATTTAGGCGAAATTTTCCTTGCTCGAAAGCAAATGGCCAGCAGTTTATATAATTAGATAATTTAAGAGGCTCGTCATGCCTCAGCCAATGTTCGGTAAGGATTAAAATATCTGAGATTCTTAAGTGAAATGGATTTACAAACGGAAACACCGCGAATAGAAATATTAATGGTATTGGGTTATGGTGATCATAGCTGAACGTAGCAGTAGGTTTGTGATATTTTTAAGCCTACGTATTTCAAGCGAAATTTTAAAGAAATACGTTCCAAGATCTGGTTGTCCGAAAACTCTAATAAAGCTTTAAATGTTTTGCTCAGTGTAGAGGAAAATCCACAACTCGACCCCAATTATTGGCCTGGATAACACACATGTCGCTAGATCGCCTATTGAAGAATGAGAAGTGCCACCCGTACAAAATTAAACTGGTTCAAGAACTCTCTGAGGATAACTTTGACAGACGCTTAGAATTATGTGAGGAGATGATGGAGCGGTGTAATGCTAATCCAAGTTTTATTAACCAAATAATGATTTCCTTTGAGTCGACGTTCTGCCCTTAATGGAAATGTTAATCGGCATAATTGTTGTCGTTCTCATTGGATTCGGGAACAACTTGCCCAATTTCCGCGAAAATTAATATTTGGGCTGAGATCATAAGGCAAAGGATACGTTATTTTCATTAAAGTAAATTAAAACTGATTATAAATACAAACAAAATAGACAAAATGTTACCATGTTGCCAGCAATGGCAACATGACAATGCATGAGTTTATTGTTAAGGAGCTGGATAAACTTAAAAAAAGCAAATTCATTGCTATCATTATTACAAAGAAAGTACCCAGTGACCTGATTAGTGAAAGTTTTCGCAAGTCAATTGAATTCGGTGAAAACTGTGAATTTTTTGATGCTAGTTGTGAAGCCCAAACTTCTGACAGATCCAAGGCGGGACAAACATCGCACCTGAAAAATTACATTAAATGTCTTGCAGTGGAACTGGAGTACCTAAAGAAGCTTAGTGATGCACGTGAGAGATCTTTCTTGAATCAACAAAATACAAATTCAGTTTTATCCCAAAATGATAACAAACAAGGTAGGGTTGTCAAGTCTAAAGGTGGGTTTTTACGCTCATGCAATTTGCGCATATTGTTGAGATTTCTGCTTATAGAATATCGCGTGTGCGAGCAGTGCGTATTTGAAAAACTCATCATGGACCACGAAGACGAATTATTAGCAGTAGCTGGGGTTTTCTTAATTAAAAAGTAAAAAGTGAAAAACAGATAAGATCAAGAAGACTGCAAGAATGTTGGATTGAAAAGACAGCCACGTACTCTCATATTAATTTAATTAAGGAATTAAAGTAATGAACCAAACGATTTTCGTAATGACCTGCGCATGGACGAGGCATGGACGAGCATTTATTAAATTTAGTTTCATCATTGATAAAAAGGCAGGATACTGGTATGAAACGTTCTATTACACCACATGAACGATTATCCGTAATTTTAAGGTATTTGGCAACTGGGAGGAACTATGAAGGTCTGAAGTTTTCTACACGTATTTCCAAATCCGCCCTCACCAATATGACTTCTGAAACGTGTGTTGCCATCTACAATGTATTAAAACAAGAATATTTGAAAGTAAGTGCAACGTATAATATTAACCGTATACTATAACAATTAAATATTTAGTCTATAGTAGTAAAGCCGGATAAATATTCTGAAACTGATTGCGAGTTATTACATTTATCTTGTTCACGTTGATTGCCAGGTGATTTGAGTATTCCTTGACTGGGCTGATTATCCCTGATGTAGTCCAGTGTATTGTGAAATTTGTTGTGTATGCGGCTAAATAAGACTCTGTTTGTGAAAGAGGCATTTGTGACTGATAGGATGGTACTAATTGTGAAAAAGGCTGATTAAAAGGTGGCTCGGGCTGCATGTGCTGATGGTATGATGCTCCTGGTTATACATACCCTTGCTGCGGTACAGTAGCGATTTAGATTTCCAAATCATTTATAATTTTCTCCGCATGGACCACTTGGTCTTGAGGAATTGAAAAATAAATTCTATAATGAATTATTTTTCTTTTGTAGACATATTCACACACAAAACAGACAAGATACTTATTACTTATAAACCGGTTCGACAAGAATTCGCTGTCACCAAGCACGCGTGTAGTTTTAGTTTGACTGTCGTTTACACGTTCATGCATTTGTGCGAACCGCAAGTAAATTATCTGGCGAGCCAGATTTTACTCAAGTCAAGCTTTTTGGCTTGTGCAAGTGAACGACTTTAGTTTTTATGTACCAATTTACTTGTGCAAATTAGCATGCACAAGTCATTTTGCGCAAATTACATGAGCGTGAAAACCCACCTTAACAGGATGGATAGCAATAGTACGGGGGCAGATGATCCAAACAGGTTAAAAAATGGCAGTATATCCGTTCAAGATCTGAGCACGGGTGTAGTTGATGCACAGAGGCACAGAATAATAAAACAATCAGAATACGAACAGAGAGAGAGGTCCGAGACCGGCCGCTATGACCTCGACCGCCTGTGCTTTGCGGAAAACATGGTTTTGTTCTTCCAATTTCTTCCAAAGCATCGCTCCCTCTCTTTCTGTCGATATTCTGATTGTTTCTTATTCTGTGACAGAGGTCCATGTTATCCAAATATGCTGAAGGATGCGATCGCGCAAGTAATCCTAATGACCATATTCCCCAATCATCTGAATGGAAAGAAGTGAAACATAAAAAACGGAAAAGTAATGTTGTTGTGGATACTGGCGCTGGTAGTTCTACCGGTACCCTAAGGGGAGTGAAAAGGGCTGTTGATCTTCATGTGTTTCGTATTGAACCGAATACTTCACTTGATTCTTTGAAGTCTTTCTTAAAACCTCATTTCCCTGAGGTTATTTGTGAACCTTTGACACCAAGACACCCTGAGGAATATTCCTCCTTTAAGGTGAGGATTTCCGAAGAAAACTTTAATAAAGCTATGAATGCCGACTTGTGGCCTGCAAATGCATGCATTAAACGTTTTTTATACCTACGAAAAACGACCCCCCATGGTGGGTCATTAGTCGAATTATCCCATCCTTCAATTAACGATACGACAACCAGAGACACCCACATTGATAAATTGATATTAAATATCTTAAATCTTAACATAAGGAGTATAAGATCCAAAAAGGATGAGTTAGAAGTTTTTCTTCATACGATGGGGTATCCTCAAGTAGTTTGCTTGACTGAAATCTGGCTGTCAGATGTGGAAGCGGGATGTTTCTGCCTAGATAATTACAATACTGCTGCTGTTTATGCGCGTAAGAACTGTAAAGGTGGTGGCGTTGCCACTTTTGTACATAAAAATTTTAATTCCAGTGTATCAATCAAGATTTTAGTGTTGACCAATGCTTTGAGGCAGAATCTATTAAGGTAAGTCTCCTCTCTGCTTGTATACAGGTGTGTGCAGGGTATCGATCTCCTGGAGCTGAGTTATCCAAATTTTATGATTCATTAGAAGGTATTTTATCGTTTTTGTCGCAGTTTGGGGGGCAAACGTTTGTATGTGGTGATTTTAATTTTGATTTTACCCATATGAATAGGACTATAAGGATATATAAGTTGTATTACATATTTTTAGTTCCTATGGTTTGCACCAATCTTTTGATGAATAGGACACAGGGTGATTCTGCATCCCTTATTGATAATGTATTAACCAATGTAAAAAAACAAAGCCAACACCTATGATTTTTATTTTTCGGATCACAGAGCCCAGATTGCTTGTGTGGAACTTAATCTGCAACGTGAGAACGAATCTGATGTATTTGAGGCGAAAGGTCGTTCGTATTCTGCAGATCATGTATCTTATTTCAAACATCTGTTGTCGAAGGAGAATTTCGATTTCATTTGTGATTGTAGCATTGAGTATGTGGCTATTTTTAGGAAATTTTTCTCCATTTTGTATGCCTTGTTTGAAGTGGCATTTCCTACGCGAAACTTAAAATCAAGTATAAAAACACGTACCTCTAAATCCAAATGGATAACATCTTCTATTATTAATGAAGGAATTATTTTAAGGAAAATGTTTAAAGCATTAAATGGCAACAACGATCCCGACTTGTTAATTGAATATAAAAACCGTAAACGGTCCCAAAAGGTAAATATTGCCCAGGCAAAAAAGGAGTACAATAATAAACAAATTGCAAATTCTTCAAATGAAAATAAAACTGCATTTCAAATTATAAATAAATCTATAAATAACTGTAGAGACAGGGCCTTACCACAAGAAATTAATGTAAGTGGGATTGAATTAAGTAGCCCTCATGATATTGCGAATAAATTTAATAGTTTTTTTGTTGATTCAATAACTCAATTAACTGAGGAATTTAAAAATAATAAAAACTTTATCTCCTTAAAGCATGTTAATAATTCAATTTTTCTACATCCGTTTACCGTTCATGAAACTTATAACATTATAATATCTATTTCAAATAAAAAGGCATGTGCACCAGACTAGGTCCCAGGTACCATATTAAAAGAATGCACATTCTGGCTGACGGAACCTTTGACCCAGTTGATAAACCTGTCTTTCCGTTGGTTATTTTCCAAATATATTGAAAAGGGCCACAGTGGTACCGGTATTTAAAATGGGTGATCCCTCCTTGATTGGCAACTATAGACCCATAGCTTTGGTCTCGGTATTTTCTAAGATTTTTGAAACGGCCTTTAAGAAGCGTCTTATTGAATATCTTGATAAATTTAATATTTTGACCTGTCTTCAATTTGGCTTTAGAGTTGGGCGTTCTGCCTCTGACGCAATTATTTCATTTTACCAAAAAATCCTTGATAACTTCAATGACAGGCTTACAACTATTGGCTTGTTTTTTTTTACTTTAAAAAGGCCTTTGATACCATTAATCATCAATTGTTACTTAAAAAGCTATCTCTAAAATGGATCGAATCTTATCTGACTGATAGAAGTCAGTATGATGTCGCCCTAAACATTAAACAACAACATGCGCACTCAGATGAATTAGTAATCAATATGAGAGTTCCCCAGGGCAGTGTCCTGGGTCCCATCCTTTTTCTGATTTTTATAAATGATCTGCCTCTTTTTTCTAATCATTTTATAAGGTTATTTGCCGATGACACCTCTACTGTAGTTGAGGGTAGTAATGATGTGAGTTTGTGTCAGCTTGCCAATGAATGTGTTATGAATATTTCAATATGGTCGTCCAAAAACGACCTTTTGCTTAACACCAGTAAAACTAATTTTATTGTCTCTACACCACTCCAACTGAAACATGATCGCTGTTTGCTGGTTAGGGAAAAGAACGTTTCGATTGTTCAACAAAACAAAATTAAATTTCTAGGCGTCACTATTGGCCAACATTGGGAGGACCATATAATTGCTTTGTTTAGGAAATTGGCAAAAAAAAATTTTGTTATCAGACAACTGCGGGATGAGGTTGATTTAGTGACCCTTAAGTCCTACTATTATGGATGTGTATACTCGATCATTAAGTATGGACTTTTTGCATGAGGTGCGTCTTTACATGTGCAGAGTGTGCTTTTAATGCAGAAGCTAATTCTTAGGAGTATGTTTGGGCTCGGCTTTAAATACTCCTGTCGTCCTCTATTTAGGATGGAAGGATTTCTAACAACATCTCTGAGTTTCTAACCTGTGGTGATATAAATCTGTATCAAACTAGGCAGAAGGGTAATCTCTATGTACCATACTGTAGAACTGCGATCACTATGAAAGGCCCAATTGTTACTGCTCTGAGAATTTACAATTATTTGCCCCTTACACTCAGATCGATAAAATCGTACGTAGCCTTTAAAAATCAGGTTAAAGTATTCTTAAAGCAGAGGCCTAACTACGCATTGAGTGAGTACTTCCTCGAAGTATGTTGTTATTGTATTGTGATATTTTATGTTAGTTGAGTCTCGCACAGTTGTGATGTATTTCTACCAATGCTTGTTTTTTTTTTTATATATGTATATTTTATTATATTGTTGTATACTCGATTGTATCTATTGCTGTATAGCACTAAATCCTTTTGACAATTCCGATACATGTAAATGTCTATGGAAATAAAGATTTGTATTTGTATAAATAAGGAAGTCAGTTGCAACAAAACGGTTCACCATCACATTACGCCAGAAAACTACAGGGTTATCTGGACGACGTATAGTGAGATGGGGTATAATTGAGTGGCCATCTCGGTCAGCAGATCTAACTCCTTCCTAGCGGAGGCATTTAAAAAATGTCTACAAGACCAAGCTAAATTATGTAGAAGAGCTAAAAGAAAGAAAAGAAGTTGAGTGCTGATGATTCGAAGAAACTTCCCGCAATATTTAGCATATTGTCAAAAAGTAAGGGGGAGGGCACTTTAAACACCTAATTTAATTTCTTTAACCTGCTTTTAACAAGCAAGTTTAAACAATTATCTCACATTAATGTTCCATTAAATTGGGCTGAAATTGCAAAAAATTGTTAAGTTTAGATAGACATTAAGTACCTACTATCAACGTTGCTCAGATTTCTTTGAGGAATCATTTTGTTAAATATTATACAAGGTATCCCATTAAAAAAAATATATGTATATCAATTGCTGAAAAACTGTAAAATTGGCAGCATTGTAAATGTCGCTACAGCGCCATAAGCTCATACATACAGATACCGAATTTCAGTCGGAAAAATGGTATTTAAGATATTAAAAACATGCCAATGGTTACACGTTGTGTTTTCATTTATTTTGTTTTTAGATAAGCTTTATGGCCACAGTAGCAGTTATAGCAATAAGAATGGATTTATATGCTGTATTTTATGCCATTTGGTTGGTTGTATTGTATTCTCTGAAAAGAAGTACTCTATCTAAAGTGTGGATTTTCTATGTATTATTTGTTGCCATTTTGTTACCAATACAGTACTTTATGGCTATCGGCTTACCACCAACACTTTGTATAGGTATGCCCATTTACTTAGTTATACGAGCTCGCGAAGGGCAAGGCAATAATTGGCTTGTGATTGGTGGGTTAAAGTCACTTTAGAGTACTGTTAACTCTTCACGCATGGCTCTTCGCTCGGAATCTTGCCACTACACTACCAGACCTGTCGGAATAATTTGACTTGACGTTAACCCACCAATCAAAAGCGGCTAATATAGCATAGTGCCGTAGGACTAAAGAATTTTAAAATGCCAATAATTTTAATTCAGTGATACTCATTCCGAAAATGTTGACATATAATAAGTGCTTCGGAATCTACAGATCTACCATATAAATTCTCAGTTATTTATATTGCTTTAAATCTTTACTGAGCTTAACCTTTAACCTTAACCTTTACTTGTCCACATCTTACTATTATATATTTACTTTTACTTTTTTATTAGCTCATTGAACAGTCCCATCTTATCTGTTGTTTCAAATGGGATGACCGTGCAATTTTTAACATGTTCCCTTAGTTGGATGGGTGGGAACTTATCCCGCATTTTAGATGAAATATTTGAGCTGAAGCATATGCCATGAGGAGCTTTATGAAAATCTCTGTTCAAACTATTTTCATTGGTCTTAATTCATTGAGGTTTTAAATAATAAATCTAAGCACACAAAATATATGTATATATCGCCGAGTATATTCACAGTACCCTTAGTCGTTCCTCGAAACAATTTCACATTGTTCTAAGAAAAAAAACAATTAGGGTAATAAGCTCTATACAAAATAAAGATTATTATACTGTTTAACTTTATATGTATGTGGTTTTTCCTTCGAATAATTTGATTTTTTTTTCTGAAAAGAACGGAATTTGGAAAAAGAATAGAGAAACGATCAATGGAGTTGTAAATATATTCTAGGATTAAAAAACTACATAAAATGTTAAAAGATCGTTTACAACGAAATCATCAATGCATTTCAGAGTTGATATCAACTACCACTTGTTTTGAGAAGCTAAAAAAAATAAATTTTGAAAAAGGAAGCTGAAAAATAGGCTACTGCAGCAAACATATTAATAGCATCAAATAGTTTCTTATTTTCTCTCTTCTAAATGGGCTGGATAAAATTTGTTGTTTTTAAATTCACCGTCATTATTTGCATTTTTAAAATATAATAGGTTTACTCGGGTTCTTGCATTTACTGTTGAAATTCACTTCTTCAGGTTCTGTTAAATTACTTTCGAACTGTACCTAAAATAGAAGCTCGGCGTTCGGGTTAAACTTGAAACTGTTCTCTGACAATTTAAGAACTATCAAAACAGTCCCTGGTCTAAAGTAGGATCTGATTTCGGACTAGTTTTAACCCAGACTTGTATTAAATTGCTTTGTTTATCGTTATAATCATAAGCTGAATACTTAAGAAGAAAACTTGACTGTGTTATATATTTAACGTTAGGAATGAAATGACTACCACTTCTTGATTGCCATTAGCTTATATTAGGCCGAAACTTTAAAAATTCTTAGGAACTAGGGTAGCTGAAGCTATATCATTAAGATTCAAAGCAATATCATAACTCCTCGCTACGTATGGATTTAGACAAACAATATTTAAAAATACACGTTGTTCAAATTGCATTGACAATATCTTTATTAATTTTGGTTTTAATCATTGTGAAACCACTAACATCGATGCACTACTGTCCAACCACCTGTGTCAGGTCATTAGGATTCAACGTCCGGCGCGGGAGATTGGGAATACCACTAAGATCTGTCGTCCTATTACAAAAGTAGGCAAAAATACATTTTTTAATCTGGTTAATGACACCAACTGGGATTTTATAGACAGTGGTATGCCCAGTGCCTGCGATGGGATGGAAATCTTTCTTGGAAGCCTGACCTCAGCTTATCAAAATGCTTTCCCGGAGAAACATATAGTGTGTAAGCATAGCTCATTGAGAGTGCTATGGTTTACAGAAGAACAAAGAAACATGCGCGACAGACTTCACTTTCTAAATGAATACTGTAAAATGCATAACACAGAAGAAAATCGGAAGATAAGAAATAAATATAGTCTGAAATATAAATCTGAAATAATAATACAAAAAAAAATAGCAAACGATAACTTTATCAAAAATGCCAGTAACCCTGCAGAAATCACTATGGGGTCTCATAAATAAAAACAAAACAGAACCAAACAAACCTAACTTGATTCGTAATGAATTTAACTCCTACTTTGTCAACGTTGCAAACATGGTTGTTTCTGATCTACCTGATTCTAATCATGATCCTCTAACCTCTGGACAGCATGGGGGCCAGTTACCAATTCAGCTGAGGGAGGGAGGTAAAAGACAAAAATAGCAGAGACATCTATGGCTTAAATACACCACTATTAAAATCTGTAAAAAACATAATAATCATTCCTCTCACCAAAATCCTTAACCAGTGTATTCGAGAAAGGGTATTTCCTGGCACACTTAAGGTTGCATCGATAACACCGATCTACAAAAAAAGGAAATAGAGAAGATGTATCAAATTACAGGCCTATATCAATACTGCCTGTACTGTCCAAGATCTACGAGAAAGCCATAAAAATCCAACTATGTGAATATCTAAAAGCAAATAATGTCATTAACAAGAACCAGTTTGGTTTCTTACAAAATCTAAGCACTACAGATGCCATATTGAAATATATCGAGTACACACTACAATGTTTTGAAGAGGGTCTCTATTCAGTGACCATCTTCTGCGACTTGAGTAAGGCATTTGACTGTGACCCTCATGATCTACTTCTTGCTAAAATGGAAAAACTGGGTTTTGGTCAGCCATGTCTAAAACTGATTGCATTATATCTTTGCAATCGAAAACAATCAGTGTTGTTGAACGGTGAACGATCTGAGGTGCTGGATATAGGTGTTGGGGTCCCACAAAGTTCCATATTGGGCCCCATTCTCTTCCTCATCTTTTTAAGCAATATGGAGCACTTTCTTGATACCACCAAAAGCACCTACTATGCCGATGACACTGTGATTTATGTGGCTGATGAATACCTGGAGAATCTGAGACAGAGCATTACTGGGGCGCAGGGTTTGCTGGAAATCGACTGGCCTTAAACAGATCTAAAACTGAAATCATGGTGTCGTCTACCCGCGACCTTGGAGGGCTCCAGTCTAATCCTCAATCCATTAAATATCTGGGTGTGACTCTCGATCCTGGGATGAGATGGGACAAACATGGTGAGGCTATGAGAAGATTGCTCTGCGGAAGTATATTTGCCCTTAGACAATTAGCGGACAAACTTAGTACACACATACTAAGAATGGCATATTTTGCTCTATTCCATTCGAGGCTTAGTTATGCAATTGTGACGTGGGGTCATTCACCTATCTGTCATCGCTTATTTGGTCTCCAGCGCAGAGCTGTCAGGGTGGTCGGAGGCTTGGGCTACAGAGATGAGACAAAGCATGTTTTCATTCAGCTGGGTATTCTAACATTACCATGCTTATATGCTTTAGAGTGTATAATGTATATTAAAAACCATAATCATCAATATGGCTCACATGCACAACAACATGACCATGCAACCAGGCACACAACCTATTGACCACTTATACTAGACTGACAAGGAGTCAGACGGGTGTTAGGTACCATGGAATAAGACTATTCAACTTACTTCCAGATGGCGTTAGGCTTCTGCCAACTAAACAACTTAAGACTCATTTAAAAAAATTTCTTTTGCGGAATGCTTTCTTTTCACTTAACGAAATAAATGAAAATTTAAATAGCTGTACCTGATTTTCGAAATGTCTTGTTTGTCCAATTATTTTGAACTCATGGGTTTTTCCTAGTACATATTTTAATGGAGTTTTATATATTGAGATTTTAAATTTTATAATTGTGTATGTATGTGTGTGTGAATGAATAATCGTATGTATGTTTGTATGTATGTTTTTATTTTCTATTACACTTAGTGTTTTTACTTAATTGTTTTTTTTTCTTAGCTAATAGACTGAGCATTTCAGTATAAAAAACTACCCTAAGATGTAATTGTTAGTGAAAATAATATTATAGAGAATAATCTCTTTGTTAACTTTATGTATTTTTATACTAGTTTTAATATTACATATACATGGTGGTCCTTAAGTAATGGGACACAGAGCAGCAGTAAATTATTCACTTCAAAACATAACGATTTAGCGCAATTTTTATAATCCGAAAATTTATATTAAGACAGATACAGGGTGGCAAAGTTAAAACAATTATTTCGAGTTTTTTAGATATTTTCAAAAGCTTACGGAGCATTGGAGTAAAATTTGGTGTAGGGTGGTTTTTTGGGGCGGGAAATAAGAATCTGGGCTCATTTTTCTTCTATCGGATAGAGGGCGCTACGAGCAGCACTTTTCTTACTTTTGAACTGCAATAAGTTGTTGTCACTAGGTATAATAAGACTTATAACTCCTAATTAATAATCTTACGACTTTTTTATGTAAAAAAGGTACTCTTGTCAAATAACGCTAAAGTCGATAGTTTTCGAAATATTTGCCATTTTAATGTAACATGTAAGGTAATACTTCTTATTTTATCATATAACGTTGGTATTTTTAAAATGATTTTGTAAAAGTTTAACCAAAACAAATCGTTTTCCTCTTGTAAAATATTATAAACAAAAGTTTGAAATTTTGTGTTTTATTTACCCGTCAATTATTCAAAAGCAACTTGTATTGAAGAATTCTTTCTGCTGGATCTCAAATAACGGACAGGTCATTGAGTATTAATATAGCAAATATTTCGAAAACTATCAACTTTAGCGTTATTTGACAAGAGTACCTTTTTTACGTAAAAAAGTCGTAAGATTATTAATTAGGAGTGATAAGTCTTATTATACCTAGTGACAACAAGTTATTGCAGTTCAAAAGTAAGAAAATTGCTACTCGTAGCGCCCTCTATACGATAGAAGAAAAATGAGCCCAGATTGTTATTTCCTGCCCCAAAAAAACCCTACGCCAAATTTTAACCCAATGCTCCGAAAACTTTTGAAAATATTTCGAATATTTTTTTTAACTTTGACACCCTGTATCTGTCTTAATATAAATTTTCGGATTATAAAAATTACGCTAAATCGTTATGTTTTGAAGTGAATAATTTACTGCTGCTCTGTGTCCCATTACTTAAGGACCACCCTGTATAGGTATCTATTTTAATTTAATATTATATTGTTCTGACGTGTGTAAGAAGTTTTGTAAGCTTTTTTTTAACTTCATTGTAACTTCCATAACATGAATAAATTCTATTCTATTCTATTCTATTCTTAAATTAAATGAAAATAGGAATTCGGCGATCAGGTAGACGCGATAAACCATCAGCGTTAGATATTTGACTGCCCTTTTTATACTATACTATATATCAGAATCATATGCAGACAATGTTATATATAGTCCAACGTGTAATACGAGCTGCTGCAGTTACTGGAATACTTTTATTTTTACCAAATATGAACTGCAATGGTTGATGCTCTGAAACCAATATGAATTTTTGACCAAAAATATACTTATGAAATTTTTTAATACTGAAAATAATGGCTAAACTTGCTCTTTCTAAATTTGAGTATAATTGTTCCACACGAGATAAAGTACTCGATGCAAATAAAACAGGTTTATCTTCCCCCTTTATTTAATGACTCAATACAGCACCTACTCCATAACCAGATGAATCACAGGTAATATAAATAGGGTTTTGAGGATCAAAATGTGTTAAAACATCATAAGTAAGCAAATTTTTTACTTTCCTGGAAACTTCTTTCACATTCCTGCGACCAAGAGAACTCGGTACCTACTTTACATAAATTATATAAACGTTTAAGCTTTGCTGACATCATATGAATAAATTTACCATAGTAATTTAATAAACCCAAATAGGATTTTAATTGAGTAATATTTTGTGGTGTTTGAGCTTTTTGAAAACATTCAATTTTTTCATTTGTAGGATGAATTCCAAGAGAATCTATTTTATGACCTAAAACTCAACACATTTTTCAAAAAAATTGCACTTATTCTCATGAATTTTTACATTAATTTTTTTTTACCTAATCAAAACATTATTTGTTAAATTTTGATGGCATTCTTCTATTATTGAACCATGGATTAAAATGTCATCTACGTAGCATTTTGTTTTTGGTAACCCTGACAAAATAACATCCATAATACACTGAAAAAATACCAGGAGCTGAACTAATCTCATATGTTAAACGATTAAATCTGAACAAACCTATGTGTATATTTATTGTAAAAAGCTCTTTTGATGCCTCACTAATTTGAAGTTGTTGATAGGCCCCTTTCAGATCCAAAACGGTAAAAAATCTGCCACTACTAAGGCTAGCAAAAATATAATTTGGTAATGGTAAAACACAATGGTCACTATCTATTGACCTATTTAGTGTTTTCTTAAAATCAACACAAAATCTAATGTCATTTAAGTTTTTCTTTGAGACAATAACAGTTGGACTTGCCCAATAACTTGGAGAAACTTTAAATAATATACCAGAGTTTGCCATTTTTAGAAGTTCCTCTTCAACTTTAGGTTTGAACCAGTATGACATCTCATACGCTCTATGAAAGATAGGGTTCATACCTTCTTTTATTTTAAATTCAGCTTTAAAATCTTTTATAAATGAATTTGGCGGATCAACAAACTGTTACAGCTGGCACTGGGAGGGAAAAATAAAACGTCCGTACTCTGTCAAACATCAGTAAAGCACTAACTATATTTTGCCACCAGCCAGCACTTTTAAAAGAAATCAGTAAACGTCATTAACAATGTATGTAAAGTGGGTTGCCTATGGACAATTTCCATATTTAATAATTATTTGGGATACATATACTAACACCCCCACTATCCCGAATATTATTAACAAAATAAGAATGTTTGATTTTTGCCAAACTCTTAGTCATAACATCAGCCACCATTTCATCAGTAGGCTGATATTGAATATCTATCAAGTTGTTCGAGACACATTCCCTAACAAAATGGTACCATACGTCAATATGTTTTGACCTTTTATGAAATGCAGGATTATAAGCAAGTTTTTGTGCACTCTGGTTGTCATTATAGATTCTGACACTAGCTGAAAAATTTACTCCCAGAATATTTTTTAAGTAAATGGCTTCTTTTGATGCTTCACTAAGACTTACTTTGCTTCAGTACTACTCAATGCAGTAGTCTTTTGCTTACACCTTTGCCATGAGATAGGAACACCTATATACTTATCCAGTATATGACTTTCTGTCTTTATCATTAACCCAGTCAGAGTCCACAAAACCCTTTAGATCAAAAATACTTAAATCTAAACCTTTAACAAACTTTAGCTTATAATATTTAGTACCCTTTAAATATCGCAGAACAAGCTTCGCGTTTGGCACACTGCCAATGTTGCTCTGAATACCTTGTATTAAACTGGCTTAAAAAATTAACAGCAAATGTTATATCTGGCCTCGTTAGCACAGACAGATACATCAAACTACCTATAAGGTTTTGGTAAGGAACGTTGCATTTAGTTTCATTTGAACTATCAATCTTTTTGATATTAACGTTAGGTTCCATTGGTGTTGATACAATCTTGCAACATTCCATGCCAAATTTTTTTTAACAACTGGTCAATATACGGTTCTTGAAATATAAAATATCATTATTTTTAGAATCCCTCGTTATCCTAACCCCAAACATTGCCTAGCTTCACACAGAGCTTTAATATCAAACTCAGATTTTAATTTTACTTTTAAACAGTCTAAATTATCTTTATCATTAGAAAATACAAAAAAATCATCAACATATAAAGCGATTCATGTTAATAAATCATTATTTTTCTTTATAAACAAACAAAGTTCATATTTTGATTGTTCATAACCTAAAACAGATAAAACCTCTGTTACCTTCGCATTCCATGCACTGGAAGACTGTTTTAATCCATAAACAGCCTTTTTCAGTTTGCATACTTTATTCTCCTGATTTTTACCAACCCTTCAGGTTGTTTCATATAAACAGCTTGATCAAGTATACCATTTAAAAAAGCGGTTTTAACATCAAGGTGAGTAATTCCTAAATCTAACCTTACTGATAATGCTATTAAAAGTCTTAAGGTAGAGTGTCTTACCACAGGAGAGAACATATCATTATAGTCCACATTAGCTTTTTGAACACAGCCTTTAGCCACTAAACGAGCACGATATTTCACTTCACCAGTGTCATTGGTTTTTCTCTTAACAATCTACTTACACGGAACCACTGTTGCTCATTCTGGTATCTGGTTAGTCAATTCCCAAGCGTTGTTAACCTCGAAACTTTGGATTTCCTCAACCATGGCCTGTCTCCATAAATCAGCGTCGCCTCTAGATATAGCCTCTACCACAGTCACTGGGTCATCACTAGTGCTAAACTCTTCCATGCAAGCATATGTCACAAAGTCGTCAAACTGCTTGGGTTTTTGTGTGTTCTATTGGATCGTCGAACCTCCATGTCTTCCTGTATTCCTTGTAATTTAATGGAAACATCCTCATCACTCGAATCTAGTGATTGAAAGTCCTCTGTATCTATGGAAGTCTCATGCAATGATATTTCTGGCTCATCATTCTTAACCCCCACTGAATCTGATTTTTCTTGTTGCTCATACGTTGTCAGATTAGATTTGTTTAATGATTCCTCCACCACTACATCCCTACTAACTATGATCTTTTTTTTATCGGGATCATATAAACGATAGCCCCTAATGTGATCACTGAAACCCACCAATATAATTTTTTTTTATTTCTTATCCCATTTTAGCCTTTTCTCTTTCGGGATCAATGTCATGCTCTTACTGCCAAAGATTCGTATGCGACTAACATCAGGTTTCCTACCGTGCCACATTTCAAAAGGTGCTTTCTCAAGCCCTGAGACAGCAGATCGATTTCTTAAATAACCAGCAGTTGCTACAGCTTCTGCCCAAAAAGTATTGTCTAATTTTGCATCATACAATAAACAGCGAGACTACTCAACAATAGTGCGGTTCATTCGCTCACTCGTGCCATTTTGTTGAGGCGTGTTTGCTGATGCAAAATTCCATATTTCTTGTAGAACTCTCTGAATTGATTACCATCAAATTCAGTATCTTGATCACTACCGAAAATCTTTATTTTATTACCTTTATGATTTTCAGTGTATGCCTTAAATTCCTTGAATTTTAATTTTTCACTCTTACTTTTCAAAAAGTAAAGAAACACCATCCTTGAAAAATCATCTTCAAGCACCAAAAAATATCTTGAGCCCCCTAGAGATGTGACCTCCATTGGACCACATAAATCTCCATGGATAATCTCCAAAACAGCACTTGCTCTCCTTCCTTGGTGTTTGAAAGGCAACCTGGATTGCTTGCCCTCACAGCACACTTCACACAAGTCAAAGTCACTATTTAGTAATCTCCCTTTGCATTTGAGACCGTCAACTAGTCCATTTTTCATAACATTCAAGTCTGAAGTTTAAATGACCAAACCACCTGTGCCAAAAATCTCCAGAAACAACTAATCCTGCAACTAGATTAACCTAAGGTTTCACAAAATCTAATTTGTGCACATTGTTCTGCAAACTTGCGGTAGCTATTAGCTGATTTCTGCTATTGTAAATATCACATCCTTTTTCATTAAAATTCACCTGATTTTAATTTTTAATCAGTTGACTGACAGACAATAAATTGGTCATTAACTTTGGTACATAAAGAATATCACATACCTTTACTGAATGCTTCTGATTCCCAATAACAGTCTCAATTTGTATGTCACCTGCTAATTCCACAGATAGCTTGTTGTCATTAGCCACTGTGATTTCTTTCAATTGAATATTGTTGTGCACGTTTCCCAGCCATTCCTTCCTAGATGTCAAATGAACACTACACCCGGAATCTATGTACCAATTTGATCTGCTACAGTCTCCTGTCAAAAACACTGCTTTAAAAGCATTTTGCGAATCACCTCGATTTTTTTTGCTTTCTGCGTTTTCCGGACATTTATTCATAAAATTACCCTTTTTGTTGCACTTAAAACAGATTATGTCACTTCTGTTTTTATTTACGTTCCTTCTGTTGTCATTCTGGTTTGTTTTGCCATTACCATGGTTACCAAACTTGTTAACTTTCGTCGCGAACGCGCCACCTGTTTTACTTTCTGCGACGCGCCCTAAATGCATGTCGAGTAACCTCGATTTTATGGAGTCGGCTGTGACGTCAATTCCGGCATGTTCGATTGCTATCACCATTCGTTCAAATTTGTCTGTTAAACCTGCAAGCATCAAGCTTCCTATTAACTCCTGACTCAATTTGAAACCACTTCTTTCTAGCTTCTGAGAAGTGTCTATAACTTGGTTGATATACTGCTCCATAGTCTCACAATTCTCTAGTCTTAAGGAAATCAATTTACGAAGCAAACTAATTTTTCGGGGCCCATAACCTGTTAGAGCTGGCGCAGAGAGGGAAAAAATAAAACATCCGTACTCTGTCAAATATCAGTAAAGCACTAACTATATTTTGCCACGAGCCAGCACTTTTAAATCAAATCAGTAAACGTCATTAACAATGAATGTGTAGTGGGTTGCCTATGGACAATTTCCATATTTGATAATTATTTGGGATACATATATTAACACAAACAAACTGGCAAATTAATGTTTAACTTTAGAAATTAACCCTAATCTGACAATATCTTGCTCTACTCGATATACATTATTAAGAATTAACTTATCAGGACATATATTTGACTCATCTAGAAGTAAGTTTAGTGGCTGATCTTGCTGAATAACTACACTACAAACTAATAAAGTATTTATCCAATTGTAATTTAAAACATTAAACCAATTACGGCCTAACAAAGGCACATCAGATCTAAGGCAACTAAAGGTAATGAATGTATCTTATCTAAATACTTGATATGAACAAAAAATTCACCCAAGATTACTGCCCTTCGACCCGTAAGAACTCGTAACTTAAATTCAGCAGGATTTAATACAATATTAGAAAACAACTCTCTATAGTTTTGTTCATATAATATGACAGAACGAACAGCACCAGAATCTACTTCCATATTTACAAACTTATTATCTAAGAGCATTCTAACTCTTAGAACATCACTAAATCTAGTTTTTAAAGACTTTATGATACACTCACCCATGTCCTCATCTAACAAACCTAGTTCCAAATTATCATCAGACTCCCCTGACTCCTGCCTGTCTTGGTCTTCCTCCAACTCATGTACTTTGCTTTGCACAGCATCAACTTTGCTGTATGACCTAATTGACCACAGCCAAAACGCTTCCATCCTACTCCAGGACACTTATTGTTATCGAAATGGGTACGACTGCATCTTTTGCACTTTTTCTCCTTAGTTGTTTGACCTGACTGTTGATTAGACCTGGATTAATTCAGTAATATTACGATTTATATCGGACAAAATTCAGAAAGTTTTGAAAATTGGTAGGAATATTATAGATTAAGAGCCAGCGCCGAAAAAATTCTCTGAATTTACTAAAGCCAGTTTTTTGACAGTTGATTACAGTAGTGGTGTACATAAACATACCGCGGTCAGTCAAGCGAAGCTTAGAACAGGGAACTAGGGTACGCTGTCAATGTTGTCAAGATTACTTAAAAAATGCAACGAATTTACTAAGGCTGAAAATCGTTATACATATTATATATTACATATAAATAACAGTAATGTTAGTCAGTCAGTTGAATGGCGGAACCGAGCTGGTCAGTCAACCCCGATACATGTAAAAAAATAAATTATCTACAATTAATTTACTAAACTCGAAAATTGTTCCAAGGGTGTAAAATGTCGTATTAATCATAAAAAAATTATTCAGTCAACTCTCTGGTGGGACAACACCCGTCAGTCAGTGTTTAATAAACACTTCCCTCGTGCGGTGCGGCGCGGCGTCGGAGGCGGCTTTATTACTTTGTTGCCATGCAACCCGCATTTGTTCAGAGCAGCGGAATTGAGATAATCAATTAGCACAGTTGATCACCGATGTCGTTATTCAACCATAGCAGGAAAATTCAGGTAAGTACGTATGCAAAAAATAATATTGACGTTATTTCTAGACACTCTTTATACCAAATTAGAGAAGGTAATATTTATTTTTTAGATTTCCAATCAGACAGTCAATCAGGAACAATTTCGTCTATCATTCCCTATTCAATTTCTTAAATATGTTTTAATCATCTTCAAAGTTGAAAAGCACCTTTCAGCTTCCGCTGTGGTCATCGGTATTATAGTCACTAGTATTACCAGTGATTAATGTCTTTGTGAATATTTATTTGTTCTGCATTAGCCTTATTTTAACGAAACGCAATATTTACATTTCCTAATAACTGCAAACTCACCAGATTGTGTTTATTATGGAAACATTGGAAACTTGAGGGTTTGGTTGGTGCTTAAAATGGGATACTATTGTTCCACTTTTTCAATGGTAGGTATGTATTATAAGGTTCATAGGTTAAAGCATATCTTTTAGTTTAGAACTTTTTTTGTTGCGCTGGCGATGGCGCCTGGAGCCCCACGAGAGCGAGTTTTCTAAATATATACCATTACAGCACAGCGACGAGCCCCAACGCGCGTTATTCATTCAAAAAAGTAATTCTGTTGCGGTACACCAAAGTTTAGAGCTACGGACCTGCGCATACGTGACCGAAGTGTCAGAAGTATTTTAAGTCGTTTTAATATTTCACTACACGCATGGCTCTTCGCTCTTTGCGGGAGCGCAATCAAGCAAAACTAACCCAAGGCATGCCCAGAATCAAGAAAAAACAAATTTAAAAAAGATTTGCAGTTTCTGAATTAGCACGTACACATGCTTCAAGGTTCATTTTGGTGCGCCTAGACGCGAATGTCGAGTAGAGGTAGACTATATATTGAAATGACCAATAGCGAGGGTTAGAGGCGTGCCGCCGCCGCCGCGCCGTGCTGTAATAGTATATATTTAGTAAAATCGCCCCACGGGGCCCCCAAAAATACGGGGCTTCCCCGCAACTGTGGGCCCTGTGAGCTCTTAGTTTCGCTACTGGTTACTCATCACGAAAAGAGCAAGCCGCCGCGCAGTGCCGCGCCCGCCTGCGAGGTCCCTCGCGCAAACGAAATATATTTTTTTTTGCTGACTGACGGGTATTGTCCCACAAGATAGTTGACTGAACATTTTTTTTATGATTAATACGAGATTTTACACCCTTGAAACAATTTTGGAGTTTAGTAAATTAATTGCAGGTAATTTATTTTTTTTACCTACAGGGTTAGTAAAAAGAACCGGAACGCTTAAATATCTTCAAAATCGTTAAAGCTACATTTACAAAATTCGGTACCTGGGGGTTTCCGGGCGTGCGGAATTGAACCATGATATCGGCACTGTTGCCAGCTTTCCCAGTTTTGTGCTACACGGAGTCATTTTGTTATCTTAAATGGAACGCCCCACTTATTTTTATTGCAATAAATTGGGCGTATCAAATTTAGTAAGGCTCCAAATTTTCAAAATTTTATCTCTTCTAATTGCTGAGATGTGACAACAACGCGTTTTTAGTAAAAAGTACCGGAACGCTTAAATATCTTCAAAATCCTTAAAGCTACATTTACAAAATTCGGTACCTGGAGGTTTCCGGGCATGCAGAATTGAACCATGATATCTGCACTTTTACCAAATTTCCCAGTTTTGCGCTACACGGAGTAATTTTGTTATCTTAAATGGAACGCCCCATTTATTGCAATAAATTGAGCGTATCAAATTTAGTAAAACACCAAATTTTCAAAATTGTATCTCTTTTAATTGCTGAGATGTGACAACAACGCATTTTGTTGCGCGTAAGTACGGGAACGCATAAATATCTTCAAAACCGCTGAAGCTGCATTTACAAAATTCGGTACCGGGGGGTTTCCGGGCATGCGGAATTGAACCATGATATTGACACTGTTGCCAGATTTTCCAGTTTTGCGGTACACGAAGTCATTTTGTTATCTTAAATGGAACGCACCTTTTGTTTTTATTGCAACATATTGGGCTAGTTTGGGTTAGTTTAGTAGGATTCCAAATTTTCAAGATTTTATCTATAAAGTGCTGAGATATGACAACATCACAATTTTGACTCCGTGTAAGATAACAAAATGACTCCGTGTAGCACAAAACTGGGAAATCTGGC
>MU183270.1:67898-93990 GCA_016904865.1 Pissodes strobi | reverse complement strand
ACAAAACTGGGAAATCTGGCAACAGTGCCGATATCATGGTTCAATTCCGCATGCCCGGAAACCCCCTGGTACCAAATTTTGTAAATGTAGCTTTAATGATTTTGAAGATATTTAAGCGTTCCGATTCTTTTCACTAACCCTGTATATTGGGGCTGACTGACCAGCTCGGTTCCGCCATTCAACTGACTGACTAACATCACTGTTATTTACATGTAAAATATAACGTGTATAACGATTTTCAGCCTTAGTAAACTCGTTGCATTTCCTAAGTAATCTTGACAACTTTGACAGCGTACCCTAATTCCCTGTTCTAAATTTCGCTTGATTGACCGCGGTATGTTTATGTAAATCACTACTGTAATCAACTGTCAAAAAACTGGCTTTAGTAAATTCAGAGAAATTTTTCGGCTCTCCGTCTATTAGGGATGACATAAGAAATACTAAACTGAAAAGTTCCCACCCCTAAATAGTGTGCTTCATCTCCTAGGACGTCGTTTTTACCCCCTTTTTTTTCAAGTTTTCTTGATTATCTCGAGAACGGTGCCCTTGGTAAAAAAAACTCTATATAAAAAAATATTCCCCATAAAATTTTCTACAAAAAATGTGCCTATACATTTTTTTCTAAAATTAATAATAATGTGAGGAACAAGACGTATACATAAGGGTTAATTCCAGTAACACAGTAAATGCAATCTAATATATACTTAATATAATATAATCCAATGCTGAACGCTAAAAAGTTGGTACTAGACTACTACTGGCATCACTTAAAATTAAAATAAATTTATCACTTTTACTCTCTTAATCCTATAAAACCTCTCGATTTTTAAAGAGGAAGTAATATTCTATAGGGATCGTACTTGTTTCCACACCACCTCAGAGGTAAAGTATTTTTACGTGGTGGCCCCAGTAGGCCTAATTCACCAATTCTTAGAAGACTATGTTAATCTTCGCTGTCTTCCATAGATTCGACGTTAATGCATGCTTGTCTATGACAATGGTAAAACATTGCAGAGCAATGTAATCCTGCTCTTGAAGAGCAGAATTATTAAAAGATGGAATCCTTTAATAATTCCCGAAACATTACCCGAAACGTCATTAAATTACCCGCAACGAAATCCGGTGTTGCCACGTCCTTTATATGTACTCAAAAGAGACAAAATCCGGTATTGCCAGTGTTGCCACGTTTTTTATTTGTTTGGCAATCAAGATGTTTTTTTTTTTTAATTAGGTATTTTATAATTTTAAAAAATATTCTGTTGAATTGATCAAATGACAAAAAAGGACTTTAACAAAATAATGTATAGGATGGGAAATAATACCCGATTCACCTATAATAATATAAACATTTTGCTTTTGATATTTTTGGCAAGATAAAATTAAGTGCTCACATTAGAATACCCACAGATACAGAAAAAAATAAAATAACAAGCTTAGACGAGAAAAAATTAATATTAAATTAAATTAATCCCTAAGAATTCATTTAAATCAAATCACAAATTCAGAAAACAAAACAAATCTGAAAATCATCAAATCAAAACCTAACTTCAATCCGCGTAAAATCCAACGATGTGTTATTTGTCTATTTGTCTCTCTTTATTGTGTAAAAAAAAAGAAAGCACTAAAACGTGTCTACAACCGCCAGCGATATTTCAGTTACTAGTGCACTTGTGAATGCATGCGGTTTAAAGACCTGCAATTGGCAGGTATATGCATGCGGTTTTAAGACCAGCAATTGGCAGGTATGGGCTCAAGAAAAGCTAAACTGGCCAAGTGCTAACCCAAGCCATATCCAAGACAAACCCAAAAATCAAGAAAAAAAACTGTACTTAAAAAAAGAACCAAAACCGACGGGATTGGAACCCGGGTCGTCGAAGTGAACGCTAACTATGCAGACCCCTAGACCATATGCGGACTTACAAGCAACTGGTTACATCGCGAAGATATGGCGCGAACGCAAAGCTCTTACAAGTGCACTAGTATCTGAAATCTCGCCAACCGCCAGGCTTATTTAATTTAAAAAGTCGCGTGATCTGGATTGCCTACGGGTCGTGGGTCGTGTCTACTGTCTCTGCTCTGCACCATTTCCGTGACTGTATGAGGAATGAGGATTCACTATATAATAGACACGAGACGACAACCGACTACCAATATTGATTTTTTTCTAAGATTTTTTTAGATTTATCTGTACACAAAATTCGAAAAAGTGATGGATTACCCGCAGATTACCCGACATCTCACCAAATTACCCTAATTTCGGGTAATTACCCGAAAATCGGCAACTGCACCTGTGTTCGCATCCTATTTTACATGAACACGAAATCAGTGTTAAAACAGATTCGGGAGCTGGTTCTTTTGTTGTCATAATTGGGGTTAATACACCACCGACTTTTTTCCATCCCCAATCAGTAGCTTCAAGCTTAACGCTTTTCCATGTTTGAATTTGGAAAAAAACACGATTAGAGTGTAGCCGAGCAGCAGCAGTAGTTGGTGGTAGTATTGATAACATTACAGTATTGCTCGCTTTACCAACCAGTTTATTAAAAGACATAAATCTGAATACATCTAGTCTTTTCTGCAGAGGTACAGTTGTACAAAGCAAGAACAAATCGTTCATCCTCATCGGCAATTTCTTCATGAGTAGCTTTTTCATTTTTAAAGATTTGCACGATATCTTGTAGATCATCCCTAAAAGTAATGCATCATCGTAGTGACCTTGAGTCGTCACAGTGGGTGTAGTAGGAGAAAATAAAACATTACACTATCGAGTGTGAAATAGTGGTTATTGATTATATTTTTACTTTTTTTTGGTAAGACCACTTTAGGCGCTTTGGATAATCAGCCATACATTTAACGAGCGATATATTCCGCCCTGATTTCGTTTGCGCTTTGTTTACCAAACAATGAGACATTTTAGGGGAAATTGTTATAGAACCTTTTTTGTAGAGAATTTTATGAGGAACAACTTTGTATATAAGTACTTTTACCTGCCATGCACTGTTTCGTAGAGATTCCGAAAAAAAAAATTGGGGTGAAAACAATGTTGTAAGGGATGAAGCACATACTTTACGGATGGGAACTTTTTAGTTTACTAATATTTCTGCCATCCTTAATATTTCTACCAATTTTTGAAACTCTGAATTTTGTCCGATATATTACAATTTTAACTGTAATATTACTGAATTATGATTGACTTCTATTAGAATTAAAAACATGTTTATGATATGGCTATTCAGACATTTCATTTACTGGACAAGACTCAGGACCCATAGCTTTCAATTGACCTTCTGACAATTCTATGCCCACTGCGGTAGTTTATGCTTTCTCAAAAGTAAGACCATCTTCTGTTAGTAATCGACCCTTTATAATTTCATATTTTAAACCACAAACTTATCTATCTCTTAGTGAATCATTTAGAACGCACCCAAAGTCACAAAACTTAGTCAGATTTTTCAATCGAGCAGAAAAGGTTTTCATATCGTCGTGTTGTTCTTGATATGCTCTATGAAATCGATATCTTTTAGCAATAATCAATCTTTTTGGACCGTAATGCTTTTTTAATTCTTCGACCAAGTCGTTGTATTTTTTCCCACTAGGCAGTATTGGTGCTAACAGATCTTTTAAGACTCCATAGGCTTCTTCCGCTATTAAAGTAAGAGCAGAGACACTTTCTTCTCTTCAACTGTGATATCATTACACTTAAAAAGCTTCTCTAATCTCTCCAAATAAGACGTTATTTCGTTTTCCTTCGAATTAAACAGCTCTATATTACCGATAGAGACATTTTACTTTGACATTTATTGGCAACTTGACGTAGACTTTTCCAATGCTCGACTAAAGATCCGGCACTTGATCCATTCGCCACGACTTCAACAACTTGACACTCGACGACTCGACTTTAGACATTCATTTCTCAAGGCATGCGGGTCACTACACAGAGCTCGTCGCCAATTATGTTATGTATTTACCTTTAGGAATGAAATGACTACCACTTCTTGATTGCCATTAGCTTATATTATGCCGAAACTTACAACATTTTTAGAAACTAAACGCTGCTTGAAACAACCGTTGAAATGACACCGACATGGCTGTCAAGCAGTCCAGTCATAGCCGACTCCGTTTATTACATACACTTTAGGTTTAGGGCTATGTTTACACTGAGATAAGTATCTAACAGACTGTTGTTTGACTTAGTTAGTTTTTCAAAAACCATTAATATTACCAAACTATAGATCCTACAGGAGTAATTTTCGAGCAAGTTCACAATCGACAAGTAAAACTTATGGTGTTGAGGTGGCTTGGAATATTCTGATAAACAGTTTTACAAGGCAGTTTCAAAATTAAAATGTTATGGTGATGTTTGAGCTAATTTAATCATTCAAAACCACAACTCACTATCGCTGTCCACATCTAAAGAGAATTTACTACACAAAAACAGCCAAGCCAATTGTAAATAAATGTACAATGTACAAGTTTGGGCTAGGAATGTTAAGACCTATGCCATAATCACTAAGTCACAGAAGATTGTGTTCCGGTTTTCTCAGAAAGTGATCGTTCTTAGACAATCAGAGAACCGGTTTAGGACCTAAATAACTGCGCAATTCGATGATTGTTTTAGAACTGTCCGAAAATTAGAACCCGAGTAAAGCTAATAAAATAATAATAAAGTACAGTCTAACTAGCCCAAATGTTATTATTCACTTTTTCCTTTTAGTTTATGAAATAAAGGCTTTAAATTTACATATGTTTTTTAGAGTACCCATGGAATAAAGATCCAATTTACGTACGGCTTCAAGAATGGGCATATTTGATGAACGACACATATCCACCTAATGCGAAGAGATTGATATGGGACTTTTTGCTTCTGTTTTTCCTTTCTCGACAATGGGTGGTATTTAGAATAGAGAAGAGATATGCTGGGCAAAACTATGCCGGTGGTAGTAACGAAAGTATCATACATTTAGCGGAAGATAAAAACTTTGAGTACCCTGTTCCTGATTTTATTACATATTGCAGGTACAATTTTAGAACTAGTCTATATAAATATTTTAAAATGTTTAGATGTATGTTTATTATTGGTTTATTTTAGGTCTTATCTAGATATTGCCAAAAGATGTATCTTGTCCAGTCTGTTTTACGTCACATTAGCTGCAGTGTTTTTAGCTGGTACGAATCGAACAAATCTCTTTTCGGTGGGATATCTAATTGGAGCATTTTTGTTCTTGTGGGAAGGCTCGGATATGTATTTGAGACCGATAAGGAGCATAATTAAAAAGTAAGTAAGAATGAATTATACCAAGCTGTATGTACAAGGTGTCCTAAATTCGAGCCTCATCATTGGGATCTCGGAAACTAGAAGAGATACGAGGTCGGTTAAATGGAGGCAAAGTTGTGAAATTTGATGCTGAACAAAATGCCATCTTTAAAGTTTAAAAATTCGGAATACTTACGAAGATTTTTGGAAAAAACCGAATATTCCTCTTTTCCTTTGCGGATTATATAACCGACCTCTGTTCATCTGAAATCCCGTAGAGTTAGCTTGGAGATCATATCGAGGCTTCATTCGGTCACTGGCGAGACGTTCAAACGGTAGCCCCACATAATTCTGTTCCATCTTCCCACTAGATCTTGTCTGGGGTCCTTGACTTGCGACACAGATTGAACACTGCCGGCACCATGATCTCACATCCTGGCAGTAGTTGACCCAGTAAAATTTGTCGCGGATCCTGTCAATCGTTTGCTGCACTCCGAGATGAGCACCATACTTTCCATTATGGACTTCTTCCAGGACTTCGGATACCCTCTTTCTAGGTACCACTAACTGCGTCTTTACTACTTTTCCATTGGCTCTACAGGCTCGTTTAAGGAGTCCATTTTCAACTACCAGGGCGTCCCACTGAGCCATAGTCCACTGCTGATCAGTTTTAAACTTGATTTGCCTAATGGGAGCGTTTCCTTCTTTTTGATCTATTCTATGGCAATGTTTATACTTATCCTCGCATGATCTTCTGGATAAAGCACCTGTATTAATATGCAATGTTCCTGCCCTTTGCTTAAAGTTAAAGTTATATTGTTGTCAGAAAGAGTTTTCTGACTTGACTTTGAACTCCTAGCGTCTCTGGATGGAGATGTAGACCGTATACCTTACAATTGATTGCCTTTTTCTCCACTAATGTTACTTATATGATGCGAGCATTTTCGGCTCTGGCTCCAGGGTGTAAACAGCACAAGTACTAGTTTAGTGACCCTTACGAAGCTGAAAAACCTAAAGAACAGTCGACGTTTCGAGGATCAAATCTGTCCCCGTCGTCAAGAATGAACAAATCTAAAAATGAAAATGGTTAGTAAATGCAAATAACAGTAAAAAGCTATCGCAAAAATTTGTCAAGTTTTGAATAGACTTTGACAAGATGACAATGCTAATGTCATATCTTATAATTACTGGTTAGTGGTCTATTTAGGTAAGTGTAATAATGAGAGGTGATATTAAATAAATAAATTATTCGTTTGTGAAATGTTATATATATTTACTAATTTTTAAATGTCCCTTGTCAACTTCAGTTTTTAGCAAAGGTAACCATGTGCCGTTAAAACTAACAAGTTGAAGCAACACATACATATTTATTTAATAAAATTCAAGCACTTTCTTTAATTTTACGTTTTTAGATAATGGTTCCTTTGCCAAAATACGTGAAGCGTTCCATTGTATTCTGTGATTGTTGACAAATATGTGATTTGTGGAATTGTGTATTTTTAATATAAGTTTGGTGTTTTTTTATATGTTTTGATAATGGTCTACAGGTTTCGCCTGTATAAAATTTATTGCATTCACATGGTATCTTATAGATAACGTTTTTAGTGATTTCATTTTCATTGAGTGGTTTTGTTTTTTTTAGTTTGGATCTAAGAATGTTTTCTGATTTGAAAATAGTACGAATGTTAAATGTATTACCTATTCGTTTTATTTTGTCTGATAAACCAGGAATATATGGAATAAAGAGGTTCGTAATAGGTCTATTTTGATTTTGTCTAATATTTGTTTGTTCAAAATCAATAAAATATTTTTCAATGAAATCAATAGGATAGTTATTATTAATCAAAACATTGGTTAAAAATTATTTTTCAGTGTTGAAATTTTGATTATTACAAATTATTTTCATTCGATCATATAGACTTTTTACGACCCCCTTTTTGATCATTACTGGGTGATTTGATTTAAAATTTAAATATCTGTTTGTATGTGTAGGTTTTCTGTATATTTTTGTTTCGAAACTATTAAAGTCTTTTTTTATAAGAATGTCAAGAAATGAAAGTTGTTCATTAATTTCTGTTTCTATAGTGAATTTGATTGTGGGTTCTTTGGTGTTAATATGATTTAGAAAATCGTTATATTGATAATTTTCAACAAAAATTAATTCAAAATTTTCCATAAAAATATTACTTAATAAAGTTGATAATTTGTATTATATTTACGCAAAAAGTAAGTAATTCGAGTATGGTGTCAATATTAAGTTTTGTACGTTTAGTATCATTTACTAATTTGTTTCTTACAATATTTAAAGTTTTATCAACAGGTACGTTGGTAAAAAGACTAACAACTTCAAAACTCACCAGAGTATCGTTAGGATTAATTGTGATAGTTTTTCTAAAAAATGTGAGTTTCTTATATATGAGCTAGTGTTGTTTGCGAGTCGATTAAGAATGTTGAGTAAATATTTAGCAATGGGGTGTGTTGGTGAATTCATACAGCTAACTATTGGACGTAGAGGAATATTTGGTTTATGTATTTTTGGTACTCCATAAAAATGAGATGGTTGGTGGTGGTTGGTACTCCATATTGTGTGGTATCAGTTTGAATCTTTCTATATCATTGAACTGATTTTTGTGTTTTTTTAACATATTGTATATCTGTCTCTCAATACGTTCTGTTCGATCTTTATTTAGTATTGAGTAATTACCGTCATTTAAAAGAGACATTATCTTTTCATCGTAAGTAATGCAATTCATTATTACGGTTGAATTACCTTTATCGGCTGGAAGAATTTTAATAATGTTATCTCTTTTTAATGATTGTAATACCCTTTGTTCTGTGTATGTTAAGTTTTGTTTAATTTTAAATGTTTTTTCTAGTGTGATTTTAGTTCTAATTCTAAATTCGTCTTGATGTTATTCTGGTAAGTTTGGTGTTGTTTCTTCAATTGCTGAAATGATATCAAACTTAGGAACGATTTTAGGTGTAACTGAGTAATTTAAACCTTTAGAAAGAACAAGTTTATCAACATCGGATAATACTCTATCAGACAAATTGATTACAGTTTTTTCAATAAAGACGATATTTTTGGCATTAGAAATTTCTCTGTTTCATTTTTCTTGAATGAGATTATTAAATTTATTTATATGAATACGAAGCTGAAAAACCTAAAGAACAGACGTAATTATTCAATACTAAATAAAGATCCAACAGAACATATTGAGAGACAGATATACAATATGTTAAAAAAACACAAAAATCAGTTCAATGATATAGATAGATTCAAACTGACACCACACAATAGTAAAACACCTCATTTTTATGGAGTACCAAAAATACAAAAACTAAATAATCCTCTACGTCCAATAGTTAGCTGTATATATTCACCAACACACCCCATTGCTATATGTCTACTCAACATTCTTAATTCACTCGCAAACAACACTAGCTCATATATAAGAAACTCACAACATTTTTTAGAAAAACTATCACAAATTAATTAAAATCCTAACGATACTTTGGTGAGTTTTGATGTTGTTAGTCTTTTTACCAACGTACCTGTTGATAATACTTTAAATATTGTAAGAAACAAATTAGTAAATGATACTAACCTTGGTGAACGTACAAAACTTAATATTGACACCATACTCGAATTATTTACTTTTTGCGTAAAAAGTACATATTTTCAATACAATACAAATTACTATCAACAAAACAATGGTATGGCTATGGGTTCGCCTTTATTAAGTAATATTTTTATGAAAAATTTTGAATTAAATTTTGTTGAAAATTATCAATATAAACCTTTAATTTGGTGGCGTTATATAGATGACATTTTTTCAATTTATCCATATAACGAACATTTTCTTAACGATTTTCTAAATCATATTAACATCAAAGAACCTACAATAAAATTCACTATAGAAAGAGAAATTAATGAACAACTTTCATTTCTTGACATTCTTATAAAAAAAGACTTGAATAGTTTCGAAACAAAAATATACAGAAAACCTACACATACAAATAGATATTTAAATTTTAAATCAAATCACCCAATAATGGTCAAAAAGGGGGTCGTGAAAAGTCTATATGATCGAATGAAAATAATTTGTAATAATCAAAATTTCAACACTGAAAAAGAATTTTTAACCAATGTTTTGATTAATAATAACTATCCTATTGATTTCATTGAAAAATGTTTTATTGATTTTGAACAAACAAATATTAGACAAAATCAAAATAGACCTATTACGAACCTTTTTATTCCATATATTCCTGGTTTATCAGACAAAATAAAACGAATAGGTAATAAATTTAACATTCGTACTATTTTCAAAACAGAAAACACTCTTAGATCCAAACTAACAAAAACAAAACCACTCAATGAAAATGAAATCACTAAAAATGTTATCTATAAGATACCATGTGAATGCAATAAATTTTATACAGGCGAAACCTGTTGACCATTATCAAAACGTATAAAAGAACACCAAACTTATATTAAAAATACACAATTCCACAAATCACATATTTGTCAACATGCATTTGATAACAATCACAGAATACAATGGAACGCTTCAAGTATTTTGGCAAAGGAACCATTATCTATAAAACGTAAAATTAAAGAAAGTGCTTTAATTTTATTAAATAAAGATGTATGTGTTACTTCAACTTCTGTTATTTTTAACAGCACATGGTTACCTTTGCTAAAAACTGAAGTTGACAAGGGACATTTAAAAATTAACTAAAACATTTAACAAAAATCATTGAATTCTTCCTAACCGCCTAACACCAATTAGTAAATAGATATAACATTTCACAAACGAATAATTTATTTAATTAATATCACCTCATTATTACACTTACCTAAATAGACCACTAACCAGTAATTATAAGATATGACATTAGTATTGTCATCTTGTCAAAGTCTATTCAAAACTTGACAAAGTTTTGCGATAGCTTTTTACTGTTATTTGCATTTACTAACTATTTTCATTTTTAGATTTGTTCATTCTTGACGACGGGGACAGATTTGATCCTCGAAACGTCGACTGTTCTTTAGGTTTTTCAGCTTCGTAAGGGTCACTAAACTAGCACTTGTGCTCTTTACACCCTGAAGCCAGAGCCGAAAAGGCTTGATCATATATGTAACATTAGTGGAGAAAGAGGCAATCAATTGTAAGGTAAACATGAATCCTCCACAACAATATAGAACATATCTACATGTAGCCCGTAGTTGTACTCGACAGTCTCTCTTGAAGTGCCTAGTCTTGCCACATCTATAACACTGATTTGAAACATTTCGGTTACGTATCCTATCTTTTAGTGGCCCACGGAATCGTTTTATTCGACAGTCTCTTTTGAAATGTCCAGGCCTGCCTCATCTATAACACTGATTTGAAATATTTCGGTTACGTGGCCTATCTTCTAGTGGCTTCTGGAATTGAGCAGCAAGTTCCTCTTGAAATTCTTCCGTTGCTTCCGGGTGGGCCAATTGAACGAGACGTCTAACATCTTCCTCAAACTAGTGCAGGTTTTCACCAGGTTTCTGATGTCGGGACTTTACTTATGCCTGATACAGTTGTCTTCTGTGTTGATCTCCGAATCGTCTCTCTAGGCCAGCTGCATACAAGTATGTCATATTTCCCCTGTTGGCTGATGGGAACGGTCTATAGTAGTTCCAGGACAGATCCACGAAGCGCTACCACTAGAGATGTAGCCATTTCCTCGCTATTCCAACGGATGGCACTAGCAGTTGCTTCGAATTGTCTTTTGCACAGGGTTATCCAACGAGGACTAGACAAGGCGATTTTTTGACTTTCCCTGTACTTTTATAAAAAAAAAAACTGAAATAGCCATCTTATGTAATTTTCTCCCGCGAATTCGGATAGGTTCAGCAAAAAACCAATTGAACATCAAATAAAATTGCTAGGGGTCACTTTAATATATTTTTTTTTAAATGGGATGCCATATTTTTAATGTGCTTATCCGATTTCTCATATAAATTTTGATCTAAAATAATGGATTTTTAATTAAAAAACGCCTTTTTTCTTTACTTTTAAATTCGGAAAATGTTCGTCCACCGTACGATTAAATAGCTGATAGATGGATACCCGTTTCACCTGTTCAACCTTTAACCTGCTTTAAAGCGGCCATCAGTCAGACCAAATAATCAACTTTCAATTTTATATACTATATTTTTCACGAATTAGTTACAAATAATGGTAGTTTTTTGCAAATCTATTATTGTTTACGTATAAAAACAGTATGACATATTAGAAAAAACTATAAACTAACTTAATAACTTTAATCTCAATAATATAATTATTGTTCGATGTGACCTCCATTATTTTCAAAATACGACCGATACCCCCTTTTCAGTCTCTCCAAGGAATCTCTTACAATATTTTGGTCCTGGTTAAGTCTATTAATTTCATTTATAATTTTTTGCTCAATGTCCTCGAGACTTCTGTTCGGTCGTTGATAAACTACATTTTTTAAATGACCCCATAAAAATGTATCCATTGGCGTGATATCGGGGCTATTTGGTGGCCAATGAATTGTTCCGTTACGGCCAATCCACTGATTGTAATGCTCATTTAAGTATGTTACCACTTCTCGAACTGCATGAGGCGGAACACCATCCTGCTGCCAAATGATATTGTTGTAGACTTGCAATGGCAATCTTTCCAAGAAATCCTCGATTTCGTTTTGAAGAAACTGGAGGTATCTTTGGCCTGTTAAAGAGCCACGATAAAATAGTGGTCCAATGATTCGATTTTCTAACATCCCACACCAAACATTAAGTGAGCTCCTACCTTGAAACTTTATCATTTCATATCTATGAGGGTTAACTGCTGCCCAGTATCTTGTATTTTTCCGATTGTATATCGCCGATGTTGTAAATGACGCTTCGTCAGTCCATAGAATTTTATTATATAAATTATAATCTTCGTCTTGCTCTTTCATCAGCATTGAAGCAACAAATCGAAGTTCTTTTTGATGTTGTGTTTAGTATTGAACGGGAAGGATGCAATATGGTTTTAGAGCACATTTTTTTAAAGTTCTGTGAACTTTTCCATATCTTACGTTCCGGAGTCCTGGACCATTCCTTACTTCTCGTACCGCTTGCGGAATAGAACTCTTCGGATTTATAGTAAAATATTGAACAATGGCTCGATTCCTTCTATTCTGCATTTTCATCTTTCTTGGCTTATCTTTCAATGTCTTGCTTTCTTCAAATAGGGTCTTAATTCTGAGAATTTTATTGTATCTACTGAAATGTGTCTCTGGAAATTGTCAAAAAATGTTCTTTTTGTTTGTCGAACATTCTCTTCACTTTTGTAATATAATTTTATTACACTTAGTCGTTCTTCTAAAGAATATTTCATTATTTGTAACTAATTCGTGAAAAATATAGTATAGAAATTTGAAAGTTGATTATTTGGTTTGACTGACTGCCGCTTTAAAGCAGGTTAAAGGTTGAACAGGTGAAACGGATATACATCTATCAGGTATTAATCGTACGGTAGACGAAACATTTTCAGAAGCGGGTCCTGTTCTGCTTGCCTTTTACGGTCATCCCCTTCCGGATCCGCTCGCCTCTCAGCATTTAGATTATCTATAAAATCGGCCAGCATTTTATTTATTTGCTTCATTTCTGCCGTTTGTTGCCTTGTATTGATCATAGAATGTTCTGAACACTGCTAATTTCAAAATGGAATGTTATAAAATATTCACAGAATCACCAATCAAAACGATCTTTTTGACGTACTTGTATCCTCTTCTATCCTCGAAGAACACTTCACAAGTCCCTTCACAATCCTACTTCTGACACCAAATGTTGCGTTTTTCCTGGATTCTGAGAAAAGCACAACTGTTACTATTTTTAAATAATACTCTTTTTATTCTTTATCATTGTATACGATTGAACACACTAAACTACTCTTATAACTTTACAATTAATAGATCTTTACAGTTCAGCACCCATTAACTAATTGCAACACGGGTTCCTCGCCTATTTATATTCAGTCGCATATATATCGGCACTAATCCGGAAGCGTGCGCCCGCTTCTGTATTATTCTCGACCAGGCAGCACTTAGCACTATATCGGGAACCTTCTCGGTCGGCGATGACTCATACGGAAAGACCGTAGACGCGGCAGGCTTAGTTGTATAGGGTAGCACAAAAACATACAGATGGTCGCTAGCCGTGACAATATGTTTTTAACAGAAGTAGTAAACAGTCAGGCGCGAATCCAGAACCTTATTTTGCGGGGGTCATCCTATGAATTTTGACTGAACTTTCGTATTAGGATTCCTACCTTTAATGTGCTGGAATGGCGAACAACAAAAAAATAGCGCCAAGCGACAATTTTTTTGTAGCGCATATTTAACATTGCATCAAAAATATCTCCTTTTTAAATTTTATTTACATTCACATAGTGTGCACAAAAAACAAACACTAGAATTTTAAAGTGTATCTTACCTACAAAGGGCATGTTTTCGCAATACCTACGTTATACGTTAACGTTATTTTTTTACGCTCCTATATTGTATTGGTTTCGTCGTTTGCTTAATGAGTAAAAAAAAATGTTAGAAGAATATAAATGCAGTTTTATACACTCTTCACTTTGGAGGGCGGGGTAGCGTCGTGACCCCAATGACCTTCCCTTATATCCTCTGAGCTTGGTCAAAGCCTATTATTTTTTAATAATCTGCCTGTAAAATGTCGAGAAAGCACATTTTTTAAATGACTTGAGTGCGTCAATCGTAGAAACTCGAAAATATATTTGAATAAAGTAAAGATCCCCGGTATCCGAGATGTGGCGAGCCGCCACCCTTAAACAATCTCCCTGTATTGTTGTAGATGATTCATCTTTTGGTGGTAAATGTTTATCTTTTACGCCATTTTATTTAAACTGCTTTCTCTGAAATGTATTTAAGGAAAAATATTATCATATTTTAGATGGAATTGGTTACTTGGGTACAACGTAAGCGTCATCCTTGTTAAAGTTTGTTTCCAGCTCATTGGTTGCGTATTCATCCACTCCTACACTGGAGAATGTCAGTGGCTCATGTTGTTTGGCATTGGATGTGTTAGGAAATTTGGCAATATTGAAGAAATTGCTGAATTGCCCATTACAAGCCAATGCAAAGTACCTAGGGAGTATTTGGGGCTATTTTGGGATGGCGTTTGTTTTGGGTTATTAATAATGCAAAAGCGTTTGTTCCAGAGCTTTAATTTCTTCCATATGATCAATGATACAAAGGCCACAACTATTTTGGCATCAAGGGGTAAGTATTGCTAACTTAGTTATAATATTTTACAGGGTACCTTATCAGATATTACACAGGGTTCGTACATAGATTAGTCACAATATTATACGCAGTGCGTCACGAGGTATACCGGATCTGTACACAAATGAGTTTCTTATTCATCTAATAAGAACAATTTTCAAATGAGCATACACCCCGAAAACGAGTGATATAATTGTAGCGAAAGTTTAATTAATTAATTATGTATGGCGTTAGGCGCCATTTTGTAATGAAATACTAGTTGTTCAAATTTTTTTTTAGTAAATGATGTTCGTTTTGAGACTCGTTTTTATTTTTTCAGGGGGTAGGTCGTCTCTTTCATTACCCGTAATTTTTTGTGGGCGCCAGAGTTCCTAGAGACAATGCGAACTGAATATGAATACTTCAATATAAATAAATATAAAGATAAAAATATCAGAAATTTGCCCTTATAATTCGCAATGTCTCACAGACCTCTATCCTGCGATAAATTGAAGCAAATTAAAAACAAATTATATATTAACTATATAATTAAATTACAAATATGATTGATGAAATCATTTGGAGTGGAGTTTATCGATATAATTAAATTACAAATATAATTGATGAAATTATTTGAAATGAAGTTTATCTGATGAATAAATTGACTTAGTAATGAAAATTAAAATTAATGTGTGATTAAAAAATACAGTTGGTCTTTACAATTTGTTTATCTTCTGACTAAATAATACTTAGCTTCGTCCAATTATTCTGTAACCATGCGATCGTATTGGGACCTCCACTGGAACCGTTTCTGCCTGTTCCCAAGTTAGTATCTGTTGGGTTTATCGAGGACCTATTGGTTCACGAAGTATTGGTTCCCTCAGATTTGTTTGGTATAGCAACGTGTTTTCTTCACTCACTCAATGTATATTGCTAATTAAATAATATTCAGGGAAATATCATGTGAACATCAGTGACAATGTTAAACATATGATGAAGCAATCTACAAATTGAAAATTCACTGGTAAAAGCAAATATAATCAGAAACTTAAATTACAATCTTAAGTTGAGTAGACAATAAGCAAAAATTATAAAAAATTACTGTTACTCAAGATTTATTTTTCTTTACTTTAAAATATAAAATTCAAAAGAAATTGATGATTGAAATATAAAATTCGAAAGAAAATAATGGTATGTCGTTGCAATTCAGTGACTGTCGGTAAATTTAAATAAAAGGAAACTTTAAATTTGATAATAAACAGAGAAATAGAGGTACAACCTCTAACAATGAGTCTTATGACTCAAAATAAGTAAGTACTATGACTTTACTTAGGCCCTTGGCACATAAACGAAAACTGAGCGCAATTGCGCCTCAATTCAATTAAAGATAAAGATAATATAATCACTATCTCGCATCGAGATAGAAATTAAGATAAAAGATAAAAACCAGATAAATTGACATATGTGAGATTAACCTCTCATAAAGTCGAACTAGTGTCGGTACATCAGGATTGAGACTAGACAGGGCGAGTGCTAATAGTTATATGCTTGATGTAACAAATAAACTAAAAATTTAATTAAATGAGCCTGAAAAGAAATATTAAATCCAACAATACTATGAGGGGAAATTCGGAGAAATTCTACTGAAAATTCAATTTACTACCTTTGCATGAATATATAGAATTTACTCCGAGAATTAACCCAAATAATACTGTTCAATTTGAATGAAAATACGTAAAAAATGTGCGTGACCACTGAACGATAAATTAATTACGATCTCCCGAAATTTGGACTAAGCCTCTTTCAACTTACATGAATTTGATTAATGAGACACGCAAATATTCACCAATAAATCGGTAATATTACCCAAACGGTAACAACAATAATTATAAAATATTGAAGATGTAAGCTAAGTAAAAGTGGAATATAAAAATGCTAAATTCTTGCTTTAGTCAAATAAGACTAAGCGAATCATAAACAAATATTAATTATGTATTTAAAAATGAAAGAATTAGTTAAATATATTGCAAGATGAATTAAATATTTGAAGATTAAAAAACCAACGCTCACCCGTCAACGTCTCAACACAAGATAAAAGATCTCGCATTCAAAATTCAATACGTTGGACAAATTATGCTTGCCGATGTTTTATTGGCTAATTTATAATATGTGATTAACACTATAAACCACGCAGCGTCAAGTAATAGAAATACCCACTATTAAATATAGTAATCTATAGCAAAATAAATTCACGAATTGTAGGTACAAAATAGCGTACTAGTGCTTCTAAAATCGTTATTTGTGCGAAATAAACCCATTCATGAATAGATGTCACTGGCGACTTAAATATTAAATATCGCGAATCATTTGCAATTGAACCGAAATTTTAGTGTAGCAGAATAAGCATATATTCCGTTACATAATGAAAGTTTCATTTCTGTTTCAAGAGATAAATATTAGTAGTCTATCCGCGGTTAACCCAAAACGAGTGATGTAATGAAACTTTCATTTCTGTTTCAAGAGATAAATATCAGTAGTCTCTGTTCTGAATGTTTACCGTATTTGAACTATTTAAAAAAATACTCAGTCGCCTTAGAAACTGAGTACACAGAAATTAATTAATGTAGCCAAGTTCAAGGTGCTTTGACCATTGTATTGTATATTGTTAAATGCTAAAATTATATGATGGTAAAATACTTACATAGGGTGGAATCACCTAAAATTATGCGCATTTCATCACACAGGTAAAATTTTATGCTGTCGTAAAATGTATTATACAAGTCACAGTTATCTACAGCTAGGAATAAGATATACCACTATAATATAAACACGTACTATTGCTTAGTTACACACGAACATATAAAGCATGAAAAATCCAGTAGCTCTATAATAATTTTGTATTCCTTCCTGATACCAAAAAGAAAATTACTGCTGGTTTCTGATATTTGATAAAAAAGCTTTTAAATTTTTATTTGCATCTGTATTAAAGCGATTTTGATCTCAGTATGTTACTCCTAAGAAGACATTCGTTCTGAAAGCTACATTTACAAGAAAGATTATTTAATTTGTTTTGTTTTCAAGGTGCTGAATTAATCGAAGAAATGAGAGTTAAGAGAATGGATGAACAAGTCGAAGATGAGCGTCGAATATTGGAGAAGATTAAAATAAAGATGGATCGCATTAAAGCTAACCAGCAAAAGATTCAAGGTGATCTTGATTTGAGAAGTATTTCTTACTATATCGGAAAACAAAATAAAATATATATTTGAATATTGTCACTTCATACATAATTATAGATATTCCTTCATTTTAACTAAATTATTTTGTTGTCCAATAGAGCTGAATTTATACCTTTTAATAATTGGCATGGGAGTAATAATGCTAATACGATGTATGTTTATTTTTTGTTCTGAGCGGCTGACAGTACTGTAGCTGAAATTATTTGCTCAACGTTCAATAATCACTGTTCAGAATGTTGAACTTGACAGTGGAATACTTACCCATTATTTAAAATATCACCGCGGGCAAATTTTTCTATAAACTTCATTGTTTCATAATTCTAAACGCCTATATTTCGCGATTTTTCAATTTTAATAAAATGGTTGTCTAAAAGACATCAAAACAGCCTATTTTTTCTTGAAATAATTACACCTTCAGGAGAACTTCTCATACAGTAATTTCGTCTACATTGCTTGTTTTAGTTAAAATATATACCTAAGTCATACGTAGACTTCTGAGTACTTAGCGGTGCAAAAATATATAAATGAAATCGCATCCATAGTAAAATGCGGTCGTACACTGACATGAAATAAGCCAGGTCACACTATGCCCTGATCAATAAATAATATAAGAAGAAATTAAAGGATGGTGATATATCGGAACGCGTGAAGTGTATTCATTAAATACTTTAGAAAGGGTGTAGGGATTTCTCGTACATTTTAGTACCCCCTACAAGGGTTATTTGAAAATATGTCGAAAAATTTTAAAGTCAGAAGTTTCATCCCGAATCGTTTGAATTTTCTATCAAAAATGCAAAAATATTGTTACAAGCAGCAAATTTTGATAGGTTGTAATTTTTTTAAAAGAAACACTATATGAAGAGACCTTCCTTGTTGAATTTTAACCTCTTGAATGGCATGGACCAGTAATTATTGTTTTTTGGAATGAATATTTCTGCAATGGTAAATGTCAGTAAAAATTATGTTTGATAATTTTAATTGATTTTAAAGTAACAAAAAACGGTCGTATCAAAGCTGACTGACAAAAAATAATTTTTGGCACCATAAACATCAAAAAATATTCTTTTTAGTATTTGTACTATAACTAAACAACAGGCAACTTCTTGAAAAAGTGCAGTATCAGACCCCTATTTTCTGCATGCACTTTACGAAATCTTGCTTTATATTTGTCAATTGTCTTCCGTATTAATTGTAGACTTACTTCGGGTCGTAGGGAATCAACAACAGCTCATGTAGACCAATAAGTTTGACCTCCTTTCTGTGGAAATGCAAGGAAAAGATACTGGACGTTCACATTAGAACGAGTGTGGATATACACTAAATGCTCACCAATATCGTTCCGTATCAGATCGGCAAATCTACAGAACTAGTACTAAACAACCTTGTCGAGAACATAACACAAGCGTCAGACGATAAGGGTATCTCGGTGGTTGTGTTCTTAGGCACTGAAGGAGCATTCAATAATGCATTACCAAACTCCTTATACACAGCATTAGCTGAAAGAGGGGTTGAACCACAGATAAGGAACTGGATCGGGAGTATGGTAAATTGCAGAGTAGTTACAACAATCCTACGGGGGAAGGGGTATAGATTCAGGGCTGTTAGGGAATGGCCGCAGGGTATGGTGTTATGTGTAATTGTGTGTAATTGAAGATAATAGGATTTGTCAATCTACTAAAAGTTATGGCATTACATTTATTTGCATTCAAGGTCAGATTATTATTTTTGCATCACACAGTAAATCTATCATTCTGTGATCTGATAACCATAAATGGTTTCGGATCATCAGCAAAGGCGAGGAACTGGCATACACGAAAAACTTCTTTTACGACATGAATAAAACAATTAAATAAAAATGCTGAAAGATGGCCACCCTGTGGGACACCCGAAGTAACAGCAGATTCAGAAGAGATATAATTTTTTATTTTTATTGCCTGTTTACGTCCCTTGAGGATACTTTCGAACCATTTGAGAAGATCACCAAAAATACCAAGCAAATCAAGCTTTTTTTACTAATATGCCATAATCAACCCTGTCGAAAGCCTTCGAGAAATCAGTATGTATAGAGTCAACCATTCTCACAGGCTTCCAACACGCATTGCTCATAACATAGAAGATGGGATACTGTTGACCTTCCTTTCATAAATCCTTGCTGTTCCTTTATAATTAAATGTCGAAAATGTGGCGTTACTTTTTCTGCAACATTGGATTCGAAAACTTAGATATCAATGACGTTTTTAATATTGCACGATATTTTTTTATGTCTGACCTATCCCCATCCTTAAAGATTGGAGTAACATAAGACAATTTCCAGCAAGAAGGGAATTTGCCACTTTTCAAAGACAGATTAAAAATTCGACATAACACCCCAGACAGTCCTGTACATACAATTCTTTAATAGGACAATAGGGACTCCATCTGGCCCAGGGCCCAGACTAGATTTTAAAACATTAATGCTGTCAAAGACGTCAATCACTGAAAGTTGTAGATTACCAAGTGAGACAGATTTATCACAGACGAATGCTGTGCTATTATCCAAATCTAAAAATTCTGAGTAAACTGATGTGAAATGGCTATTGAACATTTCTGAAATTTGCTGAGGATCACTGCTTTCTTGGTTATTTAGATTCATACATTGTGAGTACTCCGAGTTTCCCCTTTTTGAATTCACGAATTGCCAAAACGATCTTTTGTCAGACAGCTGATTCTCTAGTTTTAAAATGTAGTTTTTGTGACAAGAATGTGATATCTCTCTACATTTTGTTCGCAAATCAGAAAAAGCAATATATTCTTCAAATGAGTTGAATCTTTTATGTGCTTTTTTCTTTTCAACAATCAAGTTTTTCAGCTCATTGTTCATCCATCTAGGAAACTTTGGTGATTTGTAACGGAAAGTAGTTTTAATCATCTCCTGATGATGCTAACATGGTTAGCGAAACGCGCGTCGAGTGCAGAAATTTTGTTTCGGTATTGTGGATAAAACTCTGTTTTGGGGAAGTAGGTGTATAAATCTCAACTGCGTAATAGAGAATATTATAAAACTGTGATAATGCCAGATCGACATCAGTGCACTGATTGATAAAACTGCAATTAAAACGATAGAAACAAATTCATATCAATAAAATTTGAACAATTAAAATTATAATAAAAATAATCCGAACACATATTTTTTTGGTATACATTCTAGGTTAAAATTACATTCAAAAGCAGGATGTGGAGCATCCAGCTTTAACAAAGGTTTATCAGACAACATAGCCGTGACATTTACATGATTGCTAAATAATAAATCCAAAAAGTTTCCATATTTATTAGATATCTGATGTTTTGGAGTAAACCCAAATATGCCACCCAATCAGACAACACATTGGCTTCATTGGTCACAATCACATCACAGATGGAGATGTTCCATGCACGTCATTTATCCATTTGATCTTTGGCAGGTTGAAATCACCTCATAAAAAAATGTCAGTAAAATCAATTTGGTCAGCCAGGTGCATTACAGCAAGGCTAAAACTTTCATACACATCGGCATCAGAAACACTCGGAATATATGCATTGCCAATAATGATTTTATGATTATCAATAGAAACCAGTACAAAAACACACTTCACATTGTCAATTGGAATACTAAGAGAGTGACAGGAAAGGGTACTCCGTACAGCAATGAGCACTCCTCCCTCGGTTAAACAAATACTCGTTTTGGTTGATCTATCACATCTGTATATAAAATATCCATCAAGAACAAGTTCACCAGAGGAAACGCCTTCATCTAAAAATGTTTCAGTTAGCAAAATTATATCAGTCTTCTGTCAGTGTATTGCACATTAGAGACTGGAGCTTTGATTTGATGCCTCTCACATTTTGGTAGTAAAAAGTTATGGATCTGTCACCATAATCTGCGGGTGGCAAAAATTCTGAACACTGTCTGCGTTAGGTGGTGCTCCCTTCTTTGGCCTAATACGGCGACTAGGGTCTGAAAATTACATTCTTCGGCCAAAACTTATTGTCATTAAGAATATCGTACTTGCTTTCACATACAACAACCTTGAAGGATTTAGAGTTAGCCCTTGTTGGAAGGTCCTCTACAACAAGTTGGTTATCAGTTAAATTAGCTGATGCTTTAATATGATCATAAACAATCTGTGGTGTTGCCTCGCTATTGACTCGCCCAGAAATAACCATTTTTTGCCTGGCACCCCTCTGAACACACTTGAGTCGGTGGACGAAGTTCCCTTGCTATAATTCACAACTCTAGGGCACCCTGAACCCTTCCTCACCACCTTTTTCGAAGTATTTTCAGATTTATTATATGTGTATCTCGGCAAGATAGTTTGTACCACCGCCTCATTGACAGCCTTCTGAACTTGGCTACTGGTGATAACATTACTATTCCCTACCTATGAATTATTATTTAGTAAATCACTTGTAAAATTCTTTTTTTGTTGATTTTTGTTTAGAGATTTTTTTAAGGTTAAGTTCACCACAGTCACCTTTTTCACGTGCGGTTGGCCATTTAGCCACAACAGTGGATGATACACTGTCAAAATCGGCTGATGCCGTGCCATGCTGCAGAACTGCAGAGAACTGTGGGGGAACGCGCGGAGAGGGGGATTGTATACATTCGTAATTTTTGTCAAATAATCAATTTTAATGACTAGTTCCTGATTTTTATCCTCCAGTTCAACAATTCGACTATTTAAGAGCCCATTACTGTCCTCCATTAAAATCAATACTAGCTTATTTAATGTTTCATTTTCTCTTGAAAGTGCACTAATCATGGCGTCATCCTCGATTTTTGGCGCGCACAACGGATACAATATTTGGCCTATTCCCAGGGTTTTCGCCCCTTTTAACCGCACTAAACAAGCCGGGTGGAACTGCCTTGAACATTTCTCACATTTTAGTTCAGTTTTCACTAATCTTTTACATGAACCACACAATATTTCCGCGTTAAAAACGTGAGCATCTGAAATCGCGTCATTATTATCCGCCATCTTGTATAATAATACGACACAAGAAACCATTAGCTTATGGGAAAATCTTAACTTTTGGTGGTATAACCGCTGAACATTGTTTTAATTTTCCCTTGTTGTAGAATATCCTCTATTATTTGGCGGTTCTGTGGAATTTGGCAGCTGAAATCCTTTTTATCTTGAAGTATAAGTTATCTTAAATCCTGATTAGAACATCTGTGGTGCAATCCCACGTGATGTACGGTGCTGCTTGACAGTAGCCGAAATTGCCGGAGTTTGCAATCTTCTAAAACACTTTATACCACGCTGCAATATGCATCTACCAACCAATCGTCTCGAAATTCCGATCCTGTCCCGAATTATTTTTCGAGACAAACTACTGCATTTTGAGGTCTTCCGCTTCCCGTTTTTCTTAAAAACTGAACCCGTTAAATTAAATCTTCTGATAGGTCTATTACCACTGTGAACGGACTAATGTCTATTGGGAAACTCTCTTGTGATTCGTTTTTCGCTGGAGTTCTTTTCTAAAAAACAGGCTTCAATTATAGCATGATCCTGGCCATAGCATGATCTGGCCATAGTCTATATACCTCACTAGAAAAATTATAAACTGACCTCGCCAAACTCCAAGTACAAAATGAAAACGATTGAGTTCATTTATTTTTAAATATAACTCATCATGGCGCACGACAAATTTGGTAACATTATTGCAGTTCAGTTTCTTTGATATTTTTTATGAATATCATTGCCATGGCGGATGCGTTTTTTACCCCACCTGGTATATATTTGAAATTAGAAAAAATCGATCTTTTTAAATATGAAATAATATACATGTTCCATGTAAAAAATGACAACCGGTCAAAATTTCACGTTTGCAGGGATATTTTAATAATTTTTAAAAGAAAATTCAACCGATTCAAGTAAAAAGTTGAAACTGTCGTATTTACCATTGTTCGACATTGGAATTGTCAAACGAACAAAACAGGTATAAATATTGTTTCAAATGCGAATACAAAAATAGAGAGCAAAAAAAAATCAAACAAAAGCCACATTTTTAATCTTACAAGTTCTTGCGGGACCGTTATCTCTCAGTAATAATGGTCGTGGTGTGTCAACAGACTTCGTTTGTATGTACCAATGGTATAGGTTCTAGATTCATCATGGGTTAGTACTAATTTTAATTTGTAATTTTGAGTGTTCAGTTTAATTTAACTTAATGTAGAGAAATATAGATACTCAGACTCAAACTCAAAATGCTTTATTGTACCAAGACCAAGAATGAATGAATGCTTATTGACAAAGCTCGAATAGCATAGAAAGAGTAAATATTAAAATTAAACACATTAAAACTAAACATATGGAAGACAATCGAACATATGCAAGCTAAAATCGATCTTCAAGGAACTAATTCACATCATAATAGGCTCTCGCAATAAGCAGTTTTTTCACTTCTCATAAAAATTTGATTTTATTGAATATTTTCCTTATAGGCACTCTCAATTAGGTATCCAGCACATGTTCCCCAAGAACAAACTCCGTACCCTAGATGAGGCTATTAATACAAAATATGAGTTTCTTATCGTGCTGTAATCCATCTCCTGAGCAATCACATGCAGAGCTTAACAATTTGACGACAATTTAGCCTTCAATCTGTTAATGTGCGAGTCAAATTTCGAACTATCGTCAATGTAAATGCCCAGAAATTTTGTACTTTGTAAGTTATTTACAACATTTTGTTCGATATATACATTGTCTAATTTACACTGAAAATACATTACGCCAGTATTTCCACATTAAAATGTAACTTTTACGCACAAATTTACACAGCGCCATTCCTAAATCTTAACCAAATCATCATTTACATACTCATTCAGGGCGTTAGGATCCTGATTACTCCAGAGTATTGTTACATCATCCGCAAAAAGAATAAATTTCCCTGCTATTTCCAAGTACCCAATATTATTTAAAAAATATTAAAAAGAGAATCGGTCTCAGCACTGAGCCTTGCGGAACACCGCTGTTCACAAATAAATGGACACGCTATCATTAAGGATGACTGATTCTCAGTCAAAGAGGATCGACACCAGTTCAAACTAGTTCATACATATACACTAGTACATATTTAGGGTTTTGTAGCCTAATGAAAACTGAATTGTCCTACAACAGAGTGAACTACAATTTACTATTGATATACATATTTAGATAATATTTTTAATGTTAGCGAATACGTTTTTCCCCAAATCGAAGTACTTATTTTTCTCAAAAAAAGAAGACCGGTTTTATACTTTCATGAAGGTGTGTTTTAAAAGTTGACAGACACTAGTAAGATAAGATATTCAGTACTGTCCGCAGAACGAAGAACACTAAAAACTCGATTAAATTTTTTCTAAATATAAATCCAATTTTACACAGCGTTGTATCGCTGAAGGATTAACACTACGTTCTGATACTTTTACGTTTTAGCATAATTATTACCATGCTTTAAATAAATTTATATATTAACTTGGTGAATGGATTTCAACTAAACAAACTGCAAACTATTTTGTGATTGGTATTCTATATATTGGTTGCAGGGAAATAAATCTGATATTTTTTAATTCAAATTTTTCATTTCAGCTTATCAGATTTTTAATAATATTTCTTCTGTAACTATATAACCAATAAATATGCTGCTTTATTTATGGGTGAGCAATTTACTCGTTGGAGGACACATGTATATTACAGAAAGTCGCTAATCCAAAAACGAGAACATTTATAAGCCTGTACTAATATTTTATTTAATAAATTCTCAGCAGATTTCAGATTCATTTATTACCGGAATAGCGCTCATCATTGCCATTTTCGATTTACCTCTACATTGAACAGGGTTTATGCGTATTTTGCTTTTATCAAAGCAAGTAAATGAACACCACAAAACCATTAAAAAATATTAACTTGTTTTTGTATATTTCTTATAATGAAAAAACTATTTTTTCTGACATCAAAAATATATTGTTTGCCTATATTTATTTCGATTCAGCCATTTTCAAATTATACTTTGTTCTATTTAAAAAAAAATTACTGGTGTTTTTTTTTATAGATTTGTGATGTTCATTTATTGTTTTTTTTATTAATAACGATTTAAAAATTGAAAATAATATAATTTGAATTAACTTTGGGGTCTTCCATTTTATTTAATGGACGAATTATATCGGTACGCGGCAAACACAAATATTGAAACACGTAGGGTATTTTTAAAAGCAACGATTCTTGGACTATAGAATAACTTTAAACGTGACAGCATTATCAAAACCCATTAACATCTATTATCAAAATGTTTACAACTTTTTATATCTATCTATCTATCTATA
>MU183270.1:52463-67498 GCA_016904865.1 Pissodes strobi | reverse complement strand
TTATCAAGCATATTTATTTTCCTAAAATGAAACAATTTGTTAAAATGGCATTCATTTTCAGACAGTTACATAATTTATAAAGCATTGTCTGTCAACCGACAAGTAGAACAAAAATATAAAAACAATGAAATAATTTTCAGTCTACGTACCCTGTAGTTCATGCTTATTCGAGTAAATAATGTGATGGAACTGCATTTAATTTAATACGGCTAGAATGTAAAACGTTCTTTTTTCATTCATCTTTTTGTTTCGTTAATTTCGTGAAGAAATACATTTGGATGTCGATTATTTTTATTATATATAAATATAGGATTCGGGAAAAGTTGGGTTGTGATGGATTTTGCTCAAATTGTTTATGTCCTTTTTGTCATTTACAGATTTTTCTTCCCTTTTTATTTCATTTCTTTTATTACTAACTTGCGATTATTTGTTTCCTGTGTGAGAATCTTCGTGTCATTAAAGTTAAATTCATGCTTAGTGTTGCTTTCGTTTCTTGTTTATCTAATGCTGTACATGAGTTTTTCTTGTATTTATGACCATTTAATCGATTTTCAAGATATTATTATTATTATTATTGTTATGATTATTATTATTATTATTATTATTATTATTGACAAAGATCGGTAAGCGGCTACACCGATGAGACTGATCTAAAATTAGTAAAGTCACATTCATTAACTAATAGATAAACAATAACAGCAAAATAACACAAAGAACAATAACCATCACAATCAATTATCATTTATTGACCTATATCACAGTCTATCCCAAAAGTTAGATGGTTTAATGCACTATAATGTTTGCAGTATCTTTTTAATTCTTCATCTAGACGATTCTTGAATTGGTTAATTGATGTCGCTGCTTATATAGTTTATTCTTTGAAGCTTATTTCATTTCTCTTTTTCCAATTTCTTGGTATGTCCTCTGTGTGTCCTGTTCCGACGAACATTGAAAATATTTTCACAACAGTAATTCCCATTAGTCCACTTGTATGCCTCTATCAAGTCACCTCTAAGTCTTCGATCTTTATGTGTCTGGAGTTGCAGAATGGAAAGCCTCTCCAAATAACTGCAGCCCTGCAATTCTGGAGGAATTTTAGTTACCTTTCTTTGTACTGTTTCCAACATTTCTATATCTTTGACAAAGTATGGGTTCCAAACTGGCACTGCAAATTCTATTTTAGGCCTTATATAAGTTTTATATAGTTTGAAGATCATTTCCTTTAAATGGTCTTTGAATGTAATTCTGATCAGATAAATCATAGTGTTGGCCTTTTTTGTGATTTTAGAAATGTGAGTTTCCCATTTTAAATCTGAAGTCATAAAAACGCCAAGATCTTTTTGGACTGTAACCGTCCAAGGACTCTCTCCTTTGATGTAATATACACTCTCTGGATTACCCGGACCTATGTGTAGTACTGTACATATATTATGATTTAGGGGAGCAGCCAATTATCCGACCAGTTGCTGATTGTGTCAATATCTCTCTGCAAGACTTCTTGACTCTCGAGTGGATTGCAATAATATTTGGCATCATCTGCAAAGCATTCTACAGGTGAGATTATATCACTGGTCAAGTCACCAATGTATATGACCCTATGGCACTCCACTGATAACAGGATGATTTTTTGATACTTTACCATTAACTCTGACGCAGAACTGCCTATCCATTAGACAGTTCTTGATCCAACTGAGTAGATTCCCCCTAACTCCCAGGTGTTCTAATTTTTGGAGTAGGCTCTTATGTGGTACTTTATCGAATGCTTTCGCATAGTCCAAGTATATAACATCTGTTGGTTCACCGTTATCATGCCAAGTTGTCCACTGATTTAGGGATGATAGCAGGTTCGCCACTACTGACCGTTTTGGTAAAAAACCATGTTGTGATGAGGGAAATAATCTATCATTTAAACAGAATTCAGTGATCTCTCTGGTTATTATTTTCTCCATTACTTTGCAGATATTACTAGTAAGACTTACTGGCCTGTAATTTTCTGGATCATGTTTGCTCCCTTTTTTGAACAGTGGTGTCACTATCGCATGCTTCCAGGTGTTCGGTACAACTCAAGTGTCCATTGAATGGTTCATTACATCGACTAAAGGTACCTTTAATTTGAGCTAATGCTTTAATAACTACATTGTCACTCATACCCAACGGTGGTTCTGACTTAATTGATGTGACAAATTTTTTCCAGCTAGCTGTTTCAAATTTATCTCTCTATATGCACCTAGGAAATCCAAGGATTTTTTGATTATTGTGTTCATTCCAATATATTTATTTGGACAGTATATAGATGATATCGAGTACACTAGGTTGGACTTCTGTTTTTTGGGGACTTTACTTTTTAAAGGTGTATATAAGGACTTAAGAAGATGATGTGATTTCTGACAGACTGTGATATTATGTTTAGATAATTTTTTTAAATTTTAATTCTTCACAAGAGTTTGTAGGTACGCACTTTGGAGATAAGTTCACTGATATAATGAATAACACAAAACAAAAAATTATAAGTTGATAATAACCAAAACAACTAAAAATATTAATGAACTGAATTATTGTTTGGAGAATAAAATAAAGTCAATTCTACCGGACAATCTTGTAAATAAATTTTTAAAATTTGAAAAAAAATATATATGAAAAAGCCTTTAATTACATTAAGGTTCGGAACCAAAAAAAGATTACTTAGTTAGCTCGTATACCACAAAAAGAAAAGCATATTGACACTAAAGAATGGCTAGAAAATATTTCAGATACGTCAATACCCGAGGATATCGCCGAAGTTTTAGCTCTAGGTGAAAATTTTTCCCTACCTATAATAAATGAAAAACAATTACCTGTTACTGAATATATCGCTTCTATAGAAAGTGTTATCTATGATAAGCCAGATGAAATTAAAAATTGTTGTAAATGTTATTACCAATCACAAATTGAAAACGAGACAAAAAAAATACGATATCAAAATTTCAAACTAACATTAAAAAAAAAAACAACAAAACAAAGCATTTTATAAGAGAAAATCCTCAAATTAAAATTCTCAAACCAGATAAAACTAACAAAACAGTAGTCATGAACTCGGAAGATTTTCATTAAAATGAATGAACTACTCAGTGACACTAACACTTACAAAGACCTAAAACATGATGCAACAAAGTCTTACCAAAACAAAAATAATACTCTAATAAAAAAACATTTGAATAAAAAAATTATAACTGATTCAGAAGCAACAAAATTAACAATACACAATGAAGTGGCACCTAAAATATATGGATTGCCAAAATTACATAAGGTTGGTGTATCACTAAGACCAATTATTATTGTCTCTTGTTTGAAATCTCCGTTTTATAAATTGTCAAAATACTTAGCCGAATGTTTGTCAAAAATCACTGCAAAAAATTATCATTTTATAAAGGATTCATTTACTTTTAAACAGTTTGTAGACACGATCAAAGTTCCTGAAAATTACGAGCTAGTTTCACTGGATGCGATCTCGTTATATACTAATATTCCAAATGAACTTGTAACACATATATTTACACAAAAATGGGACGATTTAAAAACATACTACACTTCCAAAATGTGAATTCATAGAAGCTATAAACATTACTTTAAATAACAGTTATTTTCAATACAACAATAAATTTTACCAACAATTAAATGGATGTGCCATGGGTTCTCCAATTTCTTCCGTAATAGTACAATTATGGAATGTTTGGAAGAGGACGTTATAAAAAAAACTTAATTTTGATATAATTTTTTTCAAAAGGTGTGTTGATGATTGTTTGATTGCTGTACCAGAAAATAACCTAGGAGACATCGTAAATGCCTTCCATGACTTTCGTAGTGATGTAATTATCATTGAAGATTAACTTTTAAAAAAGTAATTTTATTCAAAATAATTCTACACAAAAAGTTTTGACTGTCAAAATAACTACGATCTGTATCTTTCGAGAATTAAATGATAAGTAAATCGTAAAATGTAATTATGTGACCTAATGATATAAAATGCCGATTCTGCTAACTTATAAATATTGTGTATACAATTAATAAAAATAATAACAATTGATCGGCAGAAAAGTTGGGTCATCGGGTTATCGGCCTGGTTGCATCACATAACTCCTCCCTCCTCAAGTTCGGAAAATAAGGGCCGCAGTGGTTGATCGTTTTTCCGACTCTCTTCTGAAGGGTCGTCTGTGAGGGCGTTCTTGCAGAGGTGATTTCTTTGGGATAAAACAGGCTTGTTCCATTTCTTCCATCCAATATACAGCAGGATTCCGCATACAAGGGCGGCAATGAATGAAATTGGAGCGATCCAAAGGTTCGTCGAATTTTCGGGAGTTTCCAGAGGGTGCAACTGGATTGTTGACAATATTTTCTGGGCTGTCTTCAATTCATCCAAGTTTATTTCTTCGAGAGTTAACTTGGAAATATTGTTGCTACTTTGGACATTCGAAAACTTTGGCAGTTCTAACACATATTGAAGTTGTGTTTTTCTTTCGCCTTCGTATGTTTTGTTATCTATCTCAACAGGGCACATAGATAGAGTAACAATACTCGGTTCAGAGATTTTGTAGAGTCCTCGCTGACATTTGTCTCGTGCAATTATCTCGTTCACAGGAATGACCAAAATTTCGTTACCATTTAGGCGTTGAATGGTATTTTTTTGGTAGTTAACATTGATTAACGGACACATATTGTTTGACGTTGTTAGCAGCTCGAAGAGGCAACGTTCGTCTTTCGATAGGGCGGTTTGCTTGCAGATAAAAAGGTCTTCTAGTTGCGGACATTTATTGTATTCTTCTTTTGTGAGTAGGACGTAAGGATTAGATAGGAGAATGGTTTTGTTTGCAACAGGTATTGGGTAAAGTTTGTAAAGGATATAGTTATTGGGCAACACAATTGGTGTGTGTACTGAAAATAAAATTGAGTTATTTTTAATAATAACTTGGACAGATAAATAGTTATAAAAGTTTATTAGTTCTTTAAACTCAGGTATCCGATTTGGACCGTATATACTTTTTATATCTTCTATTAATGTTACAAGTTGGTTAGGATTGAGTATTGAGTTGTGCATTTTATTTACATGAGCAAATGAAATTGCATTTTCGATATTATTTATTACAGAATTTAGAGTGTTTAATTGCAGCATTATATTGTCCAAAATTAAAGACATATATAAGGCATTAGATAGATCTAACTGGCTCTTTTCTAGTAAATTAATTTTCTCTACTATAATTATTTGGTTAGTATTTATTTTTTTAAAATTTTTAGTATATTCCTGTGTAACAGTGGATAGAATCGATTGTTCTTTGTAAAAGTTTTCGTTTAAGTTTTCTTGGTTTTTTGTTAGCATCTCGAAATAATTATTATAACGAGTTTCATCGTCTGAGTCTAGAGTGCCGCAGAGCCACTTGTCGACTTGGCCAATTACATTAAGGAGGCCTCTTTTTGGTCGATTGGGTTTGTGAAAAATGTTGGTGTTTCTAAAAAATTGTTTGTAGATATTCATAGGTTTGATTAAACTTATAAGAGGTAAGAATTGAAAAGCTTTCATTTTGCTTTGTATTGAAAATAGTTTTGTTTGCTTGGATCAAAATATTTTTTATATTAAATAAGGGAGTTTCGATTTCTGTAAGATTTATATGAAAAGTGGATGTGTGCTGAGTAGCAGATATATAGGTTTTTCCTATGGCCGTTGGTAGTATGGGGTTTCTAATGCTTTTAACTTCTAAGTTCGTAACGATGGGTAGAAGGAGCAGGAATGGGATGATTTGTATCATCTGAAACAATTATACGTTGTCGTTTTAATAAGTTTTTGTGGATTTGTCTATTCTGGATAGCTACAACATTACTTTTCTCTACAATAGGTTTGTTTACTTTTTTATATTTGTCTGACTCTTTAACTTTTGATTTCTGTGGGAAGGTTTTTGTAAAGAGTGGTTTGTTAGGATCCATATTTACTGGATTTCGGCTTTTATTTATTTTATCTAAGGAAGATTGTCGTTGTGCGGTTAATTTTTCGTGAAGTTCTTGGCTAATTATTTTAATATTTTCTGCATGTTCTTGCATGTATTGAGAAAGAGTTTGATCGCTTGAAAGCTCTAAAGGGTTTTTATAATCTAATTTTCCTCTGACAATTTCAAATGGGGTATATTTGGATGCACTATGCGTAGAGTTGTTATAGGAAAGAATGGCATAATTCATTAAAATTGTTATATTTTCTTTTGGCTTTTGGTGCTTAAGGGTGAGAATAATTTCATTTAAAGTGGAATGAAGACGTTCTATTGGACTATTTGAGTTGGAGTTGTGGGGGGTGCAATAATGGATTTCAATTTTGTGCAAGGAACATAGGTTTTGAATAATTTCGTTTTTAAACGATGCGCCATTATCTGTAGTGATTTTTCGGGGGAGTCCGTAATGGTTAAAATAAGTAATAAGTTTGTTTGCTACTTCGATTCCTGTGGGTGTTAAAAGAGGGTATGCTTGTCCTAGTTTAGAAAAGCTGTCAATCACAGTTAGAAAGAAAGTACAATGTGTTTTATAGATATCTATATAGATGTGGTCAAAAGGTTCGTAACCAATAGGGGTGGGTTTAAAAATTATTTTATTGGGGTGCCTTTCGTACTTGGTTTTTTGGCAAATTTCGCAAAGATTTACATATGTTTTGACGTCATTTTCTAGATTTGGCCAATAGAAGTTTTTCTTAAGTGATATAATATTTTCTTGAATACCTCGGTGGGACGTTTTGGTCTCGTGATAGTACTTAATCTTTAGTTGTTGTTCTTCTACGTCTGTTATGTCTTCTAGAATGGTATTGGATATGTAAAGGTTAAATGAATTATTTTTGAAATATTTCTGAAAAATGTTGATTATAAGTGGTTCGAGAGATTTATTTATGAAGTGCAAGCAATATGTAGTTTTGGGTATAAAATATTCTTTAATAATTGCACAGAGATCTTCTTCAAACGGATCATTTTTCAAAAATATAATAGTTCTTTGTTTATCAAAAATAAATTCTTTTTGGACCTTGATTTTATTATTGTTGGAATATCTAAATATAATTTGATTTTTATAAATATTTAACGCTTTTTGAACGTATGGGGCGCCAATAACAGGGTTTTCTGAGCTTGAGTGTTTAGTTTCTAGGTCGGTAGAGGGTTGTGCTGGTCGTAGTATTATATCCGAAATTATATTGATTCTTTCGTTCTTTGGTTTTTCGGAAAGTGTGTTAAGAATTTCGTCAAGTTCTTCAGGCGGTAGTTCGGGAATTTCCTCGGGATCAAAATTAGGGATGATTGACATTTGATCGTCTTCGATTGGATTAATTTGTATGCGGGATAGAATTTTGTTTCCGTTTTTTATACACGATTTCGTAGTCGTATTCCTGAAATTTTAGTCTCCAACGAGTGAATTTAGAATTAGGCTCTTTAACAGAAAATAGCCATTGTAACGGTTTGTGATCTGTGACAATTTTGAATTGGGTCCCATAAAGATAGGGGCGGAAATATTTGGTAGCCCAAACTATAGCTAAAAGTTCGCGATCGATGGTGCTATAGTTTATTTCTGCGGGATTTAGGGTGCGTGAAGCATATGCGACTGGCAAATCATTGCCAATAGGGCCTTGAGACAAAATTCCACTGATAGCGACTTTTGAAGCGTCCGTGGTAAGAACGAAGGGTTTTGTGAAATCTGGATGTTGAAGTACAGGGTCGTTCATTAGTATAGTCTTGCAGATTTCGAAACTTTGGACAAATTGAGGGGTGTGTTCCACTTTTTTATTCTTCTTAAGGCAATTTGTTAATGGTTTCGTTAGGTGTGCAAAATTTTGTATAAATTTCCGATAGTAGCCAATTAAACCTAAAAATGACTTAATGTCACGAGTTGTTTTTGGCAATGGAAATTTTTGGATAGCTGCTATTTTTTTTGGATTTGGTTTTACGCCTTCAGGTGTAATGACATGACCCAAAAATTCTACAGTTTTGCAAAGAAACTCACATTTATCAAGCTGGATTTTAAGGTGGCTTTCCTTGAGTTTTTGAAAGGCGGCTTTTAAATTTGAAATATGGTCTTGCAAGGAGGTAGAAAAGACAATGATGTCGTCCATATACTAAACAGATTTTACCCTGGAGATCTTTAAGAACGTTGTCCATGAGTCTTTGGAAGGTTGCAGGGGCGTTTTTGAGGGCAAAGGGCATTCGGAGGAACTCGTAGTGTCCATTTTCGACACTGAAAGCAGTTTTCTCAATGGAGTTTGGGTACATGGCTATTTGATGAAAGCCAGAGGCTAAATCCAATGTGGTGAAATATTTGCTGCGGCCAAGTTTATCAAGAATATCGGAAATGTTGGGGATGACGTAACGATCTGAAATAGTTTTCTCGTTAGTTTTACGATAGTCTATAACTATTCTCCATTTTTGTTTCATAGAAGCGTCAGCCTTTTTGGGAACGACCCAGACGGGGCTGGACCAAGAGCTTGAAGACGAACGAATAATACCATTTTCCAACATTTCAGAAATTTGTTTTTGTACTTCTTTTTTATGTACAAAAGGGTACCTGTACGATTTAGTATAAACTGGAATATTGTCTGTGGTCTTAATTTCATGTTTAACTGTATTTGTACAAGATAGTTTTTCGCTTGGCCTGTGTAAAACTTCTGGAAATTGAAGGAAGACTTTCTTAAGGGAGGCTTTTTCTTCGCTATTTAAATGATCTGTACGGATAAGTGAAAAGTCTTGGTTATGATCGGAATTGTCATATGTGTGAAAGTTGGACGTTATTTGCTCGATATTAAATATCTCGAAATTTTGGGAATTAAAAACTTGAGCTACTTCCCTAATTGAATCTGGGTAGAATTCTAAAACAATGTTTTCGTTGCTTTGATTTCGAAGTTCCAAAGGGATAGTGCCATTTCGAACTTTTAAAAGCGAACCTGGGATTTCAATATGTTGGGCGGTGCGTAAATGAGGAATATACAATTCGGTTTCATCGGGTATATCAGTATATATGTTTTTTATTATTATAGATAAGGGTGGTATTTCTATTTTTTGTAAGTCAAAATTGTCTCTGTCATAAATAGGTATTTCAATCGTATCGTTTTTTAGAAGTCTATTTGTTATATCGATATTAAGACCTAATTTGCGTAAATCTCTAATACCTATTATTCCATCGAAATAGTCTTGAAAACTATATAAAATTAATTCGAGTTCATTGTTTATATTGAATTCTTTTAATAGAGGGATTTTTGCCTTACTTTGGGTGTTGGTGTTGCCGGTACAAGTTACTAGGGTGTGTTTACAGGGAAAAATTAATTGTGAAAAATATTCTTCCGCTATAGATGGTCTGATTAAAGATGTGTGGCTACCCGTATCGATGAGAAATTTGGCTGGGGGATTTTGAAGCTGAATGTAGGGAAGAGAGTTGACTTGAAAGCTATTTAGATTTAGGACGGATTTTCGTTTAGAAAGTCGTTGGGAAAATTTTCTTCTTGTAAATCTAGCGGATTTTCATAATTTTGAACATATTCTGTTTCTTCATAATATTCGGGAGGTTCGAAACAGTTTTGATATTCTTGTTCTTCAGGGGAATGTTCAAATTCTTGTTGTGATTGGGTTGGGCTATCTGCTAGATAGGCTAAGTCAGTAAATGGGTGACGGTTTTGGAAATATGAGCTTTGATTTCGGGGCGATTGCCTTTGTATATTGCGGCTTTGAATTGAGCGCATGTGAACGTCTGTGTTTCTACTCATTGCCGACGGCATTCTACTGGTTGTAGACATTGGGGTTGGGGGACTTGTCAATTTTTTTGAATTTTCTTTAGAAAATACATTTTTTCTCTTGCCAAAAACTTGCTCGTTAGTGGGAAAATGTTGACGTACTGGTTGTGGTTGAATATTTATAGGTTGCCTTGAGAATGGTTGTTTTGGTATTGTACCTACGTTACTTGACAATTGGGGTTGAATGTTATCGTTATTATTTGGCACTGGGAAGTGGTTAGCAAAAGGTTGTTGAATTGGTGGAGGCATATAGCTGAAGTTTTGGCGGTTGTTTATTTGGGGGGGTGTTCTATTTTGTGGAATATAGGGCTCTTGTCGTGGGAAATAGGTACGAGCATTTATTTGTTGTTCGATAAGGGAGTGGTTTAGGACAATTGAACCTGCGTCTATCACCAAATCGTTGTCTTAAAGCGTCTTTTATTTTAGGCCAGGTCGTTAGATCTGGCCTGCAAAGTATAAAATCGCCTGCTTCTTCGGTTAGTTTAGAGCAAATTGAAGCAAACACAAATTCTTTAAGAGATTCATATACAGTACCTATATAATATCTATTGTAAAATTTATCTACGCTTGAAATAAAAAATTCCAAGTGGTCACTGTTGCCTGTAAATGTTTTAAGTGTGTGAGCAATCTCTTTTGCGGCTGTAAGGGTAGTCATGTTTGAAAGAGAAATATTTGAAAGGCTTTGTGTAAGGTTGTCAATTTCACTATGTGGCATTAAAATTTAATTAATGTAAACGAATTATCGCACTTTTAGTAATTTAAAATGTACACACAGCAATTTTAATAAAAAATAAATTTCTAATAAATTTAATTCTAATAAATGTAACGAATTATCGAACTTTTAGTAAATTTAAAATATACACACAGCAATTATTGTAAAACAAAAATTGAATGGGAGTGGAAAGGAAAACTCACTTACGGTTTTTCTTGTTCGTAACTGTGGTTTTCTTGCCTTGGGTTGGTCTATGTCTCAGCAAACAGTTGAAACTGACGATTTTCTGGGCTTCGGCAACGTTTTCTTATGGGACTGCTTGCAATACCAGGAATCTCTGAGAGACCTACACGAACGACTGCGCCAGTGATGTAATTATCATTGAAGATTAACTTTTAAAAAAAGTAATTTTATTCAAAATAATTCTACACAAAAAGTTTTGACTATCAAAATAACTACGATCTGTATCTTTCGAGAATTAAATGATAAGTAAAACGTAAAATGTAATTATGTGACCTAATGATATAAAATGCCGATTCTGCTAACTTATAAATATTGTGTATACAATTAATAAAAATAATAACAATTGATCGGCAGAAAAGTTGGGTCATCGGGTTATTGGCCTGGTTGCATCACATAACTCGTGTCAAATTACAGTTTACTACTGAAATTGAAGAATATGATCAAATCAATTTTCTTAATTAGAAATAGAAAGGAACAAAATTTAAAAACAACAATCATTTCCCAGAGAGAAATATAGTAAACATATTTAAACAACGAATCCATTTATTTTACATAATACAATAAAAACTTTAAAGAAACAAACCATTTTAACAACCATATATTGCACTACCCTAAACAAACAACCTATCTGAAAAATTAAAACATATTTTATCTAAACATAATATCACAGTCTGTCATAAATCACATAATCTTCTTAAGTCCTTATATACACCTTTAAAAAGTAAGTCCAACCTAGTGTACTCGATACCATGTAAAAACTGTCCAAATAAATATATTGGAATGTTTACACAATATGTATCTTGAAAATCGATTAAATGGTCATAGATGCACGAAAAATGCATCTACAGTACAGCATTACACAAACACGAAAACAACACTAAGCATGAATTTAACTTTAATGACACGAAGATTCTCACACAGGAAACAAATTATCGCAAAAGAAATGAAAAGGGAAGAAAAATCCATCAATGCCAAAAAGAACATAAACAATTTGAGCAAAATCTATCACAACCTTATAAACTATAAAACAAAATATCTAAAATACCCTGTTTGATACTTAAAAATATAGGAAGCCAAACTTTTCCCGAATCCTATATATATAATAAAAAAATAATCAACATCCAAATGTATTTCTTCACGAAATTAACGAAACAAAAAGAAGAACGAAAAAAGAGCGTTTTACATTCTAGCCGTATTAAATTAAATGCAGTTCATCACATTATTTATTCGAATAAGCATGACTTCCATGGTACGTAGACTGAAAATTATTTGATTGTTTTTATATTTTTGTTTTACTTGTGTGTTGACAGACAATGTTTTATAAATTATGTAACTGTCTGAAAGTGAATGTCATTTTAAGAAATTGTTTCATTTTAGGAAAATAAATATGCTTGATATAGCTCAGTAGTATGAGCGAAAAGTCGCTATGTGACTTTAAATTAATGTTTGAAATATAACCGTGTTTGTTTGTGTATACTATGATATAACCATAGTATAGTTTATACTATACTATAACCAAAGTATATGTAAACTAGTAAGTTCACTCAGCGATAAATCCTTTGATGTAATTCAGCCACATTCTTTTATATCAAGTGACAACTGGAGATGACCGATGCGCTGCGTAAATGTCCGATTGATTCGCGTGGCTTTCTCTAGTCAGAGATGTATTCAGGGGATTGTATGGACTCGTACCGAAAGACCTACTGAATGCCGGATGGGTGAAAAATCAAGTGAAACTGAGCAAAGTTGTAAAAATATTTTCATAGAAGGAAATTGAAAAAATTTGCTATACGGGGTGTCATTTTTAGGTGATACCACTGTTGCTATCTCAGAATCTAACAAGAGTTTAACAACACTGCAAATCGATCTTGAAAAGGCATCAATAAAGATAGCAATAATAGAGGATTACCTAAAATATATTTAAAAATATATAATAATATAATACTTCGGAATCTCATTTTTACTACACTTTTTTGGTTTCATGAAAGTGATTTTTCAAGGCCACGTTATGACATGGTTTATGTTTTCGTCTCTCGTTACGGCATTTTTGTATCGTTGATTGGACGACTAACCAAAACTAACCAAATCTATCAAAATTGATTGTATCGTATCGGCACCGGCACCGGTTCAAATGACTACAATAAGCTGAGACTAAGTGAAACTAACCAAAACTTGATTCGACGATTAACCAAAACTAACAAAATGTATTAAAATTGATTATAACGTATCGTAACGGGTTCATATTACTAAAATAAGTTGATACTAACTGAAACTAACCGAAAGTTGATTGGAGAACTAACCCAAACTAACCAAATCTATTAAAATTGATTATAACGTATCGGAACAGATTCAAATAATTAAAATAAGTTGAGACTAAATGAAACTAACCGAAAGTTGTTGACGAATAACCCAAACTAACCAAATCTATTAAAATTGATTTTAATGTATTCTGAAAAGCTTGAAATGACTAAAATAAGTTGAGAATAAGTGTAGCTAACCGAGAGTTGATTGAACTACTAACCCAAACTAACCAAATCTATCAAAATTGATTATAAAGTATCGGATGACTAAAAGAATTTAAGACTAAGTGAAACTAACCGAAAGTTTATTGGAAAACTAACTTAAACTAACCAAATCTATTAAAATTGATTATAATGTATCGGAACCGCTTTAAATGGCTAAAATAAGTTAAGAATAAGTGAACTATAGGAAAGTTGGTTCGACCACTAGCCCAAACTAACCAAATCTATTAAAACTGATTATAATGTGTTGGAACCGGTTCAAATGACTAAGGTATAAGTTAAAACTAAGTGAAACTAACCGAAACTTGATTCGACGATTTACCAAAACTAACAAAATCTATTAAAATTGATTATAACGTATCGTAACGGATTCAAATTACTAAAATAAGTTGATACTAACTTAAGTTCTCGGATCATAGTTTTGTGGGCTAATCCAAGTTAACCAAATCTATTAAAGTTTATTTTAACGTATCGGGATCGATTCAAATGATTGGAATAGGCAAGACTAAGTGAAACAAACCGAAAGCTGAATCGAGGACTAATCTAAACTAACCAAATCTATTAAAATTGATTATAATGTATCGGAACCGCATTAAATGACTAAAATAACTTGAGAATAAGTGAAACTAACTGAAAGTTGGATCGACGACTAACCCGAACTAACCAAATCTATTAATATTGATTAAACATATTGGAACCGCTTTAAATGATTGAAATAAGTTGAGAAAAAGTGAAACTATCCGAAAGTTGAATCGACGACTAGACCAAAGTAACCAAATCTACTAAAATTGATTATAAAGTATCTGAACCGGTTCTAACGACTAAAATAGGTTGAAAGTCAGTGAAACTAACCAAAAGTTGATTGAACGACTAACCGGATTAGGTTGGTTAGTTCGGGTTAATCGTCGATTCAACTTTGGTTTAGTTTCCCTTAGTCTCAACGTATTTCAATCATTTGAACCGGTTCTAAGACGTTATAATCAATTTTAATAGATGTTATTAGTTGAGTTAGTTACCAAATCAACTTTTGGTTAGTTTCTCTTAGCCCTAACTTATTTTAGATATTTGAACCGGTTCCGATACGTTATAAACAATTTTAATAGATTTTGGTTACTTTGGATTAGTCATCCAATCAACTTGCGAGTTTCACCTTATTTTAGTCATTTGAACGGATACGTTATAATCAATTTTAATAGGTTTGGTTAGCTTGGGTTAGTTGTTGATTCATCTTTCGGTTAGTTTCACTTATTTTCAACTTATTTTAGTAATTTAAAGCGGTTCCGATACGTTGTAATAAATCCTAATAGATTTGGTTAGTTTGGGCTAGTCGTCCAATCAACTTTCGATTAGCTTCACAGAGTTTCAATTTATTTTAGTCATTTGAACCGGTACCGATACGTTATAATTAATTTCAATAAATTTGGTTAGTTTGGGGACGACTACAATCAACTTTCGACTAGCTTCACTTAGTTTCAACTTATTTTAGTCATTTGAACCAGTTCCGATACGTTATAATCTATTTTAATAGGTTTGGTTCGTTTGGGTTAGTCGTTGATTCATCTTTTGGTTAGTTTCACTTATTCTCAACTTATTTTAGTAATTAAAGCGGTTCCGATACCTTATAATAAATTTCAATAGATTTGGTTAGTTTGGGTTAGTTTGGGGGCGACTACAAGCAACTTTCGACTAGCTTCACTTAGCTTCAACTTATTTTAGACATTCGAACCTGTTCCGATATGTTATAATCAATTTTAATAGATTTGATTACTTTGCATTAGTCGTCGATTCA
>MU183270.1:36048-47463 GCA_016904865.1 Pissodes strobi | reverse complement strand
TCGACCATTCAACCCCAAGCGCCCCCATCTCCATATTCAGCTGTTATGACTGTTTCTTTGGAGGGGTACCTAGAACCTCAAAGAATATCATTTTCTTCTCCACCTAACTCTGAACTTAATCCACGTCCTCCTTCTCCTGATGATAGCTTTCCTGTTTTCTCACCCCCACCATACGATGAAGCACCTCCTTACGCGGAGGCTGTTAGTGAACCCCCTACGGGTTTAGTACAACGTCAAATCAGCCTTGGACCTCCATGGATGCAAGGCAGTTTGGTAACACCTAGACAGAGTGTAATCTCCTACTCCTCCCGATCTCACTTCAGTCATCATGAGTGTAATTTGAATATTTGTTTTGAATGTTGTAGATGACGCAGCGTACATATGCTTTTAATAGCTCCCTCAGTCTTATCTTGTATAAAGAAATTGTTGAATGCCCTTTAACTAAAAGTATGATCACTTCTGTTTTAAAATAATTTGTATTCATGCCTTATAAATATCGGGTGGTTCTTATTGCATATATTCGAAATTTGTTAATTGCGGAGTTAATTTAGATTAGTGTCTAAACCTATACATTATATATTTACATATATATTTGGTGATTCATCTTATTTTTTGGGCGTTCAACTGAAAAATTGTATTTTTTTTACTTGGAAAAATTGCACTGTATAATGTAAATACATAATAATAATTTATTTTTTGCAGGTTTTGTATATGTTAATTATATTTCGTTTACTATCTTATATTTCTTCATTATAGATTCAGTTTTAGAACGTCGAATCTATAGAAGAAAGCCGCCCAAAACATTTAAACAGGGTAAATCAAATCATTAAGCTTATTTTTGAAATAATATGGTTGTTTATGTAGTGTGGGAAGTAAATTGATAAAGCTAGTATTATAATTTATCAATTTTTGTTTTAAATTCTTAATAGACAATCACAGGAAGGGAGTCAAAAGCCACACATCTGAAAAGTATTTAAAAATGTTTTATTGTTCAGTTGGTTATAAAAAAATTGTTTGTTTTTACAGTATATTCTTTTTTTTTCACTAATTAGTAAATTGCACAACCTTCTAGATTATATGTGGCACGTAACACAGTAATGCTTGTCAACTTTGATTCAACGCATGTCTTTTTCTTTTTCTATATAAGGAAGAAAACCGTATTAGAATTGATATATTTTGCGATAGTGCAAATCGTTAATCTTTTCAGAATTATAGGAAAATACATTGCTTGGGTAAAAAAGATATAAATATTGTCACCTCAAATCGATATTTTTGTATGATTTATTTAGATGCCTTGACAACTGACAACTAATAATTAAGATAACTGGCATATGCTTGATTTAAACATATATTTAATTTGTTTTCACTTGAACTCCTTGGTACCATTCTGAAAGTATAGAATAATTTATTATTTCTCTCTTGTCTAATGGATAACTACAATTTAAAACCATAATATATAGTAGAGACCTTAAGTCAAATTTGTTTCCGCGTTTATAAATTTTGAGAAGAGCAATAATTGTAATTTACAGATCTATAGAGTGTAATTTTTTTGGTTTTTCTAGCAGTCAGGACACATCTTGTAACTTCAGAATAAAAGTAGCATTGTGCTTTGAGAAAGGAAAAGTAATGAAATAAAGATGCCTATAAAAACGGCAAATAATATGCAACTAATTTTTAATACAAATTATTAGTGTGTTGGACTAGTCCATCATGGGCATGACTATTTTATTTTATTAATTCGATCGTCACTTCGTAGAAGGCAATGGGAAATCACCATAGCATTATGCATGCCTAGTAATCCCTCTCAAAATTATGCCGTCTGAGTCTGAATCTGGCAGTAAACAGCAGGTCTTATGCACCGATGAGAATCTAAAGATGACACGGCACAATACTTATGTCGAATTTATTGAATTTTCTATTGCATGGATTTTAAATTTTAAATAATGATAAAAATATAAAGGGGGATTGATAACATGATGCCCAACATAAATTCGTGACGTAATTTCCAATAAAAAGGAATATCGGACTTTTTTGCTCGTAATTTTAGTCTACTTTTCACAGCTACCATGACAATTACAAAATATGAAGATCAGTATCATATACAAACTAACAGCACAGCTTACCAAACAATAACAGTATTAAATGTACCGGGTGACCCGTTTGTTATGGGATGATATCTTATCTCAGAATCTACGGGGTGTACCAAAAAAAAATATACAAAAGTTGTTTGGATTTACTTAAACTTTTAAAATATAAAATTTTTATATATACAGGGTGTTCGTATTTTCGTGGACAAGTATCAACTTCCTTATTTTAAATACTCTGTATTTTAAGGCATTTTTCAGTTCCTCGGAAAATTCTAGATATGTTTTATATATAATATCCTATACCTAAGTCTAACCGTTTTTGACATATTTTGAATCTTATGTCAAAAATGACGTTTGCAGGTCTAAATATAAGTATCAATTTCTCCTATTGAAAACCTTTATTATTTAATTGGAGTTGGTTGCCTTGTAGAAGGTGATCAACTCTGTGTTGGCATTTTTATAATAAATACAGTATGATCAAAAACTAACATTAAAAATTTAAATGAAACAATAGTTAAAAGTATTTTTTTTTCAAATGGAAACCTCCTATTTTTATAATTTTATCTTATTTAGCATTAAAAATAAAGGCGACTTTGTATAAGGTTGTCTATTCGAAAAACTTGTAATTTTTGAAATATTGGCAATTTAACATTTTTCTATTGCAAAAATGCTATACGGCTTTTAAGTTTTGTTATTAGTTGACCATGACGGCGAGGCGTGGCGAAAGCAATCGAGCACTACAGAAATTACACTATTTCTTGTCTGACAATACACCTACTTATTACCCCAGCCGGGACGATTCAGTTATTAACCCTTTTCGTCCCGGTGGTTCCACACTGGAACCATAATTCAATAGTATATTATTTTATATGGAGGAAAAGTGATACTTTTCATGGCGCGCTCGTGTTTAACAGCCGAACGGAGTGAGGCTGGTAATAGAGAGCAAGCCATGAAAAGTAACTTTTCCTCCAAATAAAATATGCTGTTTTTTCTTCAAATGTCGACAAATTAAAGCAAAAACATCTCTTTTTAATACTAATAATATCTAATTATTATTAAAGATAAATGGGTTCGCAAGGCGGCTTAGACCACGGTCGTAGGTGGCCTTGCTTAGACCGGTGTCGGTGAATATAATGTAACATAAAGCTGTCAGTGGACACTGTCAACAATAATTATTTTTTTGCGTCTCCGATTGCGTTTTAATTCCGTATTGATAAGCAGTTATTGAGTAAATTCGATTAAATAATAACCAATTTGTTCCTAAATTAGTGATTTTTAGAAATGCAGTCACAAATTGAGTGATAAATACAAATTGTAGTTTAATAAATCTTGAGTTGTTGACGCTTATTTTGTTGTCTGTTTGTATTGTATCTATGTTGCTATGACAACACTTTTACCTCCGCCGGCGGAAAAGTGAAAAGTAAAGCTCCGGCGGAGGAAAAACCAATCTTCACGGCCGCCTACACAGTCGAGTAATGACGGATTTACTGACGTTTGAAGAAATAGTATATTATTTTATATGGAGGAAAAGTGATACTTTTCATGGCGCGCTCGTGTTTAACAGCCGAACGGAGTGAGGCTGGTAATAGAGAGCAAGGCATGAAAAGTAACTTTTCCTCCAAATAAAATATGCTGTTTTTTCTTCAAATGTCGACAAATTAATCCAAAAACGTCTCTTTTTAATAGTAATAATAATTATTATTAAAGATAAGTGGGTTCGCAAGGCGGCTTAGACCGGTGCGATGTCGGTGAATAGGCTCAGGTTGTTGCTATAGTAATGTAACATTAAGCTGTCAGTGGACACTGTCAACAATAATTATATTTTTAAAATTGCGTTTTCGATTGCATTTTAATTCCGTATTGATAAGCAGTTATTGAGTAAGTTCGATTAAATAATAACCAATTTGTTCCTAACTTAGTGATTTTTAGAAATGCAGTCACAAATTGAGTGATAAATACAAATTTTAGTTTAATAACTCTTGAGTTGTTGACGCTTATTTTGATGTTTGTTTGTATTGTATCTATGTTACTACGACAACACTTTTACCTCCGCCGGCGGAAAAGTGAAAAGTAAAGCTCCGGCGGAGGAAAAACGAAACTTCACTGCCGCCTACACAGTCGAGTAATGACGGATTTACTGACGTTTGAAGAAAAAAATTATTTTCTATGCGGCCTAGTGAGCGTTGGACGGGACCACTCTTGCACGCTGTGTAGCTTGATATTGCCCACACTAAGTCCCAGCCGCACGGGCGGGCTTTTTCTGCATGCCACGTTCCGGTAGCACATTTGTTCTGTAATTTCAATGTTTTCAAGTTTGTTGACGAGTGTTTATTTCTGAGGATTTATATATCTAAAAAAGTATTGTGAAAAGTGAATTGAACACTATTTTTGATTGAAATATGGTGATGTGAGTGCATCTATGTATTGAAGGTGTTCGAATTTTCTGTTTGTTCTCTATTACTATTACAAATATTTGTGGTTCCTTTTGGGACGACTAGGGCGCTTGTCATTGATAAGCCCGAATCGAATCTTGGCAGCCAAGTTGTGAAATATCTCACTCGTTCATTGGTCGGGAAATATCACCGTGTTTACACTGACGCGTGTGGAACTTCTAGAAGAGAGCGCCATCGCCAGGGTGAACCAAAGGATCTGAGGTCGGAGAAAAGCATGAAATCTCTTTTTCATGATTCATATTGGAGAATAAGCTTTAAAGGAGTGGTGTATTTGCAGTGGAAAGACACATAAGCAATTTTTATGATCCTAAAGACACTGTTACTGTAAGGATGGAAGTTTGACTGAAATTCCATATTTGGCCTTGGTGAAGGATTACAACATGCACATGAACTTCGTAGATAGATGGAACCGGTATGTTGGTAGTTATAAATGGTGGCCAAAACTTTTTTGGAATTTCGTAGACGTAGCATTGGTCAATGCTTTCATCGTGTACAAAGCATGCTCTCTGCGCGTCAGAGGATAGAATCTAAAGGATTTTCGCTTTGTGGTAACAGCTAGAATGATAGGTACGAGTCCAACAATGCAAAACCGGTTGAAGGTAATCATGCCACCCGAAAGGAGATACGATAAAGTTGCTCGCATGCCAATTTATGGAACCAAAATTCGTTGTGCACTTTGCAGGACACGGTTGCAACCGCATCGAAGTAGATGAAAGTGCTCCACATGCAAAGTGGGTCTTTGTCTTATCGAGAAAACTAACTGTTTTCAGGTTTTCCATAAGAAATAATATTTTAATGTATCAGTTTCCTAGTGGTGCCGTAGAGGCACCGCCATTTTTTTTTTCACAAAAAAACTGATTAGAAAATTCAAAAAACTCATTTTCTCTTATTTGTACATCCCCAAAATGTAGAATTTTTAGCTGGAAGCTAAAAACCAATAAGAAAATTAAATCCGTCCTTAAAGGGTTAACCTTTCGTCAGGCGCAGCTGTTCTAGCAGATACAACAGTCTTTCTTTTGCATCGTGTATGGTAACCTATAGTGTTACAAACACCCACCGCATACCTAGCCTTCTATAGTGTGTCTAGAAATGTAAAGCGCTGGCCAATGCTAGTGTTCTTCTCTATGCTAAAATGCGATATTTATAATTTGTAAATTATAACGTAATCACGTGCAGTGTATCCAAGAGATCAAAATGTTTGCCATGTGCACATCAAACCTAACACAAACTGCCACGGACGTATCGATAGCTGGTCTAAAAATAGGAGGCTAGCGATGCGGTGGGGATTTTAACACTATAGATTACTATACACGATGCAAAAGAAAGACTGTTGTATCTGCTAGAACAGCTGCGCCCGACGAAAGGTTAATAACAATCGTTCCGACTAGGGTAATAAGTAGGTGTATTGTCAGACGTCAAGAACTAATGTAATTTCTGTATCGCACGATTGTTTTTTTTTTCGACACGCCTCGCTGTCATGGCCAACTAATACTTAAAACTTAAAAGCCGTATAGCATTTTTACAATAGAAAAATGTTAAATTGCCAATATTTCAAAAATTACAAGTTTTTCGAATAGAGAACCTTATACTAAGTCGGCCTTATTTTCAAAGCTAAATGAGATAAAATTATAAAAATAGAGTTATCATTTGGAAAAAAAAATTTACGATTTTTTCATGTAAATTTTTAATGTTAGTTTTTGATCACCCTGTATTTATTTATTATAAAAATGCCAACACAGACTATTAAAGTAGATCCCCTTCTACAACGTAACCAACTCCAATTAACTAATAAAGGCTTTCGATAGGAGAAATTGATAGTTATATTTAGACCTGCAAACGTCATTTTTGACATAAAATTCAAAATATGTCAAAAACGGTTAGACTTAGGTTAGAATATTATATATAAAATACATCTAGAATTTTCCGAGGAATTTAAAAATGCCTTTATATACAGGGTATAAAAAAGTTGATAAATAAAGAAGTTGATACTTGTCCACGAAAATACAAAGTTTAAGTAAATCCAAACAACTTTTGTATTAAACTTTTTTTTGGTACACCCCGTAGATTCTGAGATAAGTTGTCATCCCTTAATAAACGGGCCACCCTGTACAGTTATGGCAAAGTTTACTAAATAAAATATAAGTTCCCGCATTCTCGAAGCACGCAAATCCGGCTAGACCCCTCCCCCTCGTCCCGCTCGGGGGGCCAGCTTCCGTCGGTGCATACGCATACACAGTTGTTCACGGTATTTGACGGTACAAAGGACAAAGTTTACAGAATATACAGGCATAGTCAAAAGCGATCTTATCGTGCGGGTCCAAAAGTCACAATTTTCAGTAAAAACTTCATTCGTGGCAGATTTTGCGTGTAAAATCTGTCAAAGGAATGACATTTAATGAAAAATGTGACCTTTGGACGCGCACGATTAGACCGCTTTTGACTATATCTGCGGCACGCTTGCGATCCCATTGCATCAAAGTTCCGACAGTGAGTGAGGCAACTTATATTTATTCTATACACTTTGGTTATAATGTAACAATTGTGAATTATGACAGCGGTGTAATTTAATATTAATGGATTTTGTATTTGATTATGTTAGAAGGCCTGACATTCTATGTTAAACATAACTTAAAATAAATACTTAGAGTTCGATTTAGGCTGTGGCTATACGTCTGCCGGCGCGGCGGTAGGTTACAGATAATATGATTATTCCGCCGGACGACGAACTTATTACAAGATAGCTAATAAATCCGCCGTAAAACTTATAGTATCGATTAAAGGCGGCGGAACGCTATAGTTGAGAAATAATATTCTGCGTTTATTATTGGGAGTATTGTATTCACTGGACCGTAGAGACATAGGTAATTCTGCCGATTCGGCATCGTCGCGTCGCACGATGTTTCCTGGTATAGGGAAGGTCGACAAAAACTGTTTACTCGCTTGCGTTTGAATAAATGTTGGTTTATTAGTATTATACAATAGAACGGTTTTATATATGCTGTTATGAAGTAAAGTGTATTTATAAAAACTGGCAAATCTGAAAAAAAAATTTAATTTTTTTAAAGGTGAAATAAACAGAAAAATACAACCATATATTACGTCTACGTAAAAATTAAAGGAATTTCATGGGGCTAGGAGTGGGCGAAGCCCTGGTGCGTTTTCTCCAAAACCGAAAATACGCAAAAAAGAACAGTAATATAATGACAATACGAAAAAAAAATAAATCTTAGCATTAGATATTAAAATAGTGGATGAAAAGGTTCAGGATATAAAAACAAAAACCTAATCAAAATCTACTTCGCTCTTCCTCACTTAAATCTAAATTTTCTATTAAGTCAATCGAGAAATCCAAGTTTTCGGATTGTTTGACCAGAATGTAATCTTAAATGTCATCCATTTTAAACTTGCTAGGGTCTGATTTCAATAATAATCCTTTGATTACGTCTGTATTTGTATTGATTTTGGGAGCTACATAATCGAATTTTGCGAATTTATTTTTGCTGGGCTTCTAAAGCCTCTTCTGAAAGTTCTCCTATAGGAAGATCGAGCAGTATTTCAATGTCTATAGGTCCTCCACTGCTCGGGAGCGAGAAGAGTGACATCCTTTGTTGTGCTATCTGTCTTACTAACATTTATTTTTTCTGCAACAAGTATAGCATACGCAATAAGAACAGGGGTCATACTCCGACGCGATTTAATTCGCAGTCCGAATAGTTATATATCTCGGTCTGGCTAAATACCTATGGTAGAGGCCATAACAGAAGGAAAAAAAAATTTGATTATGTCATTCACACCCGTGAACTAAAACCTTGTGTACGCTACTGGGCATGTAGTACCAGCCATAGAGATCTAGATACATCTTTCTTGTATTAACTAATATCCCTTAATATCAATGAGAAATTAATTATTTACTTTCTGATAATACCTGTTATTTTTGAACTAATATCCGGGTTACTAAAAAAGCCTCCTAGCTGTGTTGCCGTCATTTGTGGAGCCACACCTCGGTTTCGTCCTGTCTACAATTGAACCTAGTCTAGTCCTGAATAAGTTTCTTTGAATCCTCTAAAAATTTTTTATTTTCTTCACCTCTAACTTGCCAGGATTTTAGAGACAGTCGATAAAGCATATATATCAAACAGTCAAAGAAAAGTATCCAGCAGTGAAGAGATGACGATTATTTTCTGGATATGGTTCTCAATTAGAAATGTGTTCTAGCTTCATTTCTTTAGGACTGGCACCATAAACAAAGCATTTCAATGGTCACTAGCAGTCGCCCGTAAGAAAACCGTTGAGGATTGTTCTTACTCAGTGTTATAAGGTGTTTTGATCTTCCTGAGTGAGGAGGCCCTCTAGAAACATCTTTGATTGCTTTAACCCTGGAAGGCGTTCCCATAGACTAATCCATTTGGTTTGCTCTTTTTTCCTGAATTATTCCTTGTCGTCATTTGTGGAGCCACACACCGCTTTCATCCTGTCTACAATTGAAACTAGTCTAGTCCTGAATTCTAACTGAATACGTTTCTTTGAATCCTCGAAAACCTTTTTATTTTCTTCACCTCTAACTTGCCAACATTTTAGAGACAGTTGAAAAGGCATATGTAACAAACATTCGAAGAAAAGTATCCAGCAGTGAAGATATGACAGACCGAAACGATTATTTTCTGGATTTGGTTCTCAATTAGAAATGTTTTCTAGCTTCATTTACTTAGGACTGGCTCCACAAACAAAGCATTTCAATGGCCACCAGCAGTGGCCCGTAAGAAAGCCAGTGAGGATTGTTGTTACTCAGTGTTATAAGGTGTTTTGATCTTCCTGGGTGAGGGGGCCCTAGAAACATCTTCGATTGCTTTAACCCTGGAAGGCGTTCCCATAGACTAATCCATTTGGTTCGCTCTTCTTTCCTGAATTATTACTTGTCGTCATTTGTGGAGCCACACCCCGGTTTTATCCTGTCTACAATTGAAACTAGTCTAGTCCTGAATTCTAACTGAATACGACTCTTTGAATCCTCGAAAACCTTTTTATTTTCTTCACCTCTAACTTGCCAACATTTTAGAGACAGTTGATAAGGCATATGTAACAAACATTCGAAGAAAAGTATCCAGCAGTGAAGATATGACAGACCGAAACGATTATTTTCTGGATTTGGTTCTCAATTAGAAATGTTTTCTAGCTTCATTTACTTAGGACTGGCTCCACAAACAAAGCATTTCAATGGCCACCGGCAGTGGCCCGTAAGAAAGCCAGTGAGGATTGTTCTTACTCAATGTTATAAGGTGTTTTGATCTTCCTGGGTGAGGATGCCCTAGAAACATCTTGGATTGCCTTAACCCTGGAAGGCGTTCCCATAGACTGATCCATTTAGTTCGCTCTTCTTTCCTGAATTCGTCCTTGTAGGTGTGCGTCTCTATGCCACAGAAACGTTCCGGTCCTAAAAAAAACGGAGTTTGTGCTCCTACGTTTGCCAATTGGTCTGCTTTTTCGTTGCCTTCTATCTCAGCGTGTCCTGGTATTCATTGAAGGGATAATTTGTTATTCTTGCCTAGTTCATTTAGCCTATCTAGGCATTCCCATACCATTCTGGAGTTGATTGTTTTTGAGCTCAGCGCTTTGATGGCTGCTTGACTGTCTGAGAAGATGACAATCTCTTTCTTCCTATAGTTTCTGTCGAGGTTGAACTGCGCACATCTTCCTATGGCGTTAATTTCCGCCTTGAATATGTCTGGGTGTTTTCCCAATGCTTGGGAGAATTTGCTTCCTGTCACAAATACTCCGGCGCCGCTCCCCTGTTCAGTTCTTGTCTCGTCTGTATCCCATTTTATGAAAATTTGCTGCAATGTGAGAATGCAAGTGGTGTTCTTTCTCCATTCTTCTCTACTTTTTAGAATTTAGCACCTATAGGAGAAAATAGTTTCGACACATGTAAAATGCTGTCTACCGTTTTTAGATAAAGTTCCTGGAGCTCTTCTTCGACAGATGTTTCCGTGACGGAAATTTGGATAGGAAGCAACTCTTTTTTTACCTCGATTAATTTTTTATAATCTTTATGAAGCCCTTTCCCTTGAAAGAACCTTATTGGATGTGGAACATGACGGTTGCTGAGCTCTAAAAACAACCTTTTTAAATAAAAAGAAAAAATATTGAACCGTACTGATAAAGCCACAACATCTCTTGAAAGACTTTACCAAGCATCAGGTCAAATTGGGCTAAAAATCAACATATCAAAGGCCGAATTTATGACTAATCTAGTAGTATCTAAAAACATACCTTTGGGTGACAATGAAATACAACAAGTGATGTCCAATAAATACTTTGGCCATGAAATTCGCATAGGTCGAGATAACCAGATCTGTGAAATTTTCAGGATATTAGGCTTGGCATGGGCAGCATTTGGCAATCTCAAAGATTCATTTAGGTCTGATCTTCCTATATGTTTGACGCGTAAGCTTTATAACCAATGTGTCCTGCCCGTCACGACGTTCCGAGCCGAAACCCTAACACTAACCAAAAAATCTATTAATAAAATAAGAGCAACACAAGCAGCAATGGAAAGATCAATGCTGGAAATTTCGCTTAGAGATAGGATACCTAATAGAGAAATACGGCGTAGGACAGGAGTTACAGATGCAGTAAAGACAATAACTTCTTTAAAATGGAACTGGGCGGGGCACGTTGCGAGAATTAAAGATGAAGGATGGACTAAAAAGATTATCGAGTAGAGGCCAAGAAGAGGCATATCGAAGTAGAGGGCGACCCCCAATAAGATGGACGGATGACATGAAGAGAATCAGGACAAACTGGATGCAAGCTGCACAGAATAGGGAAGATTGGCAAAATTTGCGGGAGGCCTATGTTCAGCAGTGGACGTTACAATA
>MU183270.1:20492-35948 GCA_016904865.1 Pissodes strobi | reverse complement strand
AGAACAGGATCAGTTTCAGAAATGGATGCTGATGCTGGATGTAATTGTAGGCGAGCAGGGCAAATTACAGAAAATATTGGAGGTGCAAAATGAAAAATTTGAAAAAGAAGTAAACGACATACAAGCAGAAGTTAGAACTGTACAAAAAGAAGTTGAAAACGTACAGAAATGAGGAATCTACAAGCAGAAGTTACCAGACTAAAAAAATCAAGGAATCACCGAGAGGGTATTCGCTACAGGACAGAATATCCAACCTATGACGGTCAAATATCCTGGACAATGTACAAAAGACAATTTAAGGCCGCTGCTGTTACCAACGGCACTAGTGATAGCGCTTCGTGGATCTGTCCTGGAACTACTACATACCATTCTCATCAGCCAACAAGGGAAATATGACATACTTGTTGTCCTGGAGAGACGATTTGGAGACCAACACAAAAGACAACTGTAAGTTTGAGGCAGACGTCGTTCAGTTGGCCTATCCGGGAGCAACAGAAGAATTTCAAGCGGAACTTGCTGCTGAATATTTCGTGGACGGTATCAGAGATCCAGAAAATGCTACGTCTAGCCAAATTTGATAACAGCAATGAAGCTTTGGGTAGAGCCCTAGAAATCGAGGCGGCCTGTAACATCTCTAAGCCAAAAAAAGAAAAGCTGGCGAACAGTTGTGAATTGACTGAGATGGGCGGTATTTTGAAGAAATTAAGTTCTTCAGGCCACGGGGATATTCCGGGAGCCACTAGAAGTTAGGCCATGTAACCGAAATGTTATAAATCAGTGCTATAGATGTGCAGGACTGGACATTTCAAAAGGGTCTGTTGAGTACAAAGATTTCGGGATCCACTAGAAGATAGGCCACGTAACCGAAGTGGAATACAAGCAGAAGTTAGAACTGTACAAAAAGAAGTTGGAAATGTACTAAAAGAAGTTGGAAATGTACAAAAAGAAGTTGAAGACGTACAGAAAGAAATGAGGAATCTACAACCAGAAGTTGCCAGACTAAAAAGATAGGCCACGTAACCGAAGTGTTTCGAACAAGTGCTCTAGATGTGGCAGGACTGGGCCTTTCAAGAGAGACTGTCGAGTACAATTACGGTCTACATCTCCATCCAGAGACGCTAGGAGTTCAAAGTCAAGTAGGAAAGAGTTACAACAATATAACTTTAAGGTTAAAGACAGGGCAGGAAGATTGCATAGTAATACAGATGCTTTATCTAGAAGACCATGCGAGGATTAGCATAAACATTGCCAAAGAATAGACCAACGAGAAGGAATTACCCCCATTAGGCAAATCAAGTTTGAGATTGATCAGCAGTGGGCCCCAGAGCAACTTAGAAAGGATGAGGATATTGAGGATAGTGAACTAGCCCTACTGCTAAAATCTAAAGAAGAACATAAACCAAGATCAAAATGGATAGGTATTTCAACTAAGGGATTTACTTTTAAATCTCTGCCGTCTCAGTGGGACTCCCTGGAAGAAGTCCATAATGGAAAGTCTGGTGCTCATCTCGGAGTTAACAAAACGATTGACATGATCCGCGACAGATTTGACTAGGTCAAATACTGCCAGGTTGTGAAATCATGATGCCGACCCAAAACAAGATCTAGTGGAAATATGAAACAGTATGAAGTGGGACTACCGTTTTAACGTATCGCCAGTGGTGGAATGAAGGCTCAATATGGTCTCAAAGCAAATTCTATAGGATATCAGATGAACGATAAAGTCTGGTTATATAATCCGCAAAGGAAGAATCGAAGATCTCCCAAGCTAACGCCAGTATGGTAAGGCCCCTATACAGTCATCAAAAGAATTAATGACGTAGTGTATAGTCAACGTAGTCCCAGAAGCAAACTGAAAGTTGTCCACCTCGATAGGCTAAAAGCATATCACGGACATAAAGTAGCTGATCGGGACTATCAAGTTTAAGAGGGAGGCAATGTCATGGCTAAAGACCATCCGAATGTTTTTGTGCTACCCTATAGAACTAGCCTTGTCGTGTTTACGTTTTCCCGTTTGAGTCATCGCCGGCCGAGAAGATTCGGGAGCTGTGGTATTATTCTGATGCGTGCAGCCCTGGTCGAGAATAATATAGAGAGGCCTCGCTGCGTCCGGAGCATTCGCGATATATTTTAGACTGGATATAAATAGCGGGCAGAATTCGTGTTGTAGTTAGTTAATCATTGAGTTCTGAATTTTACAAATGTAACAGTTTTAGTTATATGAGTAGTTTAGTGGTTTAATTGCATAGAGTGATAAAGAATAAAGATAGTATTATTTTAAAATAGTTAAAGTTGTGGTTTTGTCAGAACCCACGGGAAAAATGCAACGATATGATAAGAAAGTACCTACCTTGAGCAATATTTTGCATTTTATTAGAACAAATTAAGTGTCTGTTTATAGAAATCACAAAACAACTCAAAACATGCCTGCGAATGAAAATATGCTAATTTTGGTATTTTCTACATATACACACAACTGATTTCAAATTTTTATATATATATTTTAGGATTCTGTCGACATTCCTTGACTGAACAATAGCAACATAAAAAAAAACATTCAATATAGTTTTTATGATTTTTTGTCCATGGGCGGCTACACTGTGCGTCGTGTGGAATCGTGAACACAAGTTCAAAACAGACCGCTATCCGAAAACGCTATTGTTTCTTTTTTCGGACAAATCATTGGAGTGGTAACCAATCGGACCGGCGCCGGCGGACGTATAGCCACTTTGTTCTATTTATTAAAGCTGATTTGAACTATTTTTTCTAATATTGCATTCTAAGTGTAACCTCTGTGATTATTAGGGATAATAATCCCAGAGTTTACATTTAAATTGCAATTAAAAAAATCATTTTAATTAACTTTAACAAATTTGTTTTCTATGTGTTTGACATAGAATATCACCGTTTATAAGGAAACATGATAATGCAAAATGCATTATAATATTAATAACACAAGGCTTATTATAATTAAGAACAGTTGCTTAGAATTAAAGGTGTAAATCAAAAAAATTTTAGTGGCTTAAAAATGAAGATCATTCTGTTGTTATTACCCATATCTTAGTTTCGTTTCAAGATTATTTCCTTGTCTCTAATTAGAGCCTCTGGAAAAGATTCTTCTATTTTAACTGCTTGATAATTCCCAATTTATATAAATTCATTTGTCTTGCAGAGTTCGTTTATAGATGTCTATTAACTAGATTTTTTAATACGAAACATGACTAGTATCATCCCTAAAAATATGAGAAATTATTAAACGTATTTTTGAACCATTTCTCTAATTTGAAAAATTTGTTTAAACAATTTTAAACTTACCAACTGCTGGAATTGTTCGCAATAACTACCTGGATGTGCCTGACTTCTACTAAATAAAATCGTTTAGACTTTCACACCAATAAGTTCTATAAATATTGATTTCTATTGGTAGTTTATAACCATGGTTTTAGGGCTTTTACCTTCAGTAGACTGTTGGTGTATGGAACAACAGTTATATTAAAGCAATGCCTATTTTCAAAACATACCATGTAAGTAATATAAATTCCTGCACATAATACGATTTTCTTCCTTCACTATATTCTTGAGCTATTAACAACTGTAATCTAACAGCATGCTTGATAATTCACACCAGATTGTTTTCAGGAAGTTTCTGTTTGATTGAAATCAATAAAGGAGCGTAATAAATTTATACTTTAGCAGGATTTGGCATAAAACAGTTTTATTCTTCGAAAATTCCACCTAACCACTAATTATTCGTGATTTATTTGAATAAATAAACGTTTCCAAGATTTTGTTTTGATAACGTAATTAACGCGTGTTCAAATTGATAAATAAGAATCAGCTTTTCAATTTATACAGTTTGAAGCAAGTAAAAATTGCCCACAATATCATCTGGAAATATAGTTATTTTGATACTGAAGTATTTCTCGTTTGTCTTTTTATTATATAAAATTATCATTGATAACATTTATTATAAACCGGAATTCGCATCAGTGACTTAACGACGTAACTCTTACTGATTCAAATGCAAATTTACTTCGGTGCAATAGAATAGAGTACTATGGTATCTTATTTTGAATTTCTTGTACTTAGTAGAATCTAAAAATTATTGCAATATTTGAGCTTACAAAAGGTCCTGGATGTGACGTTATAGCTGCATAAATCAATACCTAAAATTTGGGTGAAGTGCCAATAGGCAATGTTAAACCAAATTGTCGGCAAAAGGTGGTTATTGTGCGTCAGATAATTAATAGGGCTAGACATTAAAACTTTTAAGTTAATTTTTAATGCATATTCATAAACGATTTATTAGGAATTATTAAAATCCTAGCGTTATCAAACATAACCACCAGAAATAATTCGTATAAGAACTGACAATGTCAGTCGATTTAAACTGTAATGGGAAATTATGTTTTTTGGATAATAATATATGTTTTTATGTTTGTATTGTCTGTGATTTTACTTAAATATATATGCTATGACAATATATCAAAAATGGTTTTATAGATTTTTTTTATAAGTAGGTATGTGACTCATTTGACTATGAATGTTTAATGTGCCTTTATTAATGATTTTTGTAGTTAATAAGGTAGCTCATCCTTCTGTAAGCTCATCTAACTTTTTCGGACGTGAAGGGAAATATAGGAGTGTGATTAATATTTGTTATAATATTGGTATATTTTTGTTTTTATTTTTTAAGTTTTTCTTTTGTTTTACGATTTTTTTTCATGCTGAAACTGCTATCAAGAAACAGTGAATTCGATAATTCAAACAGAAAATTTCGTATAAAATGACGGAATGAATACTACATTACATGTTTAATATTACATATGTTATTTTTAACAGCTATTCGTTCTGGTGACTATTATATGTTCGCTGAACTGGATGATGAAGAATTGGATTTGTTGCCAGAAGAAACAAGAGAAGATGACGAACGATCTGACATGCCAACCATGGGCGAAGTAAGTTTTATTTTTTACTATTCTTTTTGTGTTCAGAATGTTTTTATCTTGACTACTGGGTTGTTGGAATATAATAGTAGAATTAGAGACTATACTACATTTAATTCAAAATAACTATAAAGTATGATCGTTTGGGATTTTTGTCGTAATTTATTTAAAACAAATCCTTTATGATGAACCCTTTTATGCTTTCGAGTTGTAAATGTTTTATATGAGTATTTCATATTTGACACTTTGTGTTTATTCTCTAATTCTACGTAAAATTTGCTGTGCATTTTTAGTGAAGTTGTTACTATTTATTCATATTTTATGAGTGGATAAGTAGGTAATTGGATTCATTGGATACTTTGTGGAAATCCATTAGTAATTATTACGGAACTAATTAAAGCTTATTTTTATTCAATATATTTACTATATAGTTTTTTAACTTAACATGTTTCGATCCCCGTCTTTTTGTGATGAAGCTACATTGTTATCGAATCATGTTGTTTTAAAAAGAAATTAAACCTAGTGGAAATATCGAGTAAAAGTAAATAATGTTTTTTGTTCTGTAATAATTAAAAGTTACGTAGGTTCTTATCAGTTGTTGGGTAATCAGTGCCTTTAGGTGCTTGGTATTAATTCATAAAATGAACATAGCATTCTTCATTTTTCATCTGCACTCAATAATACATATTATATATATCTAACTTTAAAAATAAAGCTATACTTTATATTTAAGTAGTATTTATTTCTTGATTCTGGAAGTATTTTATGCATATGATTGTTTTCCAAATTTAGAAAAGAATTATATATTATCACAATGTTTTACTATTTTGATACTATAATTTTATTACTGAATTTTAAGGAGTATATTATTTCCGGAGGTATGATTTATTAGTAATAATCTTTTTATTACTTTAATTTTTTTTGAATATTAAATATTCAAGTTTTCGACTAAGCTTCATATAGAAATGATGTTTATAGTTAATTAAAATTTATATTATTAAATTGGCATATATTATGATATAATTAAGATTCTAGTACTACACGCAACAAGAAGCAAATGTTCCAACATTTATTACATTTCTGACTCGATTTAATAAATACATTAATGGTATAAAATAATAATAGTAATAGAATATCTTAGAAGAAGGGGTCCGAAAATGCTTTATGCTCAAAGTATATCTTTAAATTATTGTTCCATGGACATTTAAACCTAAAACCGTATCACAAGGCTGAGCTGAATTATTATTTTAAATTAAAGCAATTAATTTAGGCAAGCATTATTAGATTAATCCACAACAGTCGGTCGTTCGCAGTCGTCTTTCAGCCATTTTATCTTAGAAGAAGAGGTCATGTGATTATTTACGTCAAACAACCTATCCACCCACATTTGTCTTCAATCATTTAGGAGAAGTTAAAAATGCTCCTAAAATAGTTTTGAAAATGAACGGTTATGTCAAGAAGAATCAAATGTTCTTGTCGCCTTATCAGTTGTGCGTGCTATCACTCATACTTCTGCAGTAATAATCGCTCGTTAGTCGGTCATCCCTATGTTTAAATATATTTATATTTTAAAATATTTTGAGAATTCAATTCCATTTATTTTTTTTTATTTTGCGTTCAAAATGATTTCATTTCGATACCCAAAAAAAAAACGAACGAAAAAAAATTTCTTTTCGACACTACTTTTGTTGTTGGTTGCATGGAGATTAACAAAACTGTTTATGTCAATGCCCACGTCAGCAAAAATTGGTACGCCGCCTTGAAAGAAATCTAGTATTGGCTTAGGTGGCGTGAACCGACCTCTGGTTCATGTTTCGTCACCATGCCTTTATGATCCGATGCCCAGGTTGGAAAAGAAAAATAATATATTGCATGATGGCACCTCCCACATCAAAATACTCCGGAGGTAAAAAGTCTCCCATTCGGATCGCTAGGTGGAGGCTGGCCTGGGGGGACCATCAGGCCTGAACGTCTCCAGGATAGGAGATAGACTGCGATTGGACTTCTGCAACATAAGGGCATCAACACAAGTATTAACTCGGTCCACCAGCACCTACTATCAAATAAGCCTCATATTTTAGCTCTATCACAAAACAAAAGTGAAATCAAGCACTACTCATGTTCACTTGAATATACCCGGATATGACCTTTACTTATGTTGTCAACGAGAAGAGACATACGAACCTAAGGACTTCGATGTCATGTGGTTCAAATTAAGCACAGATCGAGCAACCAAATTCACTTGTTGCTAGCGAACACTAATATAAACGGCTTTTCTCAAAACTTGGCAATCAAATCGATTTTCTGCAGATCAACTACTCCAACAAAAACGTCGATGAAGAACGAGAAGCCGAGTCTTGTGTTGTAAGTCACGGATTTACTCAGCTGGTTGACGAACCTACCAGGATCCCTGAGCGTCAAAAATACTTTGCTAGGTGGATCTATTCTTAACAACTAATCCTGACCTCTACATCGTAACTGTCCAACCTCCGTTGGTCTCATCAGACCATAATTTTATCTCCGCAACTTGTGAACTTATCAAAATACAGGAGCCACAGGTACCCCGGACCCTGGAGTGATCTTCGCGAGTTTTATCTCTCTGTTCCTTGGAAAGATGTCTGCTTTAGGAATCAAAACACGCCTAAGTCTGCTAATGAGATAACTCAAGTTATCCTAGCTGGTATGGAAGCTTTCATCTCCTCTTCTATGAAACGTATTTCAAACATTAAACCATGGTTTGGGAAAAACTGCTCAAGAGCAGTCAATCCGACAGCCGATAAACGAAACATATTCATCACGACTAGAAACCAGTGTAAGCGGACCATTGACGAGAGCAAGGAGGGATATAACGAGCATATCAAGAACAAGCTTCTCAACTGTCCTAACGGATCAAGATCCTTTTGGTCAATTGCCAAAGCTGTCAATCAGAGTTTCTCAAAGACGTCAATCCTACCACTGACAAAAGATGATGGCTCAATAGCGGAAACGGCCAAAGGAAAAGCGAACATTCTTGCCGAAATAGTTGCATCAAATTCTACCTTAGATCGCCAAGGAAAGGCTCCCCCAACTATCCCGAGAGTGAATTCGTCAATGCCAGCTCTGGTATTTCGCCAACGCGAAGTGAAACGAATACTCAAAAGCCTAGACACTAACAAGGCCACAGAACCGGATGGCGTTCCAGATATAGTGCTTAAGAAAAGTGCTTATGAACTAACAGCTCCACTATGCAGGCTTTTCTCCCTATCATGCAGAACTGCGTGCCTTCCTTCTAGCTGGAAAGGCGCTCAAGTGCAACCAATCCCGAAGAAAGGTAAAAAAGTATTCCAAATAACTACCGGCCTTAGTTCCCATCATGTCAAAGTCATGCAGAAACGATCAGCTCTTAAAATATCTCGAATCGGCAGACATCATAAGCGATCGCCAGTATGGCTTCCGCAAGCACAGATCAACGGGAGATCTCCTGACTTGCGTGACCTACCTGTGGACCAAAGCCATCGAGAGCTACGGCGAATGTCGTGCAGTGGCTCTGGACATATCCAAAGCATTTGATAGGGTGTGGCCTGTTAAGCAAATTGACATCATACGGATTACCACCAGCACTGCTTCTATGGCTTTCCAAGGGATTAACGGATCGAATCATCCGAGTTGGTATTGATGGACATCTCTCGGAGGAATTTAAAATCATTGTCGGGGTTCCTTAAGGGTGTATATTACCTCCCACACTGTTCCTGCTCTATATCAACGATCTCTTAAGGCCGGGACACACCTATCATGCACCCTTCCGATCCGACGACGATTATACAGTCGGACGAGTGTCTGAGAGAGGAATGCTAGTGGACTTCGAACGCCGCAGTTCACACATGACTGGCACGTGGCCGTCCCCAATCCCACGCGACTCCGTTCCTGCATCCGATCCATGGTGCGATCGTGCAGCCTATCCCTTTTCCGGCTGCGGGAGGCGTGTAGTTTGGTATTTTCTATTGTATTTGAATTTTGGCGGTGTAATTTTTTGTTTGTTTTACTAAAGTTGGAAAAAATGACGGCTATAAAACCGGAGGAGCACATTGAAGAAGTGAAAAATTATGCAGTATTATATGACCAGACCAAAGAGGAGCTCCGACTACAAAGACATGGTCTATATAAACAAAGTGCCACCATGGCTAAATGGCAGTTGCTGAAATGTTTGAACATTTTGGGCACAGGACCTTCCGCGATATTTTTTGAATCAAGACTGGCAAGTGGAGGGTGCGGGCCGGTTCCGGAAATCGGAAAGGAACCAGAAGCGTGTATGACATGTGTGCTCACCCCTTTCCGATCCCGCACCGATCCGATTCCTGGGGACAACATCGGACCGGAGTCGGATCGGAGAGGTGCATGACATGTGTGTCCCGGCCTTTAGACAGGACAAACAAATTCTATTTACAGCTTTGCAGACGACAGCACTCTTATATCCTCATTCATGTCGCGAACTCCCATGACTGCTGCTCGTTCCCAACGCGAGCCAAAAAATCAGATTACTGCCATAAATGAGGATATGAACGCCATCGTGGAATGGGTGAGGAAAATAATGTCCAGTTTGACGTAGGAAAGACTCGAACAGCTGTCTTCCCAAAAAAAGCAAACACCGCAGGACCTGACTTATCAATGACAGGACAAACACTGACTCTGGCCTCATCCATAAGCTTGCTGGGCATCAACGTAGAAAATTACATGGCTTGGCGTAATCACGTCACCAAAATCGCCAAGGCAGCAGCACAAAAGCTAGGAGCACTCTATAGAGCAAAAAAGTTGTTTACATCTCATCAGCTCTTACTGCTCTATAAGGCCCAGATATGACCATCTCTGGAATACTGTTCCCATGTGTGGAGCTCGGCACCCAAAGACTTGGGAACAGTGTTTCGGTGCCGATTAGACTCCATACAGAGGAGAGCAGTTCGTCTTGTGGATGACCCAGTATTGACTAAAGACCTTGATAGCTCAAGGAAAAGTGGCGGACCTATCTTTTTACTATCGATACTACTACGGAAGGTGTTCGAACGAGCTGGCAGTTATGAATCCACCCAGAGTTGTGCCAAACAGAAACACCCGTCACACAAGCTGCTCATCAACATACGATTCAGTTGCGATCACCTAGGATGTCGCTGTTGCGGGACTCCTTTGTCTGGAAGGCTGCCTCGCTCTGGAATGGGCAAGCACATCGCTGTACCTAAAGGCCAAGGCTCCTTGGGCGTGATCGTAACAATGGTGAATGATTTATCGCCACTGTCGGTTAAGACCCTGTTAAGTTGACGTTGTTTGGTAGTAGGTTCTAAAATAGATGTTTGTTAACCGATTATCTTGAATGGTTACAATTTCTTAAGTGACCAGTCAATATTGGCAATAAAACCGAAATGGTTATTTTTACATTTCTCTTTTTTTGTACAGTTTAAGGAAAACGCGGGACGAATTTACATAACCCAACCGTTAATATACTAAAGATGAATACAAAATGAAATGAATTTATATATTAAAGGAAAAAATGAACATAAGAAAGAACACGTTATTTACCAGAATTAAGTTACGACATTTCAATCAGGCCCTCGCACCAAGAAGTAATCCGTTTAATAAATAAAAAAAAAATAAAAAATAATGCATTCAAAGTACGTCCCTTTACACTGTGATCTACGCTCGTTACATTCGCATTACTCATACGGGAAACATATGCATACCACCTAGTATATATGCACAAACTAAACAAATTGTAACAAGTTGAGAGCGTAACGGGTAAGATCTGACCAGAACGTATATAATATATGTAAAGAACCCCCAAAAGAACAAGGTTCTTTTGGGGGGTTGCCCCGAATTAGTCTTTTCTTGTCCCGTAGGCTCTTTTCGTGTCCCGCAGGACCATTGTACCCTTTAATGTGTTCTGTATCAAGGATCTTAGCACCATTAGTCGATTAGTCCAACTTATTATTCGATTGTTATTTGGAGATAAAATGGTTAAGGTTTACTTGAACATATTTGGTCACAATCTCCTCCCAGCTCGAAACCTAATTAAAATCGCGAATCTGATCACACTAAAGCACTGGGTTTGAAAGTTCGACACTCCAGCAAGAAGGAAAGCATGCAGTTTTGTATGATAGGGAGAAAAGCCTGCATAGTGGAGCTGTTAGTTCAGCAGCACATTTCTTGAGCACTATTGCTGGAACGCCATCCTGTTCTGTGGCCTTGTTAGTGTCTGGACTTTTGAGTATTCGTTTCACTTTGCGTTGCCAAAATACCACACCTGGCATTGAGGAATTCACTCTCGGGATAGTTGGGGGAGTCTTTCCTTGATGATCTAAAGTAGAATTTGATGCGAATATTTCGTCAAGAATGTTCGCGTTTTCTTTGGCCGTTTCCGCTATCGGGTCACCATCTTTGGTCAGTGGTGGGATTAACGTCTTTGAGAAACCCTGATTGACAGCTTTGGCAACTGACCAGGACAGTTAAGAAGCTTGTTCTTGATCTGCTCGTTATATCCCTCCTTGCTCTCGTCAGTGGTCGGTCCGCTTACACTAGTTTCTAGTCGTGATGAATATATTTCGATTTTCGGCTGTCGGCTCTAGGCGCCATTTGCAGTACGCGCCATTTTTAACATTGACCGCTCTTGAGCAGTTTTTCACTAACCATCCTTTACTGTTTGAGATAGGTTTCATAGAACAGGGAATGAAAGCTTCCATACCAGCTAGGATAACTTGAGTTATCTCATCAGTAGATTCAGGGGTGTTTTGATTCCTAAAGCAGACATCTTTCCAAGGAAAGAAAGATAAAACTCGCGCAGATCAGGCCACTTTGCAGACTTGTAGTGCCAAACATTTCGGGGTATCTGTGGCTCTTGTATTTTGATAGCGAGTGCACAGGTTTCGGAGATAAGATTGTGGTCTGACGAGCCCAAAGGAGGTTGGACAGTTACGGTGTAGAGGTCAGGATTAGTTGTTAAGAATAGATCCAGGGGGCTAACAAAGTTTTTTTGACGCTCATGGATCCTGGTAATTTCGTCAACCAGCTGACTAAGTGACTTATAGCAAAAGTCTCGGCTTCTCGTCCTTCACCGTCGTTTTTGTTGGATTGTTTCCTCCTGTCGATGTTATGTACGTTGAAGCAAAAAATCTATTTTATTGGCAAGATTTGGGAAAAGCCGTTTATATTGGTGTTCGCCAGTTGGTCTATACAAGCAACAAATGAATTTATTTGCTCGATCTGTGCTTAATTTGAACCACATGATATCGAAGTCTTTAGGTTGTATGTTACTTCTCGTTGACAACATAAATCGTCTTGTATAAAAACAGCTAATCCAGAGTTACGTCGAAATCGGGAGTAAAGGTCATATCGAGGTATATTCAAGTGAACATGTGTAGTGCTTGATATCACTTTTGTTTCTGATAGAGCTAAAATATGGGGCTTATTTGATGTTAGGTGCTGGTGGACCGAGTTAATATTTGTGTTAATGCGTATTGCTATGTAATACTTACGTACGCAAGTGTTTTTGTCATTTGATGTTGACGTGTTGTTAGCGTACGGCATAGCTTGATTTCCAAGTTCTCCGTAAACAAGTTTATCATCAGTTGTCATTTTAAAGTATTCCTTGAAATGAAGGTCCCGTTACATCGTATCCATTTGTAAATTACACTGGTGATCGAAGCCATGGTTCGGATATTTGTTATTTCTAGCCCCCCAGCACCTTATTTTGTCCCAAGACTTGCCTCTATTATGAAAATGTAACCATATAATTTTCTGACCGGTGTCTCAGGTCTGCAGAAAAATTGTTATGTCGAAAATAAATCTAAAGCTCATACCTTTCATACAATATCTAAATATATCGTATATAAAGCATTTACGGACTTAACTTTATCTGTTTTAATAGTACATACGAGTATAATAATTACATTCATTAGCGGTTTCTTAGCAGGTATAAAAATAATCATCCATCACTATCTTTCTCAATTTCTTCTCATTTAATATACAGCAATTTATTATCAATTTCAATAAATTAAATTTCCAAAAACTTCCCAAACTTTAGGGTATCTAATATTACCTAAGTATCATAGCTTTAGTTTTCTTTGTAATGGGTTTATAGTTTTTGAATGCTGCAATTAAAACTGACATGGCTACTGTATTACGAGAACGGAGAAAGAGTATGAAAAGGCGATCGAGCGTGCCTCTTGCTAGAAAAAAATCGGCACGATCCACTAGGTCTGTTCCGCTGTCTGCGCCTCCCACAGTGAGTTACTAATGGCAGTGTATGCTGCTAATTAACCCCTTATGCTTGCAATAGCTTTGATTGTGATATTTGTGTTAATAAAATATTTGTATATAAATTGTACATATAATTATAATATAAAAGTACATACAATTATAATATAAAAGCCCTTGTTTTTTGAAATTCTTGTTTATCGACATACAGAGTATCCCATAAACCTGGTGAGGACTAATTTCGGAAATAGATTATAATTATTTAAGTTAGGGCATCTTTTGTGTGACGTAGTTAGATAACACTGTACATATTCCGATTATATCCTTAATGTTGTCATGATTGCTACTTCTTTGACCGCTTATAGTTTCAGTGGCGTAACTTAAAACAAAATCGCTCGCACTTATCTGTCCAGATTTCGGTGTTAGGATGTATTGGCATAATTCGCTACATTGTCAAGAACTATTTTAGGAAAATATTCTAAAAACAAATTTTTATTTAAAAAGAGTTGAATGTAGCTCAAGGAAAATAAAAACAGATTATCTTCTAATTTTAGTTAAAAATGTAACCTTCACGACATCATCCGAATATACGCAATAATTTCTGGATTTCTTGAATATTAACATTTATTTCCCACCAAATTATAGAGTCACTTTTCCATTTTTATAAGGATCAAAATGACTATTTTTGAATACATAAAACAAAAATCTGGAAACAGTGGAAAACCATATTTTACCTACAAGTTTGAAGATACGACATTCCGCTCTTTTTTCAATAGGGACAGTATCAGAGATTGAAACATTAATTTTAAAAAAGGTCTTGATTTTGACGAATTATGCAGAAAAGTGATCAATAAAAATAAACCTTAATCGATTTCCTCGATAATGGACAATTTCGAGATCTCTGTAACACTTAACATATATAGAGTGTGTTAGAAATTCAAGCCTATGAACGGGGATCTCGCAAACCGTAAGAGATACAGTCAATTTAGTGCTCCGTAAAATGCCGTTAAGATATTTGAAAAATTCCAGTTGATTCCGGAGAGAGTTTTTTATTTTCTCCTGAGTTTATTTGAAATAAATTTTACTTTATTGTGTGAAGTGATATGTTGCATTATTTAGAAGCACACATGCAAACAATAATGTTACATTTCTAGCAGAAGCTAAGTTAACAATTAAAAGAAAAAAAGGGGCAAAATGGAAAATTTAAACCTTAATTTCTATATATTCTTATTTAGTTTTCATGATCCTGGTTTATTTTTAAATTGCCAGGATTTTTTTGACCGATATATTATGCGGTATGTATTTTAAATTTTGGGAAATCAAAATAGAACCATATATTAACAATATAAAGAAACTACAAAAAAAAGTTTAGGTGTCTCATTGAATCATTATTCATTTTAAGGTATGGTGGTGCGATTTGTGTTCCACAAAACGCACAGGCCATATTATGCGGATTTCCGTTCCATATGAAATTTCTCATCTGAGGCTTGAGCCTAAATGCCCCATTAAGTCGAAACCTATATTTTCTGTTTAATGAAACAAAAACGTTATTTAGGATTCGCAACTTTTAAATCCAGCAAAGTAAATAAAAAAAACTAATGACCAAAGGTCATGCGACTTGCAGGCCATTCCTCTACCGCACCTCCATCCAATAATTAAGAAATTCTACAATCGTGCGCACATGCGACATCCTGTTTTTACCAGGGGTGAAAGTGAGTAGTGGATTTGCCACAACATTGAAAAATCTTGTTCATAAAGTACAAATTAATACTTTAGAAGATTTAAAAGTACGAATCTTAAGTGCTTTCATTTTATTAACTAGAAGAAATATTCAAAGATTAGTGTTTCATGTTAGACAAATAATAAAGGATTGCCTAAGAATAAATGCCTCTATTGACCTTTGCGTATAAATGAATGCTTCCATCTTATTTCTTATAAAATGTTTTATTTATTCTGTTAGTTGTATGTGTGCTTTTAAATAATGAGAAATAACACTTTGCAACAATAAATCGATGAATGAAGTTTTATGCCATGTGGGAAAATGTGTTAGACGGACAGAAAACAGCTGTATGTATGTACAGGGATATCCAACGAGGACTAGACAAGGCGATTTTTTGACTTTCGTTGTACTTTTATAAAATAACTGAAATAGCCATCTTATGTAATTTTATATGTATTTAATTCCCGCAAATTCGGATATGTTCAGCAAAAAAAAATTGAACATCAAATAAAAGTGCTAGGGGTCACTTTGATATTTTTTTAAATGGAACACCCTGTATATTACTACATTTTT
>MU183270.1:6610-20092 GCA_016904865.1 Pissodes strobi | reverse complement strand
GTGTTTAGATTTTTCTAGAGAGTCCAAAAATGTAGTAATATACAGGGGGTTCCATTTAAAAAAATATAAAAGTGACCCCTAGCACTTTTATTTGATGTTCAATTGTTTTGTTGCTGAACATATCCGAATCCGCGGGAGAAAATTACATAAAATGGCTATTTAAGTTTTTTTTTATAAAAGTACAGGGAAAGTCAAAAAATCGCCTTGTCTAGTCCTCGTTGGATAACCCTGGACATATATGTATGGAACGACTTTCTGGTCTGCTAAACAGTCGATTGTGATACATCATTGATATTTTTAGATCCCCATGCATAAACTCGAATTTGTAGCACCCTGTAGTTAGTTAATTGATGTATATAACATTTCTTTTTTAATTTTTACTGGTTATTCAATAGTAAATATATTGTTTTCCTGAAGTATATGACACAATTAAGTAATTCCTCATCGAGTGGTAAACTCTAAGGTGAAATTGGTGTATCGTTTTGGTATCTGGAATAAATACTTCTGCCTCTATCTGAAGCAAGAACATTTTTTGATTTATATTGATCAAAAATCTATATCTACTTATATACTTCTAAAAGCTATATTTTAATTTAATTCAAGCAGATACCATCTTTTCAGTGGCAGGGTTTCAGTATCGCATTTTTGACACATTTCGTAAATTTGCTTATTATTTTCCCAAAATGCAGGCTCATTTTTTATATATTAGCGATCTGATCATTCGATTCTATTTTGTTGTTCAAGGGAATTTAGATAATAGGCTTATTTTCAATTTTTCAAAAATAATTGTTTTCAAAATACCTTGACATATTAAGTTGATATACCAAAAATCAGATTTTTCTGAGAAGTCTAATTCAGTGAAAATAAATTAGAAAGTGCCGCTGGAACATTGTAAAGACGTGACGTCATAAGATATAAAGGTCGCGGTGGCGCGGGTCGCGGCCTAGCAACAGGACGTGATCCTTTTTTTATTACGTCACATCCCCGATCGAGACGCGCTTTGAATTCTGCATATTTAATCTCTTATATTTCAAGGATTGATTTAAAGCTTTGAATGTGGCTTATTTTTATTTTGCATAGGTAATGGAATTTTGATTGTTTTTTTTTTTGAAATGAGCCTATTGCACACAGGCCTAAAAATCGTTATAATTGTGATATTATAATACACCCACGTCATGAAAGCACACATAATCATATCTTACTTTTAAAAATACTTACAAATGTATAAAAAATATGTCAAATAATCGTTGAATTTCTTAAATCATTTGTTAACGAGACTGCATAGTGCAAGTATCTTACACATTGTGCGAGTACACTGGGTATTTCGATTTTCTCTTCCTAAGCCTCATACTGTAATGCTTTGATGTAATCAACACTTCTGCACTGCTTTAATTTTCTTATTTCATTGCAATATATTTGTAGTATATTAATGAATTACATAATTAATTATCTATTAAGATAACTTAAGTAAAATATTGTTTTAGATCGAAGAGCCTACTTCGAAAAGTGTTACTATTAAAGAAGAACCGCAACCAAGTACTAGCAAAGATGAGGATATTAGTGAACTAACAGAACCCAGTAAGTTAGCAAATACCGACTTTTAAAAATCTACGTCTCTATTCTGAATATTTAGGAATTTCGTCACATTGTCAATTTTAAAAATGACCTTGCTAGAAACCAATACGTTCTATATTAAGCAAGACACAGGTATTTATCTAATATTCATCAAGCGTTGCTATGGAAATGTGTTTGTATGCTTTGTTGTAATTGAATAGGCAGCTAATTTTGAGGTATTTTGAGGTCGGAATAAATAAAATAATTTTCCTTAAAATTGACTATGACGCTAAAATATACTAGATTAATTTTGTAGACTGCATCGCTGTATAATTTTAACCCAATTTTTTATACTTTACGCTCATTTTGTGACTAAATAGCTGCAAATTTAGCACTTAAAATTCTTCTTCTGTTGCCCTATCCGTTTCGGACGTTGGCTATTAGCAAGTCTATTCTAATTTTATGCACGGCATTCCTAAACAGATCCACAGACGACATTCCAAACCACTGGCGCAGGTTGTGCATCCATGAATGTCGTCTTCTTCCTGGTCCCCTCTTACCATTTACCTTGCCCTGCACAATCAGCTGCAGCAGGCCGTATTTATCGTGTCTTATGATGTGGCCAAAGTACTCGAGCTTCCGCTTCTTCACTGTAAAGATGACTTCCTTCTCTTTCCCCAGTCTCTGTAGAACTTCCGCGTTGGTGATGTGGTCCGTCCAGGGTATTTTCAGAATGCGCCGATACACTCACATCTCGAAGGATTCCCGTTTCTTAGGCCTCTGTTGTGGTCCAAGCCTCCACCCCGTAGAACAAAACAGAAAAGACATAACACCTTACTAGCCTTAGTTTTAGTTGTAGAGAAATATCTTTGTTAGTGAATAGTTTCTTCATATTATTGAACGTAGCTCGAGCCTTTTCTATTCTTGATCGTATTTCCGATGCTTGGTCCCATTTCGCGTTAACCGTGGTGCCGAGATATGTGTATGTTTCCACCTGATATATGTCCTGACCATTTATCGTCAGATTCATTGGGGGATGTTGACTTTTGGTAATTATCATCCATTTCGTCTTTGATGTATTCAGAGAGAGTCCATATTCTTCACTTGCCGAGTATATGTTTTGCATCATTCTATGTAGTTCTCCATTGTCATTTGCTATTATTACTGTGTCGTCCGCATACCTGATGTTGTTAACCGTTTCTCCATTTATTTTGACGCCGTCTGATGTTTCGTCTAGAGCTTTTCTGAAGATTTCTTCAGAGTATATGTTGAACAAGAGCGGTGATAGAATGCAACCCTGTCTCACTCCTCTTCTGACAGCAATTCCGCTGCTGAGCGATTTACCAACTTTAATTTTTGCGGTTTGGCTCCAATACATATTAGCGATTATACGGATATCTTTGCATCAATGCCGGTGTTTCTGAGAACCTCGATAAGTTTTTCGTGTTTGACCTTGTCAAACGCCTTGGAAAAATCGATAAAGGTGTACGTCTTTGTTCATATCTCTGCATCTTTGGATGGGAACCTGCAAACTGAAGTTCGATCCCTTGTGCTCAGTGCATTACGGAAGCCAAACTGTGTCTCGGAAATCTTCATTTCACATTTCATATATATTCGGTTTTGTATGATTTTTGTAAATACCTTCGTTATATGATTTATCAGACTTATCAGGCTGTGTTGTTCGCAATATTTCGCACCGGGTTTTTTAAGTATGGCAATAAAGGTTGACTGTAGCCATTCCTCAGGGATCTCCCCTCTATTATATATGTTGTTGAAAAGCGTAGTAATAATATCAAGAAATTGGTTATCTGTTTCGCACATTAATTTTAATATTTCACCCTGTATATTATCCGAACCTGGTTTTTTTGTCGTTCTTTAAAGACCATATAGCTTTCTCTACTTCAGCTTCAGATCGTAGAATTGAAGGTCCAGAGATGTCATCATTATATGAGTAATCGTTTGTACGTTCGTCATCAAAAAGTTGTTCTATGTAAGTCTTCCACATGTCTATAAGTTCAGAGTTTTCCGATATTAGGTTCCCATCGTCGTCCAATGGACTTGAATGTGGGCTGTTAGGTTTCTTTTTGGTATTCAATTCTCTAACTTTTTTATGCATGTTATGGTAGTCGTATCTCTTTTCACACAGCTCGATATCGTTGCATTTTCTCGCCAGCCAGCATTCCTTCTCCTTTCTTATTTTCCTTCTTATGTTCTTGTCTTGTGAATTTCTCGGAATTTTGTTTGATCTTTGTTCTTGTAACTCCTTCTTTCTTCCATCATGTCAAGGATTTCATCTGTTATCCATTCATTTTTCTTTTTGCGGTCTTGCTTTAAAAATGTTGTGCTTGTCTCTTCAATTGCGTCTTTCATTTTGTTCCATTTGCAAAGTTCTTCCATTGTAGGCCTGTTTATATCTGTTATATTTGTATTTAAGGATTCCTTTACTTGCTGTCTTATGTCAGGGTTCTGGAGCTTTCTAATGTCTATGTTGGTATTGTTAGGTCTCTCCATTCTAAGACGCCTCAGTTTAACTTCCAATTTGCATACGAGTGGATTATGATCGTAATGAACGTCTGCACCTGGATAGGTCTTTGCTGATTTTATGGCGTTTCTATATCGTTTTGGTAACATGATCAAGTCATTTTGATTTCTCACGACCCTCCACCGAATCTGCTGGGGATTTCCATGTATAGAGCCTACGCGGCGGGAGTTTAAAAAACGTGTTGCTTAGCATCAGCTCCTGTTCTTGACAAAAGCGTACCAGACGGTCTCCTCTCTCATTTATGATTCCTAGTCCAAAATCGCCAGCAACATCTGCTGTTCGTCCTCTTCCAACTTTTGCATTTAAGTCGCCAATTATCAGTGTAACCTCATTCCTCTTTGTTAGTTTAATCAGTGTTTCCAGTTGTTCGTAAAAGTCTTCGATGATTAGGTCATCTTTATCAGCTGTTGGAGCGTATACTTGGATTATGTTTAAGTCCAGTTGATATGCCTTCAGCTGCAGCAGCAGCATTCTGTCTGAGAAGGGGATAAAGGATTTAACTGTTGGTCTGATGTTTGGGGTGACAATTATGCCGACACCATTTCTGTGTTGTGTGGTGTCATTTCCAGAGTAGTAAAGTGTATGATCATTCACTATACATTGTCCAGTGCCAGGTCCGTGGGTTTCGCTGACACCTAGTACATCGATTCCCAGTCTTTATTTCAGCTACAATATTGTGTGATTTACCGCCTTCATACATACTTCGTACCCATGTACCAATTTTAATCCTCCCGGGGAAGGCACCCTCTGCCCATTTAAGGGCTGCCGGGGACTGAGGGCCGTTTCTATATTGTCTTCTGCCATGTTAATTGTACTCGGAAATTGTAATGAGGTGGTTTCGCCTTGCCTTCCTCATCACAGTCTTGTAGCCGATTAAGTCATTCAGACTTCGCCTTCAAGTTTCTGAGTGTGGGCCATGCTGAAATCATCTTCCTTTTGCCTCATCTCAGTTCCGACGCGCTGCTTCCCTACGTCGGTGCTAGTTTTGGTCCTCCCTGGGTATTTAATTTCCCCAGTACCACCTATATCTAGGAGGCTTTCCCCTATCCGCCACCTGGGGAGGCGCCCGATGGAGGACTAGCAACCCCACACGGGAAAATTAGCCCTGTCGCGTCCACTGTTGAAGATAGGCCTTCCGTAATCTGTGCCACTCTTCTCTACACTGCGCCGCCTGCATCCAGTTGTGCTTAGTCCATTTTAATGTTGTTATTCTCCTGACGACATCCGCTACACCTGTTCTCCTTATTACGTTGTTCTGGACTCGTGTCGCTTAAGGAGATACCCAATATGGCTCCCGCCACAGCTTGTTGTGTCACTTGTAGTTTATTGATGGATTTTTTAGTCAAGGTAATTGTTTCCGCTCCGTATGGCATAACAGGCAGGGCACACTGGTCAAACACCTTTCTTTTCAGACATACCGGGATGTGTGATCTTAATACATCCTTCAGGTTCCCAAACACCGACCCGGAGAGACCTATTCTTTTCTGAAACTCAGCAGTTTAATTGTCTCGACTCACACGAATTTCATGTCCAAGATATTTACAGGACGATACCTGTTGCACCTCTTGCCCACTCAAGTAGATATTACCACTCATCACCATATTTGTCATAAATTGTGTTTTTAAACAATTAATCTTTAATCCGGCATTTTTTGATGCTTTTTCTAGATTTTGTAGCATCTGTATAGCTTTGTCAATTCTGTCTGAAATCAAGACAATATCGTCTGCGAACCGAAAGTGATTCTTCTGTGTTTACTCCTAAGTTTTTCCAGTCTGTCTCCTTCAACATATATTCGAGTAGATTTGTAAATAGTTTTGGCGATATGGTGTCACCCTGGCGAACTCCTCGTTCGGTTTTGAAGTTGCCTGTATCTTCATGGAGCCTAACACATGATGTTGCGGTATCATAAATACTCTTAATAATAGCAGTGTATCGGTGGTCTCTTCGGCAGTCCGAAAGAGCATGGAGCATCTTATGTTGGTCAATGGTATCAAAAGCCTTCTCGTAGTTTACAAATGAGGATGAGCGGTTTATTGTACTCCACGCATTTCTCAGTTAAGATTTTGATCACTTGTAGGTGGTCGTTTGTTCCATATTCTCGACGGAAGTTAGGCTTTTGCTCTCGCTGTTGGAAATTGTCAAGCTTATTTGAAAGTCTTCTTGTTATTATTTTCATAAACAACTTATAAATGTGAGAAAGCAGGCTGATGAGCCAGTAGTTTTTAAGGTCTGTGATGTCGCCCTTTTGCTGCATGATGACAATAATCGCATTGTGCTACCCCATGTTGTACCTTTAAGAAGGCATGCATTAAAGAGCTTTAAAATATCGTATATTAGAGTTTCGCCCACTTCTTTGATCGACTCGATAGCTATATCGTCGTCTCCGGGAGATCTGTTATTTTTCATCTCCAAAAGTGAAGCTGTTATTTCGTCGATGGTTTTTTTTTCTGGGATATTCTCCGATCTGAACCTTCGGTATCTGCCTTGAATTTGCAGATTCTGCCTCTTTTCTATAAAGTTCAGTGTGTAGTATAACATACCCGGGTCCGTTTAACAAGGTTGAATGAGATAAGTTCTGCTTTGTCTTTATTTTGCCACTGAACGTCAAAACAGATTTAACAAATAAACAATACACACCTACGTTGTGTTATGACTGTACCTTGCACAGTTTTACTTATCCAGAATTCAATGTGCCCAACTTTAACAAAATTAAGGAAATTTGAGGAATAAGGTGTGGTATGTAAAGCAAATCACAAATGTGATTATTAGAGTACTCGTGCCATACTCAGCCTGGAATTCACGAGGGAAAAGAGCCTGGCAGATAAAATCTCGATCACAATTCCAAAAACCGAACCATGCTGCACCACATTTATTAGTTTAATAAAAATTAAATTACTGTCCCCGTGCCAAAATTTGTCGTTCCATACTTGTGACAATACATTTAAAACTGAAGAGTTTGATATTAGTTAGCCAGACATCGCCAGCAGGTACTGAGGTCCCATACGGGGGGCTACTCAGCTATAATTACAATTTGAGCCAATATCTCTAGAATGATCATTTTAAATGATAAACAATTATTCATGCTAGGATATTCGCCCAGTTAGAGGAGGAAAATGTTAGTAGAATCAGCAAGTCCCTTGCCTACAATCTCATTCGTACATAAAACGATTTCAATAAATACATACACACGTTATATCATCTAATAGGAACTATCCATAGAAATAAAAGCAATACTTGTACACATTATGCTAATAACAATATTATAAATTTAATTTTACTGACCTGTAACAGCAACTTACACCATAAAAGAGAAGCCATTCACAAAATAAATTGTTCACTGCGCTGGTTTCAGATTGTCTGTCTCCGCTCTCGAACGATACGGTTGAGGATCTCATAGAAAAAACCTCGCAAAACCCGACTTCAATTTATGAATTGTTTTTCTTTTCTTTTTCTTTACATATATATAGGGTGTTCCAAAACTGAAGGTATAAAGCCTAAGGAAATAATATTTCAAATAAGCGGTCTCACTCAAGTGTAAAACTATTCAGTGATTTTGAGGACTTCTGCTCTATCTGTCTGAATATTGCCATTTCTATAAGCGAACCTACAGACGATTTTCCTGCCTTCCGTAAGATTCCTTCGCAGCACCCTTAAGCATATGTTCTCCTCAATTACCTGAGCTATGCGTTATTGTAGTTTCGGATATCTTGCCTGACAGATTTGGAAATATCTCTATTTAGTTGTCTAACTGCACCACTGTTTCCCCTGTACCTATCCCTCATATCTCTTCTCACCTTCATAAGATTCTTTGTACTCTGGCTCAGTTTATCTTCTTTAGTTCTCGCTGTTACGCAATAATTTTCGAGTCTCCTTTATAATATTGCTAACTTTCAGATTCAAATCGTTCACATTTGTTTCGTTGTCGTCTCTTAGATGTTCTAGATTTCTCAGCCTTGTTGCGATTTCCTTTCCTTCCCATTTTTTGCCCTGTATCCTTGACACCATTTTTGTTCTTTGATTTCCTAACTTTTGGTCTCACTAGCCTATGGTCGCTACCTACCGCAAATTTGTTTAATACAGTGACATGCTGGACGATATGTTTTTATCAGTGGCAATAAAGTCAATTTCGTTCTTCGTTGTACCATTCGGGCGTGATCAGGGTCATTTACGAAGTGGGCCTTTTTTAAAGAAGGAGTTCCCATGAATGTGGAGTCTTTGTTGAAGGAGGAAGCCCAAAAAGATATCGCCTCTACGATTTCTCTCTCCGTAACCAAATGTTCCCAAGGCAGTGTCTGCTTCCTCAATATTTGAGTCAAGCTTTGCATTGAAATCTCCCATAAGGATCATATACTGGAATTTGTCTTGTCTGACAGATTTGGAAATATCTCTATTTAGTTGTCTGAATGCATCACTTTTTCCCCTGTATCTACCCCTCATATCTCTTCTCATCTTCATAAGTACTCTGGCTCAGTTTATCTTCTTTAGTTCTCGCTGTTACGCAATAATTTCTCTTGAGATATCCTCGAATATGATCACTTCTTCGTCCTCGTCGTCGGTTGTGGGCGCGTAAACCTGGATGACTTTTAAGCTATATGTTTGGTTTAGCTTCAGGATCAGATATATAACTTATGAGCTTATGCCGACAATATTTAAGATTTGTTTTTTGTGTTTTCTGTGAACCATAAATCCCGCTCCACCCAGAGAGCTATCCTGCTCACCGTTATAGTGCAAGAGATGTCTTGACTTTTAGTCAATCTCGTGTTCTCCTCTCTTACGGATTTCGCTTAGTCCCAATATATCCCATTTAATATATTTCAACTTTTCCTCAAGCTCAACCATCTTTTGTTCCGATGAGAGTGTTCTGATATTGTAAGTGGCTGTGCAGTGTTCGTTGTCCATGGTAGCCTGATCCTACCCCGTGATTCTTAGCACCCTCTGCATGTGATCTGATCTGATTGCTACCGTAACCAGGGACCACTAAGCCGCCGGGGACTGAGGACCGTGTTGAAGTTGTATCTGGCATTTAGTTTACTGGTTTACTGGGGTTTTTAGCTTTACTTCTACAACGCTGGCCTTTGCGGGTTGGTAGGGAGCCTTGTTATGGAGGACTTCATTTTCTTAGCCTCGGTACTACGGTTATACCGCCGTGACTCGGTCGTCAGAGCCTCGTCTGTTGAAGCAGGGTGTACCACGTGCAAGTGAGGTTGACATTTGAGTAGGGGAGACTGTTTGAGACGCATCGCTACCCAATTATATCATTACAGACTACTATATCCTGATATCCATACCATGCGAATGGCATAAAGCCTTTGATGTAATATATGGATTTTTTTATTAGTGAAGCTTTTATCTTATGTTAGAAACACCTCTTATTCGTTTTTATTGTTTTACAGATTACTTATGAATATAACTAGAAGTTTTCGAGTGTCTTTTTTTCTAAATGCATTGAATATCTATTGCCTAAATCATTTTTAAAGTTTAAATTCATAATACTTGAAACTCTTGCTGTATTAAATATTTTTGTGACAAGTCCCTTATCTGCTAGTTCTGCTTAAAAAAATAAAACACTTGCATAGTATGTAAGAAACCATTAATTAAATTTCACCAATATTTATTTTGCCTAAATCAATCGTATACATTGTTTGTTATTATAATCTGTAATTTTAAACATATACAATGCCTAATATATTGAGTCTTCATGATTTAGAGGAATAAATAATCCTTACTGTGAATAAACAATTTAATTTATTTTTACTTTCACCGCAGAAAGCAACAAGTCGCACATATACTTGAACTATTCCAATCAATACTAATAACAGCAATACTATTTTAATTGTATTATGTAATATCGTTAATGAACTTTGTTTTATCTATAGTGTAATATGGTTTTCCGTAAAAAAGCATAATTTTAGCTAATGAAATCGTATTAACGTACTTTATTTATTTTTAGGAGAACCGACTTTATTTCAAAAAGTTGTTCACTGGATTGTATTTATTTGGGCATTTATCGAAAGTGGTATGATCAGTCTCACACATTTCCTTAATAGGTATTCAAGAGACTACCGATATGTTCTTAAAACCCTTGGAAAAGAACGAAAAATACTTAAAGTAAGTATTGTATTATATATAGCTATGTACGAAAACTCCAGTATTCATTTTATTAAAACATGACAATCGGAATCTTTAAAATAGTTCTAAATAACCCGCGAATTGGCAGTATTACAAAAACTATTTAATAATAAACAAGTTGATATTGAAACATTTCAGATGTTTGTTAAAAACTTAAAGAATATGGTCTAATTGTTTATATTTAAAAAAAATAGTTTGGATTAGTTTTAATTTAATTTTTTTTAACTAATGTTTCCCACCACAAAAAAAACAATGTTAGTCCTTTGTTCTCAATGTGAACAATTTTATAATTGTCATTGAACTGTGTCCTAAAATATGATTGGCGTGCCTTGAATCTATTTTTTGTGTTATTTAGGTTGAGAATTTTTAAATGTTTTTCGATGAATCGCCAAAATAAATGATTGTTTTAACCAGAATCTTTTTTTTTACTTGAGAGTAGTAAAGCTGAAAGTGCTTACTTAATTTTTTCATTGTCATTTTTTCCAATAATAGAGGTCGAATAATCATCATTCACTGTCACCTGCTTAATGAACTTTATTTATTTTTTAAAATTGCCTGCTGAATTAGTATTAGTTTTTGAATCATGCTAGCATATGCTGCTAATTTATGTTGCAATCGTGAAGCATTTCGTTATATCCATTTGTGATGGGTTGTGATATATAGATTGAAAAACTGTGTTTATTTGAAATTCCAAATAAAAAGTTGTTTCTGCCAGTACCTATATGTGCCAAGCTATTGGCATCTACGTGTCTATTTATAATAATACAGTTTGGTGTACTGGGGTGATCAATTTCTTCTAACGTTGCTACTCAAAATAGCGATTTTTTTTTTATTTCAAAAAGACACGGACGTTCAAAATTGTGTTACTCACTTTCCATTGACACGACTATGATAATCAGAAATTTTTATTTTTATGGTGATTACTAAAGTTTGCCATTTCTTTAGCATTTATTATGAATTTTATATTAAAAGGTGAGGATCGGAAAAATCGAGGTACTTCGATAGGGAATTTCAAAAAGGAAAACTCTCTAAATGCTTGTCGGTTTCTAGAATGTGGGCAAAATGGACTTTTGACGGGAAGCGTAAAAAAATGGATTTGTTCTATATTGTCGTGGAGAATTCGTGGTTATCAGCCAAATTGTTGCCTATTACTTCACCTCAGTTATAGGTTTTCTGAATAAGGCCGCTTCGGCTCTGGCCCCAGGGTGTAAATAGCACAAGTGCTAGTTTAGTGACCCTAATGAAGGTGAAAAACCTAAAAGAACCCAGAAATGGTCGAACAAAAACGAGAATTTTAAAAATGAAAATGGTTAGTAAATGCAAATAATAGTAAAAAGCTCGTCCACTTTGTCAAGTTTTGAATTGACTTTGACAGGATAACAAGAACTGGTCTGTTAGGATAGTGTGATGGGCGTGTTATTAGGTAATATATGCGTTTTGGAGGTGTTATAAATCTAAAAAGATGTCGCCGACCAAAAGTCGTCTTAAAAGTAGCTCTACTCAAAAAGTGCAATTAAAGTGCTGTAAAACAAAGAATTTCGGGTGTGCAGTATGCATAGTGTGTGGGAATGCTTTTCATAAATCGTATGCAATTACCCCGAAAATGTGCAGTTTGTCGACGAAACTCGTGTTATTTGCTGCCAAGAAAATAGTGAGGTTGGATCGGAAATCGACATAAAAGAACTACAAATCTTACTTCTTAGAAGAATTTTGAAAGAAATGAAGGCAAAGGACATGATTCTCCAAGAAAACATCACCCTATGGAAAGAAAAACATGATTTGATGGTCTCAAAATTTGATGGATCGCAGGAAAAAAGGAAATAGTCCGATCATTCCATGCCTGATCCCCTGCCCGACCAGCTGCGCAACCATCATGAGTATAATTATACAGGAATCACGAACGAGTTAGAAAACCATCTGTTAGATGTCGCTAGTGGACATGTAAGTTCTGAAAATGAAACACCAATTCCTGTAAACCTGAATAAGCGAAAAATTCGTAGTTCTGATGAACTGAATTCAGTTAGTTCAAATGCACCACCTGGCCCAGTTTGTAACAGCAACAGCATTGAGGATGAGGTCACGGCACATTTAACAAACCAGCAATATCACATCTTCTTTTTTCGCATCTGCGCAAGTCCGCACGCAAGATATTCCTTGGTAGGAAATCCGTCAAACTGCCGCCAGCGGCGTCGTGTTTATAGGACTGGTTTATTTTTATTGCTATTGGAGTTAAATCGAAACCATAGACGTGTATTTGTCAAATAATTGACATTGTGAGAGACGAACGTTGTTTATGACATTGTGCAATGCAAAAAGCCATGGTGTTTAAGCAATAAGAACTTGTACAAACCAGAGATATTCTTCCAAGAAGATTCTTTAGATTTTCTGCTCATACAACAATGTATACATATATTTCATAACCCATTGGTATTTGAAATTTTATATTACGGCTCTGTTAAAGGAGAATCATACTTATATATATTTTAAATCCAGCCCTGACTTTTCCTACCCAACTGACATTAGCAAGGTCAAATTTAATTTTTCGCCTGACAGGTCGAGTAGTATTGCCGGTTGTTATATGTGCCGTGATGAGGTTATACAATCGGAATCGACAAAAGTGCTAAGACAACAATTGGCAAGTGAAAATGACTGTCAAAATAATAATAAACCACCTCAAAATGAACAAGCCAAATGGGAAGTGCAGAAGAAGCGAAGATTTAGGCAAAATAAAACCTCAAATGTTCGCTGTCAAATAAATGACGACGACATAAAAAGGAAAGGCAGATCCATAGAAAAGTAATTTATATATACACGAAATAGAACACTCACTTCTGTTGTATCTGCCAGTGGCTTTTGCGACTGTGCTGCCATAGCGGTGTAGTCATTGAACTAATCTTTGGCGGGGCATTCAAATGATGACTGGTTTCAAATGTTAATGGGTTTAAAATATAGCAGTGCTCCGAAACTTTCTGAATTTGCTATTTTGAGTAACTATCATTCCAAAACTTCATTTTCGGAAAAAAATGCAATTTCAGCAAGTTTGGGAATACTGCGCAAATGTTTACTATTTAGCAAATATCTGATAACCAGGCATATTGGTGATAAATAAAACAATATCAATGTAGGTAAATAATATGCATATTTATTATTTATTTATTTATTATTGATTTATTAATGATGTTGATAAAATCTGTTTTACTATTTTTTGCATAACTCGCAAAATGAAATATTCTGCTATGATATACTTAACTATGGCC
>MU183269.1:201604-215748 GCA_016904865.1 Pissodes strobi | reverse complement strand
AATACTTAGATCTATGCATTTTGCTGTATTCACACGTTTTTCTTTTGTCATTCCCGTTATTAACGCAGAAATGGGACTAAAGGGATGAGTGATTTTGTACTTTGCTAAAATATCTTTTCATTCTTCATACTTTTAGCTTTTCTTCTTTACCCCATTTTTAATATTGGTCACGATTTATTTCACCTGAATGGTATTTTTATAGCTACGCCACTGAACTGCAATAAGTCAAATACAATTTAAGTACCTAATTTCAGGCGAGAGAGAAATTACTTTATTTTGAACCGGCGCCGGCGGCTAATTTGATATTGTCAGAATGCAGGCTGTCAAGTTTCCTAACTGAGACCTTTTTAAATATAATAGTACGTTTCGCGTGAAAAGGAAACTTTAATTAAGATTTTACATTCGTAATTTTTTCTTTTAGTCATTTTCCGTGACTTGAGCCATGGTGGTTCACGATGTATTAATACAGAAATACCCAAAAGCGCCGACAATTCAGTCAAAAGTTTAGATCAGGTGCAGCACATTTTGTTAAGATAGTACTTATATCCAAGATATTTTCCACAGAGTTTGATCTGCAAAATGTAAAGAAATGCAGCTTTGTATCCAAGCTTCTAAAAAATTGCAAATATAATCGTTTTGACCACCAGCTTCATATTACTCTTGTCTGAAATCTCAGATGCGTTTAAAGCAGTTTACAAATTTTTCCTCTGAGGAAGATTGATAATAAATAAGAAACCATTTTTAAGTAATCTAGCTATCTTACTGATGATATTAGACATTGCTTTATGTGAGTCTTTTTTTGCCAGAACCCATAATAGAGAAAAACACATAATTAGACACTATAAAGGAGGTCGACAGAAATACATATCTTATCCAGCAGCATTGACTAAGTATAATATTTTGGTACAATCAATTTATTATAATCAGGTTGTAGTACGTCATCTGATATATGTTATACGCAAAATTTTGGATCAACAGGGTCAGTAACAATCAGGACGTCCATCCGAAATCACGTTATCGCCCATGTGTTGTACGCTGAAAGAAGAGATTTTAGCTAATGGATTATGTATGCTATATTAAGTTGATAATATCGTTACACGAGACATCCGGGACCGTTTGTTCAACTACCGTTTGTCAACCAATTAACTGCTTTAACGGTGGAGTTAGGTTAGCTATTTCGGCTTCTATCAGCTCGTGGGTATATCTATTGATTTCTACTATAAATTCAGGACAGTTACAAGAGCTTTCTTCTATAATTACTTTCTTTTTGAAAAATATAGAAGGGAAAGTGCGCTTTGTTTCCAACTAGGAAGGAAATAAACTCCGCTAATGTTAAAATATTATTCTTCCACATTGCAGACAATTTTGGAAATAAAGCCGCTAATTGTTGTATATGTTGTATAATCAGATTTTACAGAGACAAGGAACAAGTGCTCGCCTACTCAACTTATAGTGCTGATAATTATTGCCGAACCAAGGAGACTAATTAAGACGATCTTCAATTATTTCGCAATCTGCATTAGTTGCTATAATACAACACGATATTCTTAAATAATCTTGTAGTATACACAGATATGGATTGGAATTACAATTAAGACTGAGGTAACCCGCCTATTTAAAATATTATTTCATTAGACCTTATACATTCGGTTTTGGGACACCCCATTTATAGAAAGAAAGAAAAGGAGAACAACAAGTCATAAATTGAAGTCGGGTTTTGCGAGGTTTTTTCTAGGAGATCCAAAAACATATCGTTCGAGAGCGGAGACAGAAAAATCTGAAACCGGCGCACGCCAAAGAAGAACGATGCAAAAGTGACGTAGAGTCACTAGCATCATGAGAGATGGTGAATTTTTAGTGGGTATGCCTTTAATGGAGAGCCCCACATTACTCTCAACCGAGGGTGTGCATAAGGGAGCATTTTTACACCTCAACAAAAAAAAATGTATAACTCATATTTAATGGCATAACTTGTGTATATGTTTAATGAAATCGTTTTATGCTGTGAATAACCCTGCTTTAAATGAACACAAAAATGTATTGTTTGCTGTCTTTGCGTGCTGGAATTTTAGTTTTAGTATGACTGTGATTGCAAGTAAAAGCTTTTGTGAAATTACTAACATTTTCCTACCCTGACGGGGTGAATATCCTAGGTGTAAATGAAATGATCATTCTAAAGATATTGGCCTTACTTTCCACTTTAGCTGAGTAGCCTCCATATTCCAGGACCTCAGTACCCTCCAGCGGCTTCTGGGTAACTAACACCCCTCTTCGGTAGTGTTGTGGTTATCACATCCGCCTGACACACGCGGAAATCTCGGGTTCGATTCTCGACCGGAGAGCTATCTCTTCAGTTCTAAATGTATTGTTACAAGTGTGTAACTACGAATTGTGGCACGGTAGACAGTAATTTAATTAATTATTATACTAATAAAGGTTATACAGCATAATTCGGATTAGGAATTTCGATCGAGGGTTTCTGTGCCGTACTCTTTCCCGCCGTGAATTCCAGGCTGAAATATGTGTCTTAATTTACATGATGTACCTTTCCCTCAAATTTCCCTAATTTTGTTACCGTTGTACGCATTTCGAGTAAGTAAAGTTGTGCAAGATATAATAATAACACAACGTAGGGATTGGTTTTCTTTGTAATCTATTTTTTTAAATCTATTTTTACGGTCATTGGAAAAATAAAGACAAAGCACAACTTTACTTATCTCATTCAACTATGTTGAACAGGCCCGGGTTGGTTATACCACAAGTCTTGCCGATTTTTTTTGACAAGTATAGATGATTTATATCATTTATTCTTTGATAGCGGAGTTAAAACTTGACTTCACCAAGCTTATGCTTAAATTTACGAATCAAAGAAATGCTAACTGTACAGAATTACAGGCAAAGATACTTTCGCACTTGTCGATATGAAATTTAAATTAGAAAACATTGGATTTTTTGCCACTAAAACTCATTAAGTTAGTGCAATTTGTTGTATGATTTGTGTTCGTATTATGACTTGGTCATCATTAAAACCCAAATACATTTATTTCGCACCATATAAACAAAAAAGTCATGCATTGCAAGGATACTAGTTCAGTCACTTCTAAAGTTCCTCAGCACGCACCTGTGTTATCTAATTGGTCTGCTAGAAAAACTGCGATAAATATTAGCTATGTATCTTGTGTTACCCTACTCCAGCGCGAAATAAGGCCCCTGTAGCTGTGTAACATTCTGAAGTATACCGAATTTCGACAAATTCCTTTGAGTAGCTGCTGATTTTAATTTTACCCTTCAAGATCATATAGCAGACCTCTATTGCAAATATCCCAAATCGTGAGGAGACTGAGCTGGCTCCGGAGCAACTGAGATCAGCCACCAATATTGCTTATCACGAAAACTGTCCACTCAAGACTAAAAGGGATACCAGAGGAACCACTTGGTGGAACAACTCCCTAGTCCCGTCTAATTACAGGCAGAATTATATCAGAATCACTAAACAGGTGTATAGACGAGTTAAAGATATAGTTTTTGTTGGTTTGGTAGTAAATGTCACTAAAATCTTCAAAATTAGACAGTGAGTACCTGCCGCTGATGTATATTGTAACACAATTCTGCACCTAGTAGTTCTAAGTACTAGACCGTTGTTATGAGGCAATCCATTGCACATATTCAAGGCTATTGAGAATTAAAATTATCCAATCGGTTGATATTTGCTCTAGATTTGGCGCAGAATATTTTTTAGCTATTTATAAACTGACAACTTAAAGCGTTATGTTCGGTCAAAAGGTGGGCCATTTTTGTTAACGTTTGGTCTAGTTTTGAAACCTATCCCCCCCCCCCCCCAAGGCATATTACTCTTTTATTTTCTTCTCTACTTCATTGACTTCTTCCATTATGTGACCTCTTCGAAATTGACTGAAGCATAACTAGCCTCACGTGACGTTAAAATTATGGACATCAGATATTATATTACACTTAGTACTATTTCACTCTTGCAAATTGGCAATGTGTTTTAAGAGAGTCTTTAAAATGAGGACAATTCCTTTTTTCTTTGTCGAAATCGCTGGATCTAATTAGTTGCAAGTACTTCTCCCCCTTATGGCGAAGTTGATGATACTTGGGCAATCAAGATTTTATACCATCAGGAGTTAAAAGAATTCCTTTGATTGTTCAAGCGGCTCCCTAGTGCAGTTAACCTAATTGAAAATAAATCATTTCCATTGTCTTTGAAACGTCGACTACAGCCACTGCGTAATAATCTGCTTCTTCTTCTCTTCATTTCTGATTTCACAGATTGATTTTGATCTGTAGAATGAGTCTTGTGCATATTCTCCGGTCAGGTATTCTGTGACTTGTATGCCCTCACATAAAGCAGCTAGGAACGCCACTCCCTCACTTAGTTAACTAACCGAAGTTTCTGTAACATAGCTAACCGTGGTTTCTGTAACCACTAAATAAGGGAGTGGTATCTTTTCCCACATTAAAAGATTATGAGACAGTCGACCACGATTCCTCCAATATGTTGTAGCAATGTTCGGATGACTGACAACTAAATAATTATCACTGGAAATTGTATTACTCATAATACTATATCACTGATGCTGGTTAAAGATTGCCGCCTGACGAAATTTTTAAGCCACATTGATCTCTTCTCACACACATTGAACTGTGCTGTTTAGTGAACTTTAATGATTCTACATCCGTGCCTTCCAGCAGTCTATTTTATAACCCTTCTTCCGTTTACTATTCTCCTTCATTAAGGAACCATTCGTGGTTAAATTCACATGGTACCAGACTTTAGATTGAGATCTTCCTTAGTCACATGACCATCCTTTTATTTCTTCAATTCCCTCTTGGTCCCGAACGCAAAATAGACTAGCAATTCTTCGAGTATCTGCATCTAGCATCGTTCATTTCACGACATGTTAAAACGGATAGGATTACTCCTTCAGTTAGTTTGGGTTAGTTATGTTTTTGTAATATCTGAATGAATGATATTGCCAAACGATAAAGTTTTAAACTAGTTATGTTAATAATTATTTAATCACTAAAATTATAGATAGATACTGCGTTACTTCTAGTGTAGTTCGACAAGTAGCAGATTAATTCTTTGCTTTTTGTTTAATTGTAATTATTATTATTTCATGCTCAAGTACTGTCATATTGGTTTATTTTTACTAAAATTATTCCACATGACTTTACTGTATCTTTTTTTTATGGCATTGACACGCACACTAAAGGGCGATCCAATGGCACTTGATAAGCGGTGTGTGTGCGAAGATGTTGATTGACACGGTTCTTGAATAGCTGTAGGTTGTAATTTGCGGGAAACCGATGTCTTGAGAGTGAGTTCCACAGCGATGCAGTGCGCTAGACAAAGGAGTCCTTGTAAAGCGATGTTCTAGGTGTTTCCAGTTGTCCAACGAACGGGTGCGCTCTTGCCGTCTGTCTGACAGACATCTGCCGTGAAAATATCTGTAAAACAGGGATATCTCGGCTACATGTCTACTGTGTTCCAGACTATCCAGATCCCGGGTCAACTCCGGGTCGCCGACGAGACGCACAGCTCTCTTCTGACTGGAATCCAGCAGCTTTAGGGTGTACTTCGGTGCGGCACCCCAGATGTGTGAGCAATATTCTAAGCATAGTAGTATTTGCGCTTTATAGAACAAGATCAGCTGCTGCGGTGTACACAGTTTTTTGTTGCGACATAGCGCACCAAGCTTCTGCGAGGCTGATTTTGCGATGTTTGCAAGTGGTCATGCCGGGACACATTGCTGTTGACCGAGAGATTCAGTAATCCGATTAACGAGGATGATGTTAGGGCACGCCGTATTGGCTTTCTTAGTAAACGTGGCCGCTTTAGTGTTTGCTGCATTGAACTGTATCAAATTTCTGTCACCCCAAGTTCGAACTCTCTCCAGATCTTGATTAATTGCTATATTCTATTCCTGTCTGCGGTGATGTGTCTCAGTCGCTGCTAAAGATCTTTCCGATCTAAATTGGGAGACATGGGTACTGCCATCTGTAAAACTGTAAACAGGATTATTGGTTTTGATCAGCAGGTCATTAATATAGGAACTGAGATGTGTCCATCATCTGCAACGTGCAGAGAGAGATTGGCAGTCTGAAGGACGGCAGTTTATTGAGCATCCGCCTTGCCAAACTCTGTCGAATGCCTTCGAAATATCCAACGCATTTGCTCGAGATTCTCCGTAGTTCTCAATTGCCCTACTTCATATATTAATGACATAGGCCAATATATCCCTTCTCGATCTCTCTTTGCAAAAGCGTTACTGGTTTTCGCTAATTAATCTGTTGGTCTCAAGGTGCTTGAGTAGTTGCTGATTGACTACAAGTTCCATGACCTTGGTGATTATTGGAAGCAAGGCAATTGGACGATAATTTGAAGGGGCGATTTGCTTGCTTTTTTGGAATAGGTTGCACTCGAGCGACTTTCCAAGAAGATGGGTGAATCCCTTTTCGGTAAGACAGAGAAAAAAATCTGAAAAAAATGGGTGTTAGTTGGCACAGTTCTTTAACACGATGGCAGGTCCCCGGTGCTGATGGCTGTTGCGTAACTTCTGCCATGGTAGTGTTGATATCAGATATGGTGGGGAGAGCCTTGCCTTGGGGAATGTAAGGTAGAGTGGGATAAAAGCATTTTGGCGAGCATGTTTGCTTTTTTCCTATGGCTGAAGTCGTCGTGATGCCGCCTTCGTCTGTCAATGATGGGAGATACGTTTTTGTAAAGATATTACTTACTGCTTTTGCTACAGACCAGAAATTCCTGAAGCCACTAGGGCATTGCAAGAGTTTATTCCTGATCTCTTGATTGTGTTTGTCCTTAGTTTCGTCAATAACAGGTTTGCAGTCATGTCTCGCTTCAGCAAAATAATAGTGATTTTCAGCGGTCTGATTTTGCTGCCAGTACTTGCATGTTTGTTGTTTTCTACATACAACTCTTTCGTATCTATAAGCAGGGCTTACCTTTTGACGGTAACTTGATGTCTTATTATTCTCTTTCATTAAAGATCTTTTCGTGGTTAAATTAACATGGTGGCAGATAGAAGAATGGGATCTTCCTTAGTCAGATAACCAGCTTTTTTTTTCGATTCACTTTTGGTTCCGAATTAGAGTAACAATTGTTTCGAGTATCTGTTTCTATCGTCGTTCACTTCACGACCTGCTAAAGCATATATGACAACATATCCTTCCAAATACTCATAGGATTGCCAAATGAGAGAGTTTTAACATGATTGGGTTACTAACTAACTCATCACTTATATTATAAATGATAGATAGTGGATATTGCGTCACTTCCAGTAAAGTTCGGTGAGTAGAAGATGAATTCTGTGGTTTCCTTTTTTAATTATAAATGCCTACTATTATTTTACGTTTAATTATACCCTCATATTGGTTTATTTTTACTAAAACTAATTCACGTGGTTTTACTCTAATGTAATATTACGACTTTTACTATTTATCAATTAAAATATGCCAGCCGAAATGGTAATACGTGGGAATTATGAAACTTTCACGCTGACCAATAATAATAATAGAGTCGTATCGAGAATATTATGGAGTATGGCCGGTTCACTAATTGAGATAATTAGAGAAACGTGTCGTAGCCACCCTCCGTTTCATTTGACAACTTCACATGTGCCGGAAATTTATGATTTTAATAGTTCCAATAAATTACGTTCTCACACACTGTAGTTAACTAATGCAATATTAGTCTATCTGATGCATTCTGGCGTTGCACTAGTTTACATTGTTTTAATAATAATGCATTGCGACATGATTTGGAGTTTCCAAACGGGATAAATTCAGAAAATGCTTAGGAAGTTCACATCTATATAAAAAAAATAGTGTACGTTCACAAGCACACACCATTTAGGATTTTCTTGGGTGTCAGGACATTATAAAAATGCTGTTTTAAGCTTGTTTCAACCATATTTTTGTTAACGTTTCGACCCACAAAAAATAAGGTAAGCTAATAAAATGGTGTTTTTTTTAATTAATAAGATTTGGTTTTGCTATTTATAATTTGGTCTTACCTTGAAAGTAGGTTCCATAATGTCTTACTGCTCCCAAATCTGTTACACATATAAGTTAGATGGGTAATCTCACTCTCTATTGCTCAGACTATGTTTCTACGATGCGTAACTTTATCTCTTTTTGTGTTTACCAACGCTATATCTGGCTCTCTACTTCCGTTCGCTTCGTCGTATCACATATGCCCACTCTCTCTTGCTCCTACAGTGTTTTTACAACGCATAATTCTCTCTTCCTCTGTCTACTGCCGTCTACCGTACATACTTCGTAACGCATTCACCAACTTACTCTACATTTCCAGCGCGCGTGAAGAATAACTACCTTTGATCTCAAAATTTTAGGACAACAATACTTTAGTGATCTGTTTCTAGAGTCCAGGCAAACTATAATCATATACTCTTCAACAAAAAACTAGCAACATTCATGGCAATTGAGTCATTGACTATAGCAAATTCATATTATTCTTTTGCAAGTTAGTCTCTTTAAGTGCTTCCTGTCTCTTCTAGAAGTCTTCACCATGTATGCCTAATTGACTCAATCAGTTTCATTTAGTCCGGATACGTCTTTCATGCTCTGTAATTGAACAGTCTGGTTTCCAGCCTTTTCGAGTTAACTTTTTAAATAAAGGAGCTGGCAAGGCGCAGCAGCCAATAACAAAATAACGCATTCCTTTTCCTAAAACTTAAACACTCAACCATGCATTTTTATCGGGCAACACTTTCCAGAAAATTACTTCATTCGATTCGTTGCAAAAACAAAATTGGCCTGCGGAATGCACTTTTTCACTTCGAAAGAATTTGCGAAGTAAAATTAAAGCCCTCGGCCATAAATCGGATATTCTCAATATTGCCCGGGAATTTGAGGCTCTTGAAGCACTACAAGAAGAATTTAAATCGAATTAACTTGAAAAATACTTTATTAGGAATTCAATAATCAACTTAAAATAACTTGGAATCCCTTGGTAGGAGAGTAACAGAGTTTCAGATTGTTTTTTTTTTGGAGGAAAATAATTAATGCCGCAAATTTAATATTTGGAAAGGAAGTTACTTTGAAAAGAAGCTCCAGTTTGTTAGGTTTTTATGTCAGCATGTTTTCTTGATCAGTGGAGCAAAGCTTCAAAACTTAACATGGTGAAAGCCGCAGCAATTATGTTTAAAATTGACCGGGTGCAAAACGATGTATATGCTCCATTTACAACTTATATAGTTATTCCAAATATGATTTTGCTCCGCAGAACAGGCACCTCCCTGAATCTGTGCCCGTTATGATTTCCTAAAGATAGTGTGATATCATTTTTGTGTTGTATTGTTCTAAATATGCATCGTACACTTGGACATTACTTAGATATTTTGCTATATTTTCGTGAAGGATTCACTTTCGTGAGTAAAATATTTTGTCTTTTTCTCAACCACAGTCTTCTTGAAATTCTCTATGTGGCATTTTTGGTCCTGCTTCCAAGATATAAATTAAACAAGTGCTAATGAAGTCATTCTAACAAAGCTGAAAAACCTGAAAATACTTCACGTTTCGGAGAACAAATCTGCCTAATTGCAGTGGCGGTTCGTGGCTTTATTGTCAGGTGAGGCAAAAGGCCCACGCGACAGAGGCAAATGCGCAGCAGGCGAAAAATGTGTAGGGTGCCACACCCAAACTTTTAACCAAAAGTCTATAAAAAAAAACACACATAAGGCAAACATATTCTGATAGCGCATTCATGATATTGCTAAAATAGGTATAAAATTGTAAGTAAAAAAATAATTGGCGGATACTTCAAAATTATATATTTTATATTTAAACATTTTCTTTTTATTTTATATATTTTTATTTACTAAATAAAGTAATACTAATATTAAAATAAAAATTACATATCTTAAAAACCAAATCAAACACATATTACTTACCAAATCATACCAAATTTTGGTCTTCTTAACCGTTTAGAAAATGCTAAGGTTGGGTTAAGTGTATAGTTTTTTTCATATACCAGATCGATTCTTCTATTCTTCAGGCTTGCAAATTTGTCAATTATATCTTCGTAAAACGGTTGCGTGTTCATTAATACAGTAAGCAGTTTTTTTTCAATCGAAATTCGAAATCTTTGATAGAGTTGTAAGTCTGTTGTCGGTCATTGACCTACGTCAATAGGTTTTAACCTTTTTTAGTCAAGAAAAACTTCGTTCCACTGAAACACTAGGAGATGTAATCGTCATTATTAAGGAAAATAGTTTATATACTTCTCTGAAGATATTTTTATTTTCAGTAATATTTTTTATTTAAATTGTAGTCCAAGGTCTTTAAACTCTTCATTAGCTGAAATAAATTGTAGCTCAGAATACAGTTTTTGAGAATCGGCAAATATATTAGGATAACAGTCTTTTAGGTTAGTTAATGAATGGGTAGGAGAGTTTTGTCTAAAACTTCGTAATATAGAACTTTATATTTTTCAAAAAATTGATCCTGAGTTACTGTGAATCTTGCCTGTCCATCTCGTTGTTCAGTTGGAATTGGCATTCTTAAAGCAGCTCCCTCAAAATTCTCTTTAAATAATTCGTCATTTCGTTTCATATTTAAGAGGGCTTGCGTAATTTGTATTTGAGAGATACAATAATTAACATACAGTGATCTCTTTTTTAACACAGCAAACAGTACATCCGTGAAAGAAAAAACATCGCTAAAGATTAAAACTAAGTCAAGTCGGGTAACCGAGCCGGCCATTTTGTAGGACTCCGACATTTATCCAACAACCGTGAAAATTCGTATCTACATATTTACAGACATTTCTCGATTAATGCGAAGGAGCTCCATCCTGTTGGAATATAATTTCCCTATCGAAATATTTTGGATTGTTCTCAATGGTTTCGGTGATGAGGGGATCGGCCGCTTTTCCTGGCGTATCCAAATACAATTTTGTAAAGTTTTTTTGATATCCCAGATCACATATTGTAGCGTTGTAAATGCTACAAAATCCAACAGTGCGATTTCTGCCCTTTACTGATCGATCTGTGTTGTCGATACTCTCGTTACCTTACGACCTTACTTTCGAGTGCAACCCACCAGTACCGATCAATGCTGCCACTCAAGGCGTTCAGACAGTTTTCATATCTAAAAGTATCATTGTTAATCTTGACTATCGTAAAATTAACTGGAAAATATCGGCCGTATTGCCTAATAAAGATGTTAGACGGATAGTGTGGTTCCCTTCCTATAGAAAAAGGTTTGTTACATGTTAGTGTGTCTATTTTGGATAGCTAAAATTATTTATAGCCTAATCTCCTCCATTGTGACTGGACGTCTTTCAGCGGCCTGTTTTATGCTGACCTAAAGAGTTCTCGAGGAGCGGCTAAATCTAGCGCAAATGTTAACAATGTTACCATATTACTTTGTCAAATTCTCGCTTCGCTCGCTACTGGGGCGCAACCAGCAAAAACTAACCCAAGACATGCCCAAAATAAAGAAAACAACTTTTTACACATATTTAAAATAAAAAACAAAAACGTCTTGCCACTGGAATCGAACTCGGGCCACCGTATTACAAACACAGAATCCAACAATGTTACCATATTACTATGTCAATTCGATCGCTACTGGGGCACAACCAGCAAAAACTAACCAAAACCAACCCAAGCCATGCCCAAAATGAAGAAAAAAAACTTTTTACACATAATACTTAAAATGAAAAAAACGTCTTGCCACTGGAATCGAACTCGGGCCACTGTATTACAAGCACAGAATCTGACCATTACCTTATCTGTTGACAGCAATTCTTTGGACCGTAAAAACATTTGCGCTAGATTTAGCCGCTACCGAGTTCTCCGGTTTCATTTCGCCAGATATAGGTCTCTTGTCGAGGTGATACGATCACATGGTGGAAACGTAGCTACGCAGGAAACGCCTGTGAATTTCAAGTCAGCAAAAATCCACTAAATATACAAGTAGGCCCTACCCTTTTTTAATTCAATTTTAAATTTACCGTCGAGATTGTAGGTAGATGATAACCTTCTATTGTCTCAATTATCGTTATTTACCGTTTTAGTTTTAGGACATCTATTATCATGTATCGTATTTATTCCTGTTTCTTTCATATTTACTTTAGAGATACTTATTTTCTTCATTGTCATATCTGGTAGAGAATTTATTCTGCTAGTGTTATGGTACATGGGCGTCGGGGGCAGTTGCCCCACTCTAAGCACTAGAAGGGATCTATTATATTAACTATAGCATTTGGTTTGCCCCCCCCCCCCTAACTCAAAAGACGCCATTGTATGGTAATTATATTATTTATTCTTGTATAGCGTGTAGCTACTTGAACAACACGCTCAGTCTGTTGCTGACAGACGTTCTGTGGTGGCTGCTATCTACAATTTCCCTTGGATAGCAGGGAAGGCTTTGGTGGGCCCACCTTCATTCCCCCGGACTGACAGTGAGATCAATGTACTTGGCTGTGAGCCTCATAGCAGTGAACTGTTTTATTTAACTGTAATTTGCAACTTTGACTTTTCGCCTAAAAGCAGGCCCCATGATGAACTCACTTCGTGTTTACCTGGAGATACTTACCGGCTATATATAAATAAATTTACGCTATAAGTTAATTCATTGATTTATTACATCTTTATTAACTATTTATTTATTAATTTAATAATAATAATAATAATAATAATAATAATAATGTTTATTAGTCACTCAAAAAAAAATGATGATGGTACACAAAGTTAAGCTATGTTAATTTTTTAAGTACAGATAAAAATAATATTCTTAACCTTCACAATGACATTTTAATTATAAAGAAAAGCAATGTGTACCTACTAAAATATTAGTAGAACATATCGACATGAAGTGACCAATAGGCCATTATATTCAGACTTTCAGGGGAGTCTTTAAAATAGATCCCCTAAATTCTGTTGAGGCCTTCAAATAAACTAAATGCAAATTTAAAGAAACACATACCTAAAACAGGAAAGGAAAAGGAAAGGATTAGGTGCGTTTGAACTTTGATGACATACCTTACATATTACAGTGTTTAAGTTAAAAAGTAAGTAGCATATTTTGTTAAATGCATTAAAAAAACAGAAATTTTATGGGTTAAAAAAAAAAGATGTTTAAATTTTGCTTTAAATGCGTTTTCGGACATCGTAAAGTCTAATATTTGAAATTTGTTGATCTGATACACAATCAAGTATGAGAATGACTTTTTAAAAATTTCCTTATTGTGAGATGGAACGGTTAATAAATGTTTTCTTCTTATATTTAAATTATGTATATCAGTCCGAAAGGTAACCTTTTTAAGTAAGTATGGTGGAGTTTCCCAATTAAGCAAATTATAAAAAAAAAACAAAGAGAATGCACAATCTCCGATTTTCCATATTTAACCATTTTGCATCTTTTAGCTTGTGAGATATATGATCTCTTCTTCTTATGCCAAATATAAGCCTAAGGCAAGAATTTTGGAGTTTCTGTATTCTGTAAGAGTCACAATAATGAAGACAGGGTCCATAGATGGTGTCGCAGTAGTTTAGTGGTGATAATACAAGTGAATCGCAGAGCATTCTTTTGACACTGGTACTCAAATAGTGTCTCTGGGAATAAATTGATATTAAATCAGAATATTCGTTTCTTAACTTAAGGGTAACGTGTTCCCTAAATGTAAGTTTGTTATCCATTACAAGACCGAGATTCTTGGCAGAGTTTTTAAAAGCTATTTCATCGTTATTTATTTAGATATTAAAATTATTTAAAAGAAAAGTTCTGTGGGCATCACTACAGAAAAGAATAGCTGTTGATTTATCAGAGTTAATTTTTAAGTGTAGCTTTTGAATTTCAGAAAATAAACTGTTCAGGTCAGAGTTTATTCTATGATTGGCTTGAGCAACATCAGTGCTTTTAAAAGAAAAATACACTTGAGTATCATCAGCGTAGTTATGATGTTTAGAATATTTAATTACTTTTGTGATCTGTGACGTATAAAGTGTATATAGCAATGGACCAAGAATACTACCTTGTGGAACTCCAATGATCACTTCTAGGGCTCTTGAACTTTTGTCATGCAGCGTTACTCTTTGTTTGCGGTCAGACAGATAAGAAGCTATTAAAGCTAC
>MU183269.1:173041-201594 GCA_016904865.1 Pissodes strobi | reverse complement strand
GACATAGATTAAAACTTTTTTTTAATAGTCTGATAATCTAGACGATATACAAATCTTCTCAATAGTTTATGGGCGATACCAGAAACTCAACTTAATTAATTGTCTTTGGAGTGCTTATGAAAGCATTTGTGATTTGAATAAATAGTGTAATTGGAATCCTAATGTATATTTTGGTAAGTTACTGCCAAAGTGTCTTTCATTAATGCTTTTTATTTCTAAATTTCACGATATTCTTATCTTGGGTGTATTTCTAAATTTTACTGCCCTGATTTCAATGTGCAGCCATTGATATATGCATAGTCAAAAATTTAGTGGCGCCTTCGCCTAACTGTCAACTCTTCGACCCACCCCTATAAATAAAATGAAAACCGCTGAGTAAACATGGCATGTGAATCGTTTGTTAAGCAATTAACAATTCATGTCATGGCACCTCAATACCGCATATTTTGTCTATTAGCATGTTCCGTAATTCTTTCGTTATTATTTCGCAAATTACACTGTTCTGTCTGAGACATCTTCGGTTAACTTAGGTATCATTTGTAACTTTTAAGGTTGAAATTTTTTGATTTTCAAAACTCTCCATGCAATAGAAAAAGGCCGTTCAAATATATTCGGGACATGGAAAATAGATTGTACCATTTCACCAATAATATCAATTTATTTTCTTTTCGGATATGTGGATTACCTGGTGTTATTTTTTATTCACGCTTTATGTTACTATAAATTTAGCTGCAAGTTCGCTAATACATTTCCTAGTGAGAAGGCGATCTGGAAAATGGCCATTGATAATCTTTTCAGTCCGTTAAAATACGGCGTTGCTCCATAAATATAAATTGTTTCTTCAAACGGGCAAGAATTTTAGGTTTAACTAAGTAATTTAAATCATTAGAAAAACATATTTTTCTAACATCAAACAATTGATTAAAGTTTAGTCAATAAAGTCGGTATTTTTAGAATTAGATTTTTCATGAATGAAATTGTTAATTTTATTTATAGGAATACATTTTGGTTTATCATAATTTATTGAATAACTACTGTTACAAATGTGATTAAAATCGATAAATAATCGATAGTTAAATTTTAAATAATATTTATTCAATGTATTAAACATTAAACCCTCTCGTATTACAGCACTACTTGCTCTCCCTAATATTTTTATTGTTTTTTTATGGTGGTTCAAGCCTTAGACCTTTAAGTATTAGATTTTTGTTTTTGCATTTGTGTAAAAATATTCAACTATTTTCAAAATTGTAAATTTCCGAGGTAAAAAATGTATAAACAAGCTATTTCATGTGACCGTTTGCAAATTTACATTACGTATATACTTATCTATAAGCCCGTTTCTTTGTACAAATATCTCCGGATACCCAATCTAATAAATTCTCCCGCCTATAATTTAATACAGCCGAGAAAATCCACTTTTTCCAGGAATTCGATAATGAAATATCTACTCTCAGTATTATTTAAATAAAACTTCGAGTGCCTTTTCTTTTATTCGACTTATTTCCAAATTCGTTCATTCGTTGCATTAAAATATCCTTGAAAGTATCTGCAGCAGAGCTAACGAAATATTCAGTTAATTTTCTCGGAACTCTTTCGTTCCCTTAACGATTAGAAAGATAATTTATTGAAGCGGAAGGTAAAAGAGAAGCAGCGATTGAAGCTAATGTACTATAGTTTCGCTATAGCATGCAAAAGTATTAATATTTAAATAGGAAACATTTTACTTGTAGCGATAACGTCCCTTTTAATCTTACGATAATGTAGTTTATTATCGCATGCTTACTTTAAAAAATTCACAGTCCTTCACAAAGATGCAACCGGGGGGGACATTGAAAATGCCGAAGCAGAATGCAACGCTTATTAAATTTGAGATGTGAGAAAACTCATAATTGTGTGGAAATATATACATAGTTGATAGAAGTTTGGGTGAGATGACGTTAGATTACGTAAGTTTAGATTACCAAAATATACCAAATATACCAAATAAATGTATATTACTTCAAGTTTCCTTCTTTTTTACATTTTAAAACGTTATAAGTGTGGTTGTAATAAGCAAAAGACCATTTGCATTCGATTCGTCTCACATTTCTGGATCTAACGATATGAAACACGATTAGTCTGTCGTGAGAAACTAAAAGTCACCCTCACCCACCCTTAACACAGTCTAATGTAAAAAATGACTTAGCAGATTACGCAAGTTTAGTTTACCAAAGTATACCACATAAATGCATATTACTTCAAGTTTCGTTCGTTTTTACTATTTATAACATTAGTAATGGTTGTAAAAACTGCATTCGATTCGTCTCTCAATCTCAGAGCTAACGCGGTTAGTTTCACTTAGTCTCAACTTATTTTAGTTATTTGAGTCGGGTCCAATACGTTATAATCAATTTTAATAGATTTGGTTAGTCGTCTAATCAATTTTCGGTTAGTTTCTCTTAGTCGCAACTTTTTTACTTATTTGAGCCGGTTCCGTTACGTTATAATCAATTTTAATGGATTTGGTTAGTTTTGGTTAGTCGTTCAATTAACTATCGGTTAGTTTCACTTAGTCTCAAACTATTTTAGTCATTCAAGTCGGTTCTGATACGTTATAATCAATTTTAATAGATTTGGTTAGGTTTGATTAGTCGTAAAGTCAACTTTCGGTTCATTTCACTTACTATCAACTTATTTTAGTCATCTGGACCGATTGCGATTCGTTAAAATCAATTTTAATGGATTGGGCTATTTTTGTTAAGTCGTCGAATCAACTTTCGGTTAGATTCACTTAGTCTCAACCTATTTTAGTTAATTGAGTCGGTTCAGATACGTTAAAATCAATTTTAATAGATTTGGTTAGTTTTGGATAGTCGTCTAATCAACTTTCGGTTAGTTCCACTTAGCCTCAACTTATTTTACTTATTTGAACTGGTTCCGATATGATATAATCAATTTTCATAGATTTGATTAGTTCTGGCTAGTCGTCCAATCAACTTTCGGTTAGTTTCCCATAGTCTTAACATATTTTAGTCATTTGAACCGGTTTCGATACGTTATAATCAATTTTAATGGATTTGGTTAGTTTTGGTTAGTTGTCAATCAACTTCCGGTTAGTTTCACTTAGTCTCAAATTATTTTACTTATTTGAGCCGGCTCCGATATGATGTAACCAATTTCAACAGATTTGGTTAGTCGTCTAATCAACTTTCGGTTAGTTTCACTTCGTCTCAATTTATTTTATTTATTGAAGCCGGTTCCGATACACTATAATAAATTTTATTATATTTGTTTAGATTTGGTTAATCGTTCAATCACCTTTCGCTTAGTTTCACTTAGTCTCAACTTATTTTACTTATTTGAGCTGGTTTCGATGCGGTATAATCAATTTTTATATTGGTTAGTCTGCTATTGAACTTTCGGTTAGATTCACTTAATATCAACTTATTTTAGTCATTTGAACCGGATACGATACGCTATAATCAATTTTAATAGATTTGGTTAGTGTTGGTTAATCGTCGAATCAACTTTGGGGTAGTTTCACTTACCCTCAACCTATTTTAGTCATTTGAGTCAGTTGCTATAAGTTATAATCAATTTTAATAAATTTGGTTAGTATTGGATAACCGTTAAATCAACTTCCAGTTAGTTTCACTTAGTCTAAACTTATATTACTTATTTGAGCCGGTTCTGATACGTTATAATCAGTTTTAATAGATTTGGTTAGTATTGGTTAGTCGTTTAATCAACTTGCGGTTAGTTTCCCCTTCCTAGATCTGTGGTTAGTTTCACTTAATCTCAACAAATTTTTTTCATTTGAGTCGGTTCCGATACCTTATAATCAAATTTAATAAATTTGGTTAGTTTTGGTTAGTTGTCTAATCAATTTTCAGTTAGTTTCACTTAGTCTCAAGTTATTTTACTTACTTGAGCCGGTTCCGATACGTTATAATGAGTTTTCATAGATTTAGTTAGTTTTGGTTAGTCGTCTATTCAACTTTCGGTTAGTTTCACTTATTCACAACTTATTTTAGTCATTTGAACTGGTTCCGATACGGTCTAATCAATTTTAATAGATTTGGTTAGTTTTGGTTAGTCGCCCAATCAACTTTCGGTTATTTTCACTTAGTTTCAATTTATTTTCCTTATTTGAGCGGGTTCCGATACGTTATAATCAGTTTTAATAGTTTTGGTTAGTGTTGGTTAATCGTCGAATCAACTTTGGGGTAGTTTCACTTAGTCTCAACCTATTTTAGTCATTTGAGTCAGTTGCGATACGTTATAAACAGTTTTAATAGATTTGGTTAATTTTGGTTAGTCGTCTAATCAACTGGCGACTAGTTTCCCCTTCCTAGATCTGTGGTTAGTTTCACTTAGTCTCAACACATTTTAGTCATTTGAGTCGGTTCTGATACCTTATAATCAAGTTTAATAAATTTGGTTAGTTTTGGTCAGTGTTCTAATCAACTTTCGGTTAGTTTCACTTAGTTTTAAGTTATTTTACTTACTTGAGCCGATTCCGATGCGTTATAATGAGTTTTAATAGATTTGGTTAGTTTTGGTTAGTCGTCTAATTAACTTTCGGTTAGTGTCACTTATTCTCAACTTGTTTTAGTCATATGAACTGGTTCCGATACGTTCTAATCAATTTTAATAGATTTGGTTAGTTTTGGTTAGTCGTCCAATCAACTTTCGGTTAGTTTCACAGTCTCAATTTATTTTCTTTATTTGAGCGGGTTCCGATACGTTATAATCAGTTATCATAAACCGTGTCGTGACGTCCACTAAAATTTTCCATGTCGTCATGCGACCTTGGAAACTCACTGTCAAGAAACCAAAGTATTCATCTGAACCGGCTTCGATACGTTATAGTCAAGTATAATGTTTCTGGTTAGTTTTCGTTAGTCGCCGTTTTGGTTAGTTTTAACTCACTTTAATATGTGTAACCTATTTCGATACATTTTAGCCCGTTTTGAGTTTTTTGGTTACTTTTGATTAATTTTGGTTAGTCGCCAAAATTCGATTAATTTGGGTTATTTTTAACTTACTATAATATTTTTAATCTGTTTCGATACGTTTTAGCCATATTTGGTGCTCTTGGTTAGTTTAGGTTAGATTGGGTTAGGTTGGGTTAGATAGCCGTCGTGGGTAGTTGTTCAATCAATATTCAGTTAATTTCAGTTAGTTTTAATTTTAGTCATTTCAATCGGCGCCTATACGTTATAATCGAATTGAATGTTTTTGGGTAGTTTTGGTTAGTCGCCAAAATTCGATTTGTTTTGGTTAGTTTTAACTTACTTTAATATTTTTAATCTCTTCCGATACGTTTTAGCCTTTTTTGGAGCTTTTGGTACTTTCGGTTAGTCGTGGAATCAACTTTCGGTTAGTTTCAGTTAGTTCCAATTTATTTTAGTAATTTGAACCGGATCCGATAGGTTATAACCAATTTTAATTTTTATGGTTAGTTTTGGTTATTCGCCAAATTTCGGTTACTTTGAGTTAGTTTTAACTTACTTTTATTTTTTTTATTTGTTCCGATTCATTTTAACCTTTTTTGCGATTTTGGTTACTTTTAGTTAGTTTGGGTTAGTTTGGGTTAGTCGCACACCAATTTTTTTTGAGATGTGATTCTGATGGAAAGGTAGGACAAGAATTTTAGATCTATCTTTACCGGCGACCAGAGTGAGAGGTTGAGAAGGTAGGCTTGACATTTTCTTTATTTTTTTTGCGTTATCTGATTTTTATTTCAAGTTTTCTATATCCTAAACTCTGGGGCCAGAATAAAACTGCTAAGCTCGTGGATCTCTGATATCTGTCTACTATCGTTTCACATACCACGTTGTCTTTTGCCGTGGGTATGTTAAATAAGCTCGTGAATATCTGATATCTGTCTACTATCGTTTCACATACCACGTTGTGTTTTGCCGTGGGTATGTTTTTGTCTGTAGGGCATATGGGATAGTGGTTTTTTGGAGCTTAAGGCTCTTGGATAAGAGGAAAAAAAGGACTTGATCCTACAAAAGCAGGGATATTGAATTTCGGATTTAGTTTAGCAACCCAACTAAAGAATCGATCAAAGTGGCCTATAGGGTTCACATTATTTAGGTTCTAGTTAGAAGTAGCATTTTTAGAAATTAATAACCAAAACTGTCTGTGGGAGACTCAGTCTAATTTTCTCTGGTATCATTATCGGATGTTATGAGTTATATGGGGAATCAGAGTTAAGCTTAGTTAGTTATTGTTCGGCCTATATAAGCATTTTATCGTCATTCGTTATTTAAAGAGCACCCTCTTAAGCCCTTCTCGACCGTGGTGGGTACAAGATCATAATTGTTTGTTTGTTTTATTTCTTTATTTCTATTTAAATTTGTTGTTACCTTTATTTTTGAATTAAACTGATTTTTGAGTTAGAAAGTAGCTTTCGGGCAATAATTGCATTCTGATTATCTGTTTAAATTTATTGATTTCACTTTTGTTTTTGCCTGATTATTGTAATTTTTTTTGCTTAATTGAAATACTGTTAATGACAATATTTCTTAGCTTTATTTTGTTTATTATTTTTAATCTGTTCACTGTTTAATTGAAAGCATAATTGCTTACAGAAACAATTCTGTGCAAATTGGCGGAGGCATATTTAATTAAACATCATTTTCCTTCAGCGTGTTTTGTAATTTTTCAGCATTGTTAATTGATAGGAATTATTTCTAGTTCTCTCCTGTTAATTTCTATATTAAAAACCAAAGTTAAAACAAGCGACGCTCTCCGCCAAATTGAAACAGAGTTGTAACAACATTCTTGGTAAACTCTTTAACTGCCTTGTACTGTTTTTTTTTTCATGCTACTGAGTCCACACGTTCTCGCCTTACCAGGACAGCTTCCAATGACGTCACAGGACAGATCCTAGGCACTGCAGCAAGTTTCAGTAACACTCTTCAGGAAGTACGAAGGTGATTAAAGTGCAGATATCACCAAGAAAATCCAATAAAATCTAAAATATCAATCCGTATTTTTGTTGGAAGGAAATCGAAATAGATTAATTGTTTTTTTGAAATTTCTAATCTTTTATTTTGCACCTTTTCACAACAACTTCACTCGGAAAAAAAATTTTAATCAGCATGTTCCGAGCCTATACACCCTGAGCTATCTTTCAGTTTATATTTATAGTAAATTAAAGTAATTATTAAAAAGAAAAGTGCATTTATAGTTTATAGTAACAAATTGGTTTTTTATTTGAATTATAGTAGTAAAACAAATAAGAAATTATCTTAACAAAGGTCAGGGGGTGTTGCACATTTTGCCACGTATCAGAATTACTTATGTCTTTACGGTCAGTGAATTGCTTTCAACTGGTCTGATGGTGCAGTGGTCAGACCTTGTGCTTATGATACGGGTGGCCCGTGTTCGATTCTCGTCGGTGGCAAAACATGTTTGTTAAGGAATAAGTTTCACTTCTAGCAAACACTGACAGCAGCCCGAATTTATATTTGGCGCCCGCCCTAAAAGGAATACATCATCGTAGTGTCCTTTAGTCGTCACAGTGGGTGTAGTAGAAGAAAACAAAATGTATTATCCTGTCAAGTGTGAAATAGTGGTTATCGATTTATATTTTTACTTTTTTTTTTGTGTAAGACCATGTTGTGCGCTTTGGATAATAAGCCATACATATATTTGAGGAATTATATATCCCGCCCTGATTTCGTTTGCGCTTTATTTACCAAACAATTAGACATTTTAGGGGACTTTTGGTGTAGAGATTTGTATGAGAAACAACTTTGTATATAAATACTTTTGCCTACCATGCACTGTTTCGTAGATATTCCGAAAAAATTAAAAATGGGGGGGGGGGGGGGACAATGTTGTAAGAGATTGAGCACACACTTTAGGGGTAGGAACTTTTTAGTTTAATAATATTTATGCTATTCTTAATATTTTTACCAATTTTTAAAACTTTATCAATTTTGTCCGATATATTACAATTGTAACTGTAATATTCCTGAATTACTACTGCCATCTGATGATTTGAGGAAAAAGTTCAAAGCAAAAAAGTAACATAGTTTTATCACAATACCGAATTAAAATATTTGCATTCGACGCGCGTTTCGATATCCATATTATCAGCAGATGGTTAAAACTGCATCGAAGGTTCCAAACCCCAACTTAGTATGGGGAGAAAAATACCTTGAGTGAAAATGAGAATGAGAAAACAAATGTTTTTGCCCATTACATACTTTTTCTACTTTCGGTTAGACTGGTTAGAGTGACCGACTCCTACACATTAGATGAATCAAAACGTCACTGGGCACTAATTAACACTCACGCCCAGTTATCATTATATAGATATGAGAAGACATTCTTTGGGGAAGGGGGTTGGCGCTATCACGATAAAGGAAGTCAAGCAATGAAATAAGGCATGTAGCGGAGGGAGTAGGTAGCGGTTTTCCTTAGAGAGTCATGTGGCGGTTAAAGCAGTCTATACATTCAGAATGAAGTTAACTCAATTTCAAGTCAAGGTGCAATGGTGTCAAGGAGAATGTTATCGTTTTGTGCTCAGACAAGCTAGGCGAATCTTAACTTAACTTAGAGAAAACATACTGGCAGCTAGTAGTTCAAGTTCATTTGGATCTGGCAGTAGTATTACTAAAAAAGTGAAAGGTATATTCAGAAATCTAGGCGAAGCTTCGAGTACTCTGTTTGTCTCATTCAAATAGATCTGGAACCAAGAGAAAACCATATTAGCAGCCTCAAAGGGGAGATGAGATATTGGTTATATGCGCATATAGCTAGGTGGTACATATAATGCTCTGTTCGTCTCGCTTAGAGGAACTAAGCCGATGGAATCAGCTCTAATTTGGATTTGAAAGTGTTGGTCTAACCAAAGAGACCACAGAAACATTATTAGGAAACGGGTAGTAGGCATACGCTTGAATAGTCAGATAGCGTTTGAAGTATTCTTTTTGTCCAGAAAGAATTTATTTAATTAGCTGTGGGACAGTTGGCTTAATCAAGATGTCTCCCTAATTATGTAAGCGCAAGTTTCTATATAGTGTAAATAAGATAAGGAGGCGAACAAGCAGCCCATGTTGCGAACTAGAGTATTTCGTAGGGATTGCGAATTTGCAAATGAAGATGACCCTCAATGAATGAACATGCTAAGTCTTGGATGATAAGTGAAGATACCTCTTCAAAATATAAAATCTACGCCATTGGCTTAAAAATGCCACATCGCCAGCATCTAAATTCTTTTGCGAATACTGGCGGAATTCACGGGAAGGCGATGCTCTAGAACAGCTCTAGAATGTTAGAATAGGATAATTCGAGTTACTCTGTTAGGAAAAGGCAGTTACGCTTGCTAAACTAGATGCTATAGTCCATGCTGTGACCAGATGAAATGTAGCAGCAGGAATTAGGAATCACGAGGCAATAAAAGAAGGCGACTCTCAACAAATAGATATACCAGTTCTTTGATGGAGAGGAAAGGAAAACAGCGCAAGAATTTCATTGCCATGTCATATAAGGTCGAAACCTAGTGGAAATATTGAGGGTGAGCTGTTGGCTGAATATAAATTTGGCCCTTCTTGAAAGAGAAAAGTAGTTCACATATGCAGGGTTTGAAGAAGATGAGACAAATATGAGGTATTCAGAAAGAAGACGCCAAGAAATTTCAGACCTGCGCCAAAGGATCTGGTAATTTAAGATAAGAGGCAATATGTGGTGCAGATCTAAACCCACAAAAATCCTGTATGTGTATCGGTTAGGCGCTTGATTTTCCTGTAGCCAGTGTTACTACACCTCCAACCTAGATAAATTGAGACAAGACTCCTCTTATACCAACTATTAACTCATGCTCACGTTTCCGTAAACTTTGCTAAGAAAGCTCACAAATACAAGATTCCTTCGATAGAGTATAAACTTCTAGACGTCTTTCCGGCAATGATTTAATTCCCCTTATATCGCCGTGGCTCAACATCGGAGGTCTCTTTCTTAAGTCTTTCGTATATCTGTCAAGACGAATACAATTTGATTTCTGAAAAATTAATCTCCTAACTGGAGGGACCATGAAACGCCTTAGATTTTAGAAACAGAGAGATTAAGAAGTATTATTAGAATAACCAGATGTAATAGATAGGCGGAATTAGTCTATAATTCTTTAGATGTCCGCCGGTGTGTGAGGAATTTGGTACGCGAGCATGAACGGCTTGTATTGTGAGCTGAATGATATTTGGGAAGACAGTTTTTAAATTTATAGGATTTTAATATTCGAAAGGTTTTTATCTTTACAAGAGACAGGTTGATCTAATTTTACAGATGAATTTCTGTGGGATCTCTAAAGGAATATAAGTAATCTGAATGGAATTTATTTGCTATTAGAGCCCGCCGGGTTTTACCTACCTATGCGCATACACCACGGAATTTATTCTTTTCACTTATTTTCTTCATAGTAGTTTTAGGACGAACGTATTTAAATGCATTGGTTATGAATTTGCTTACGTCTTGGCCAGTATGTAATTAAATATCAAGAATAAGGACAAAAAAGTATTTTTAAGAAAGCGTTAACAATACCGTTGGAAATGCCGTTCGTTCTCGTGGTCACTAAGGCACAGGCTCGAATCTGGGGTTTTGCACCTTTTTATTATTTAAGTCTGGTTATTTTGGGCTAACATTAGTTCCTACCAGACCCACCAGATAATGGGCAATCCACATGGAAATAATAGTCTTAGCTAATCGTACAAGTCGGCATTTTTGTATCTGTTATAGCTACTAGCATCATGTTTGGAGCGACAGGTATAAAAATTATTGGTGCCAGTAGGTGTAACACAAATACCCATTAAACATACACTCCGACAGCTTTAACAATAAACCAATATTTTGCGCTGCCCGACACATTTCAAACGCATAATTCCAAAGAATCTGTTTCCAAATAACGAAATTCCTGGCACTGCAAAACATGTTTTCATTTAAACAATGCAAAATGCAAATTGACGCTGCGGAATGCACGGATAATATTACATTTGATACAAGTGTATAAATATAAATTATGGACCTATTATTTGTACTCATAAATTTCGGCAGCAGCGCGGGGAGTTGTCAAATTAAATGGATAATAGTGTCGCTGCGACACGTTTCTGTAATTATACCAATCAGTGGGTCAGCCATTCTCTACAAATATGGTCTAGTTTCCAGGTATCGTTGGATGATGGGTAAATACGGATGGCACATAAATGTGCTTCCTAATAGCATCAATCAAACAATGGTCCAAATTATATTTACTTTGCAAGGCTATGTCAAGCAATTGCAATAAATCAATAATGGTTTTTATTACATCAAATACTTAGAATTCGCTGATGTACAGCTTCAATATTGAAATTCATCAGCAAGTTGAACGAAATATTGCGGGAACTTAATCAGTCCTCGGCAGATATAAGATCAAAAACGCAATATGATATTAACTAAATAATCAGCTGGGAAGAATTTTTTAGGGTGCCATTCCATTTGGGACTTTATTGAGAATAAGAATCTTTTGTGCAGCATCAAGCGAAAAATTAAAGCAGCCATGCGATTTATATCTTGGACTTGAAATCTCTGAGTAAATTATGCGTAGCTAACCGTGATGGTGCAAAGGAAGGAGACATAACTGGAAGAAGAAATGGGCATATTAGAAAAACTATTAGACACCTTAGAAGAAGCGGTAAGGGTGAAGCGGCAGTGGAGTGAAAATGTAACCTGACAACATGAGTAACGGGCTTCAAAAAGTTAATAAATGAGAACATAAGAAGAGAAAAGGGAACGTATGACAAATGAATCGAATGTGATAGTATTCGTTTCCAGCAGAATATTCCATATGCCACTTTACAATAAAATTCTTCTTGCAACATTATTTGATCTCCTTGGTGTGTTTACAGATTTTTAAGTGAATTATGCTAGAGTACATATTGGTCTCAACCATCAAAGAAAGCATCATGCTATGAATATTACTTAGACTAGAATGAAAAATGAGAAATTCAGAGAAAGAAAAAGGTATTAGATGGAGTCACAGAAGAATGGGCATGGTAACTCGCCGTAAGAAGGTACTACGAAGAAATGGAATATCGATATTAGAGCAAAAGCCTACTCTAATTCACGAGTGGGACATAATGGAGAAATACATAAAGGAGCAGAAAAGGCTACTTGCAGGAACGGGCAGGCTAAGGTTGACAATTTTTTTTATAGAAAGATGGGAAGCAACTTGATTCTTACGATATCTTCCCATCCATTTTGATAAAATGCTTTCTACAGCGCTGGAGTGGGCTTTTTGATTTTGAGTGGAGTTAGCCTTCTTGTTAAACTTTAGGTTCAACTAGCACAAAGTGGAAGTGCTAGCTTCAGCCTTTTACAGTACTATTACATTTTACGAAAAGGTTTGGTTCCTTGAAATATTACTTCGAATTCCAGGCAACCATTTGAGCTTTATAAAAATGCAGTACCAGCTATGACTACTAAGAAAATAGGGCATTTATGGAGAATCCAACTGCTTAGAGCTGACATTATATATAGTAGGGTAAAGTTGGTAGACACCCCACCTTTTTTTTAACCTGACCCAAATTTCAGAAAATAATTATTAAAAGAAAATGAGCTTGTTTTTCAGTAACTCAAACTTTATTCAATTATAATATTTATTGCAAAAAAAAACAAGTTTTATTTTACAAAAATACATGAAAACATTTTTTAATTGGCCATCTCTCCCTCAGTGTTTGGGTAAGATGCCCCACACAGGGTGGAAGTGATGGCCTCTATACTCCGACACAAAATTATGAGCAAATTAAGTTCTTTTTAGTGGCTATTCTTCCACAGGGATCGCAAAAATTAACAAATATGCTGCATCCATCGTGAAACCATTGCTCGCAGTATATACATTTTACCCAGTCATCTTTCTTGGTGGTCTCGGAATATTTTTCTCCACATCTCACGCATTCATGCTCCAACTCCAGTTATTTGCAACAACAGCATACGCAGATTTTAATGACTTAAAAACCGCCCTGTCGAGAGGTTGTAACCAGTGCGTGGTATGACTTGGCAAACTGATAATTATTGTATCATTTAGCCTAACAAATTCTAACATCTCAACACAGCAATGAGAGCTGTGACCATCCACAAACAATAAAACATTACCTTCAGATTTGCGCGGTGTAAAGTGAGTCTTTAGCCATCACCTTAACAACAAGTCTGATTTTATGTAGGCTGATTTTTCATACATGTAGATCTTAGACCCAGGAGAAATTCCATCTTCATATTCAGCTTTCAGATTTTTGCCTTTAAATATACTTATTGGAGGTATAAATGTACCCTCAGCGTTACAGCATGCAACGACTGTAATTGTTTCCCCCTTCTCACCAGAAGTTATTGCAGCCACGTTTTTCGAGCCTTTCCAAGCGATCACCTTTCCTGGAACATTATTCAACTGTAGCTCTGTCTCACCCATGTTGAAAATATGGCTGGGTTTATCAAACAAGTGAAACTCCTCTAGGACAGAGCGGAGTAGGTTAAAATAATGATTTACTCTGTCTAGAGACATTCCTAATCCTCTGGCTATGGAAACACCTAAAATATAAAAAACAACTAAAATTAACTACCTACTGTAAATTGATGATTTATATATTTATTACCATCAGCTTTTCTTACGGGATTTATTTTGAGCGAAGCCAATCGTTTCCTGCCAGTTTATTTTTTAACTTATTTGGAAAAACTTGTAGGCCATTGGCCGAAGATCTAAATGACGAGGCGCGAATCCATGGTTTTGCAGTTTTATTATATGTCTAACTAATTTTCCTTCATTTTCAGCTCCTAAGCTGCTACCTGGGCCAATTCTTCCTTTTTTAGAATCGTTTGACTTCAGCCTTCTACGAAGAGTTCTTGATGGTACAGCATAATTGCGAGCTGCATCATTAGTACCTAGTTCTCCGTTACGAACTGCTTGCATAGCTGCCACTAAATCGGCCCTTGCCCTTTCCCTCGTTGAGGACAAATCCTTTTATAAATGGATAGCATAATCTTAAAAAAAATAGATACCTAAATTAAAATGCCATTTCTACCCAGTTTGACTAGGGCATCTATACCAAAAGATGGTATAAGCTGCCCCACCATGCAGTTTGTGTGAATCAACATGTACATACATTTTGAGGAGAGAATATTGTAGCACATGCATTCCGCAATTTTTTGACAAAATTGCGAATTTAACAAATAAATATTAATATATAATATAATATAAAAATTTTCACTTACCTCAAAAAAAGCATCACAAAATGTCTCCAAAACATGACAATTATCAGCAGCAACACCTCCTTCCGCACCTGAACGACAAACAACTGATTGGGTTGGGACTAGCCGCATTACCATACATGTAAAAGTTTTCGAGTAATAAAAGCCGGCCATCTCTACCACTGGGGCTTCTCTACCAACTTTACCCTATTCATAGAAATCCTCCATAAGCTATTTGTACACATTCAATTAAGATCTACCTGTTTAAACCCACTACTGGATGTTGGTTTTACCTATTTTGATCTATTTTTGTCAATCAATTCTCTCATTCCTGGAAGACTTGCAGAGATGTCTTTTTGTTGTCTCTCAACCTGAGGTTTAGAATTCCAACATTTCTACATCGGTTTGTCCATTTGTCATCAATTTGGCGCAGAATGTGTCTCGGTCATTTTAAATGTAGTACAATCGCTCCATCCAGGGCATCTACTATTTCTTAATGTCGACTTTTCAATTGGTGATCTTCTCTTAACATTAATTCTAATAATAATTGCTTAGCCCGTCTATTGTCTGTTCTAGGAGTGGCAAAGCAGGCCTATATCTAGTTCAACTTTCGATTATATTTTTAAAAGCTTCTGTTATTTTAGTTTGGTTCCTTATTCACGGGTTCTCTTACTTTATACAATCTGAAGTCCCAATATCAGGGTCATCCTTCTAACTTCTTAAACAATGTGTGTACATTGATTATCAAACTTCCCCTTGAGCATAGTGCCAATGTAACCATAATTGACAGTTCCCAATATACATACCTCTCAACCAAGGGTCAACATTTATTAATATTCATTTAAACTTTTTAACAAGTAAAATAGGCATAAAAAGATAATCACTAATGTTCGACAATAAATGCTAACAAAATTAAAGAATATAGAAACAAATATCAGTAATACGTTTTATGAATGATAGGAGGAATGATTGAATTCGCATTTATTAATCCGGAGGGTTGGACAATTAGCGGTCACTATGTTCCTCCTTACCCATTAAGTTATGAGGCATTTTTAAAAGAACATCTCATCTCAAAGCAACAAATTGTGTTTCGGTGTATTTCCACGATAAAAAATCCTTTGTTCCCCTTTCACACAGCTATCTGATGCCACAATACCGAGTTGATTACAGTTTTGTGGTAAAAGATAATAAATTATGCAAACGGATGGGCGGTTACCAGCTCTCTTGTTTACACAGCCTAATTTGGCCGTCATCGTGATCGTGGATCATTTTCTTGACCATCTCGCTAATTATGGTGGTACCGCCCAAGGCATATCCGGAGCTTGTTTGATGGTGGTCTTACGTAATGGTACCCAAGGGTACAGGAGGAGCAGCAAGTGGGGCAGGAGCGAAATGGTCTTCAGCTTAGAACCGTCTAGTTTTGTAAACAAAGATATTATCATCTAAGACAACTTGATACTGTTCTGGATAGATGCATACTTAGAAATACGACTGACGAACTAAGTATATGTTAGAGATTCCTTCGAGCATTAAGGGATATTCTTGAATGGTATTTTCAGGGATTTTGGAGCCAAGAGATCCTAATCGCAGGTAAGAAACACTGTCAGCAATTTCACTACATTTTGCAACACTTTAGACGCACGTACTTATTTAGAAGACAAGTGATTTTAAGTAATGTTCTATGCATAAGGCGACTGATAAATTTATTAGCTACACAATGATGTCATTCAGTGAAATCACCAAATTTTTACATGGGAAAATACCAAATTTCTAGCTAGAATATTATTGAATTTCTAAATTTAGCACATTAAAGCCTAAATTAATCGTTGGATTTCCAGTTGATATAATCTAATAAACTAGTGTTTACTGCGATACTTTAAAATTGCGAACCGAATTTATGACATTACGGAATTCGTTTTAAAAAATGCAAGATATAATTATGCCTTAAAAAGCACATTTTAACTGATTTCTTGTCTGTACAACGATCGAATTCTGATGAAGAATCTGAAAAAGTTTTCCATTAGAATTTGCTTAATTGACTATCCATTTAATTTCTACTTCAATATCGATTTTTTCCAATTCACTAAGGAAACGAAAGAGTTCCGAGAAAATTAACTGAAAAATTCGCTAGCTTTGCTGCAGATATTTTCAGGATATTTAAATGCAATCATCGAAATGAATTGGAAAATAAGGTGAATAAAAAGAAGGGCTCTTGAAATTTTATTTGAATAATACGGAGAGAGGATATTTCATTAAAGGATTCTTTGGTAAAGTGGATTTTCTTGGTTGCACTAATTTATTGACGGATGAAGTTACAAAGCTTTGCAAAGGTTTACTTGGAGATCCGGTTTCGGGATTTATTTGTGAATATTTCCCTCATGTATAAAAAATCCCATTAGAGGAGTGCAATTCTCGGAAAATTACAGCGATAATTGCACTGTAGAAACCGAAAGAGCACAGCGATAATTGCATCGTACGTATCTATGGTAATTCCATTGAAAATTTGACAGCGACAGTTTATAAATAACGTCAAAGTCTAGTGAATATATAGGTATTATTAAAAAGTCTCGTTTCGGATTAAAAAAAAATCGTATTTTGGATCTCTGCACTTTGTTTAGAGTTACATGTATGTTTTTGTATTAAAAAAAGAATAAAAATGTATTTTTTTGAAACCATGTCCTAATTCGGGAAATATTCCCCCGAATTACACTCGTGCATCAAAATAACCAGAAAATTTTGCATTCGAGCGTGTTGTCTTAGAAAAACTGCATTCGGTCATTTTCAAAAAGAGCCCTCCACCTTCGGTGTCGGGCTCTTTCTCCAAACTATGAAAATGAACTCATGCAGTTTTTATACAACACGCTGTCATGCAAAATTATCGGTAATTTTGGTGCACTTGTGCAATTACTTCCGATAATTTTTTGTCTATGCCCAATGCTAGTAAATACATTTCAAGGAACCGGGTCATCTATGTCACCCAAACACTGTTGTGTATAAAGTTGTTCTATATTTGAAAAAGTTGCACTTATAGATCTTGTCCAAAAATATAAATAGGCCAAATCGGTAGGAATACCAAAAAACGAATTCTAGAACATAAAAACCTTCCTAAACACAACAATCAATTCTAATTACAGTAATCATTTAATAGAAACCAGATTATCTTTAATATTTTACATGTTTATAATAAAAGTAAAAAACTCGACTTATTAGAAACAATAAAATTAATAAACTAAAAAGACTTATTTATGATAAAACTCACCTAAACAATTCTTCCCTCTTAAATACTGAGATCGAACCGGGCATATTTCCAGAATTGTAGAAACTAGTTTAGATTAAATCATCATCTAGATGGTACTAGGTACTTAAACAATTGTTATGAAGTTTTAATATAACAAATAAAAGCATGAAAATTAAAGTTTAATAAATCGCAGAAATTAGTATTTCTCGCTAGGAAGCATTTTAAAAGCCTTTTGCCCAGCTCTAAACGAAACGCTTGATATACCTTATCTAACAAAACAATGTGTTCTGCGCACCTTTCTAATTATTATTATCGATATTTATGTTAAACCTAAACTGTTTTGTCCACTTTATAACCGCAGGTTTCTAAATAACGAGCAATGCGCCAACCATGATTGGACTGGTTTCAAATGAAGATGATGGCTCGTGAGGAAGGGCTAAGTTTTGAACAAAATTTATAAGGAAAAACAATTCAGAAATATTGAAAACTACTGTTGCTCATACAAATGACGAAGACAATGACAATAAAGACATTGTTGAATATAAGATTAATGCTCATCCGAAAGGTTAGTGGTCTAGACGATTACCTACAGCAACACAATGGAAGGCAAACTCTTTACTGAATTTTCCTTTCGTACTTTTCACTAAGTGGGATGGTATTACAGATTTTGTATGGACTATAGGACGATTAATGTCGTCACTAAGAAAACAATTATCTATTGCCTAGCAGGCTAACAGATTGGTTCTGTTTCTCCAGACTTGATGTGATAAGGAGCTAGTGGAAGGAAGACCTCAAGAGGCGGATTGTGTCAGTTTTAAGTTATGCCTGTTCTATTTTGTTATATCCTCGTTTCCTTTGAGGGACTTCGACAGCTTTAGATATGTTGCCCACACTTTCCTATAAATAAGCACCATTAAACCTAAGATAGGTACTACCCATACTAACAAAGTAGAGTTGAAAATCGCCTCTGCTACTTGTCACTAAGAAAAATTATATTAAAGATTCTCTGTTGGCTAGAAATATTAATGGCATTACCAAAAATACAATTCGCCACTACCTAGGATTGACGATACGCTAACAGGTTCGCGATGGCCTCTTAGACTTGATGTGACAAGTAGCTACAGCTAGGACATCGATGAGCAGGATAATGAAAAGATTATGTTTTCCGCCTTAAACGGTTAGCGCCAGTTAAAACCTTTCTGAATTTGCAAAGCGTCCGTTCTCTTCCAGTGACTTCGAGAGCTTGAGAAAAGTTGTCAACACATTCTTAGAATAGACATGAGAAAGAGAATAGTAATACAGACATCAATAAACATAAAACCAGTACTGGCAATGATCACCATTGAGACCGACTCTTAAACCAGCTTGTATGATTTAATGAAATTTTAATATTTTCTATAGGCCAGAATGAAGGACTCATAAAACAAGATTAAAGTAGATGTTTTACATCGTCAGGCAAGTCAGGAACCGACCTGCCATCACACTCGTTGGGCCGAAATTTTTACAGGTTTCATTTTACTTTTACTTTGGTCATTCCTCTTTAAAAGGGTATTCTGGCATTTGTTTCAATAAAATTAGCCGTTATGGAAGGAATTAAATTTATACACCCTGTACTTCCAGAATTTCCTTATCCGACAGATATTTTCTCGTAATATTTCCGGATTATCTGTAATTTCGCCGCAATGAATGGTGTATTAATCTATCAGCTTTTCCCCGTTATGAATATGCGTCGAATATAAATGTCTTTATAAATTTACTCATACAATGAAATCCAATGGAGTCATATCGGGCATTGCATAGGGTCTTTCTTGATGCCAGATATGCAAATTATGGCTATTTATTCTTCGTCTGGAGTGAAACCGGCTTCATCCGTTAACAAAAGAAACCTAGCAAAATATGGATTTTGCCTAAATCGTTGCAAATACTAATTTGTTTAATTGACTCTTGCAGGATAATTAGTGGCATACATAAATTTGGTCCTACAGCTTTCTTACACTATTACAAGGGTCTTCATCAAAAATATGGTCTATTATTTGAGGGTTCCTTGCTCTTCTTCGAAGCCCTTCTCCACTACGATGCGGCAAAAATCTTCCTAAAATGGATTAGCAAAAGATTAGCAACTTTTAGCAATTTTCATTTCACTTGACTGTTTATCTTAAGCTACTAACAATCCTTTCAAAAGTTGTTCAGTGCATTAAACGTCGACTATCAGAATAAATTATCCTTGCCTCTTCACAACTACTTAGATGCATGTCAGCATATTCTCTATAGGGATAATGCTTCCTGACGATATAAAACATCTATTGCAGCATGGTTTTAAAAATCCTTATGGTCTACATATCATATATTAATATTTCATTTAAATTTTATATGTCGATGTCGGTTTAAAAGTTAAAGCTGTTAAGGTCAATGACTGGGTACCCGTTTGGGGCTCTGTATCTCTGCTAAGGATCATTTTATGATTTTTTGTTTATAAATTAGGGTAATTCGACCTCCTCTATACGCTTCCGAGAGAAGGCCATATGCTTACCGGAAATTTCGTACATAATAAGAAGTACATTCTTTTGTGGATGAAATACCTAACCATAGGGTGATTGAAATATTATTTCGGATTTATCACCAAAATTTTGATATTACTGATTTTGCATAGATTATAGAAATGTTAATGTACGAACTAACGGTACGCGCTCATCTTCTACACTTGAAATGATAAGTGGTAACTGGCAGGAAATATTAAATAAAGTGATAATGAAAAGACTTTTTTTGCAAGCTCGAAGGTTGCCTTGTAGGCTTTGCAATGCCTTTGCAGAAAGACATAATCAAAAATGTTGCCAACACCATTGGTAATAAAAGCATCACTAAACTTAAGCCCTGGCAGTGCTCAACTAATAAGTCAGTGGTATAGAAAGATACCTCTGGCTAGAGGATGGGAAGTAAAGTTTTTTAGTAGGTACAAAAATCCTTAGAGATGAGGTTATTGGATTATCCACTCGTACTGGTCACCTGAGAAGATGGTTCTACAGATTATGTTTGGATTATAGGAAGTTTAACGGTATCACTTACAAAGACAATAATTATTCACCGCCTAACTGATTCGGACTAAATTTTTACAACTGATGGATACTAGCATGCAGACATCGACAAGAATGTTCTACCATGTTGTTGCGCGTCTTCGATAGCAAAGCCATTGCAAAGGCTTATTAAAATCGTACTACCAGGATTCTTATGGAGAATATGTTCAGTCTATCTTCAAGACTTAACTGCAATGCAAAAAAAAGATCTAGAAGCGCTCATCTTTAATTTTTGAAGTTAAAAATTTTTAACGCCCTGAGTACATTTTTCTTCCTAGGTAGTGAATGAAACTAAGTTGTCAGAATCGACGAATGATACTCGGTTAGCACTCATTCACGTAAAGTCAGCGTTAACTTAATTTTTCTCGAAAACTGTAGCGATCGAAAATTTTAGATTTGACGGGTTTTAGGCAATACTTGGGGACAGCCGACGGTCAATTGTTTTTTGGGATCCGATTATCCGTTTCCGAGTTATTACGTCAATTGTGCAATTTTTTTAAATTTTGCTTTGAAACAGTTTTGACATGGAATATAGAAGAGACAAATTCTCTAAAAGCTTCTTTGTTTCGAAAATGTCGGAAAAATTGAATTTGTGAAAAAAATTTGGAAAAATCGATTTGTAGGTCAAATAAATGAAGGCTTTTATTTTTTCTCGAAGAACGATTTAACAAAAAAATCGATTACTTCACGAGAATGCACGTAAAAACCTTACAAGAAGACAATTTTAAAATGATGATGCCTTTTATACAGGATAAGCTATTTGAAGTTAAATTTTTCGCCATTGCGGGTTTTTACACGATGCATCACCACATAATATTTTATTACTGGAAAATCGAATAATTTTGAGAAAATTCTCGTCTTTTGAAGTCTTCGCTTTTGCACACACCTCGTTTTTGCAGTAGCAACCTTAGTCATATCTAAACCACGTCAGTATAACTCCAAGGGTTTAGGTACAAATAAATATCCGAAGAGAATTAACCGAAATGCCTGGTGAATTTGCAGCCAATATTTTCGAAAATTTTAATGCAATTATTAAAAATACACTAAAACAGAGTTTTATCCACAATACCGAAACAAAATTTTTTGCACTCGACGCGCGTTTCGCTAACCATGTTAGCATCATCAGGAGATAATTAGTTTTAATCATCCCCTGATGATGCTAACATGGTTAGCAAAACGCGCGTCGAGTGCAAAAAAAAAAAATTGTTTCGGTATTGTGGATAAAACTCTGTTTTAGTGCATGTTGCCGAAGGTTCCAAACCCCAACGTAATTAAAAATACAAGCAATACAATAGATGCTTTTTCCAAAAAAAATAATTTTATCGGTTTTATGGCTCCATTACTGATGAGACTATTGGAAATTGGGTCTTTAAAGAGAGTTGTATTAGAATATATATTGATATACGCAAGCTCTATACATAATATTTAAATATATTCGTTCCTATTTTTGTCTCCATTAGACCCTACGAGTTGACTCATCCAAAACACCTCGGCGAATCACCAAACAAAGCGTTATATTTATCAGCTGTTTCCAAGTAAGGATGCGCTGTTTTTTTTAGAGAAATTACGTGTTTTTCATCTAAACGCAATATCCTCTATCCCATGTCATTTACAGAAGTATTTTTTCATGTTGCCGTGCCTTTTATTACGGATATTATTGCCGAGGGTCCCTTTTTTTAAGTAATATGCGGGAGGAAGTTTTCTAGCCCTCGGCCTTATATTATTCCGAGTGCGTATGGTGCACCATGGCTGCAAATGGCGTTTTTATTAGAGTGTAAATAAATTTAATTACTTTTTGATAAACGACCATTGAGTCAGAAGATTGATTTTATGGGATTTTGATGGAGAGAGAGTGGAAATGCTTGTATTTAGAATTGAAAGTTTTATAGGATTTCTATTAGGTTAAATTAAAATAGATGGTCTGAGAACATTTGAAGAAGTCGAAAATGTAGCCTACCGTGAAAAAAAAATGCGGTACAATAAACAGAGAATTTTTCCACAGTAACTAATTTGATCGGTGGTATTTTGTTAGCTATATCAATATCTTTCCGCTATTTTAATAAAAGCTCTAAAGTTCGTTTCACAATTAGAGAAAGTAATAAAACAGTAATAAAACATACGAGAAGCCGAGAAATGTCCGATTTTACAATCTTGATCAGGCTATTACATGCACATAGTAACTGCTTCTAGTTTCAGACAAGCATTAATGCTTACACACCTGTCTATCATAGAGGTTAAATAACTTAAGGAAAAAATAGCAGTGTTTAGATATCTTCTCGCAAGAAGTGAACCAGATTTTTGGTTTTGCTGCTGTGAAATGAGAGTTGCTCTCTCTGTAAATCAAAAATGTAACGACCGGTGTCACAAAAATAGTTGAAATGTATTCAAAAATGACTGGGATAGAGAGCTAACGATATACAGACTATCGCGTGAGGAAAAAAGAAGGCCAAACAAATCACCAAAAAATAAAACAGAAAGAAAAGCAACGGACATTGATGATGGTACAAAAATCGCTGTTATACATTCATTTTATTTTGACAATACCAATACCTACCTTGTTTAAAATAAGGCTGAGGTGCGAAGAAAAGAAAGCATTCCGCCTATGGGCAAGACGACACGGTAGAAGGTTCTTAAAAAAATGAATTAACCTTACAAAAAACTACAGTAGAAAATCACTTCTTCTTTGTTGGAGAAGACGCTATTAAATAGCAGTAATAAAATATCGAAAAGACAATATAAATATTTATTATTTGGATGAAACTTGAGTCAACGAAAGATACATGGTTGACAAAGTATGGCAGGATACAAATATAGCAACTTCGCGCCAAGCCATAGAAGGGAGGTCTACTGGAATTAAAGCGCTTTCTGGTTAATAATTACACATATTGGTATTACAAATAGCTCTGTGGATGGTAGTTTAGTACATTTCGGTCAGAAAATTGAAGAACGTAGATGTTCCAAGGAATATTTTTAGTAGTTGTTGGACCTTATTCCTCCTCAATCATTTATGGTTATGGGGAACGCTAGTTACTACTCCAGAAAACTTGAAAAGCTGCTTCTTCTTGGAAAAAAACCGATATTATCTGATGGCTTTCTTCATTGTGAATATCATATGAGGAGGTTTTACTAAAAATGAGTTGCTTGAAATCGTTAAGCATCCTTGCGAAAAGTATCATATGCTTTATTACATTTTATACGTAAATGTAATTTAAATTTAATTTTGATTATATTTTATAATAATTATTAACAATATTAAAACTAACAAAATAAAAATCAAATTAAATGAAGGGGTCCGTGCTCCTCAACAATGCGCCATTTTCTGGGGACTTCCTCCATTAGGTTTTGGACGGCCTCGACATCGATCTCTCTATTTTTCCTGTAAATCCTACGCTTTAACTGCTCTTCATTTTGAGCCTCCCATCCTCCATTGTAAATCTTTATAGCCAAAAAATCTTCTATTGGACGAACAGCATCGGGTGGGTTAAGGGGGTCACCATTTCTCGGTACAAATATTATGTTTTAAGGGTTTAGCGAAATTTGAGTTTCTCGTGCGTATTGGCATAATGCTAGATCTAGTCAAAATATTATGTTTTCTTCAGAATGATTCTCGTGTATAAAATCAGGCAATTTGGTCATACAGTTTTGAATATAGCGCTGAATATCTGATACTCCGTCCCCCACCCGTCCCACTTAAGGCCTGGATATTCCTGTAGTAGAAATAGCGTGCCAAACTCAAATTTTGCCTGCAAATTTTGCCTTTTCTTCATATTCTACAATATCTGGACACTCTTCAATGTTTTCGGTATAACAACCATCATTTTCCTTAATCTCTAAGCTATCGAAAATAAAGTACTTTTCATCGTCCAGAACAATTATTATTCTCTCGTTTGGAAAATGGATCCACCTTAATTCCCGACAACATCGTAATATCGGTGCTAACTGGCTTGCCCTATATTTGGGATTTTTCTTCTTTTTCGTTATTTAGACCATTTAAGAGTGCGATATCTACGTCCTAATTTCTTCATGGAGACTCCAGTTCTATTATTAGCCCTCCACATCAATCTATCATCCCTTCCTTGGGTAAAAACCTTGGGTCTTCCACTTTTTGATAAATTTAGGATCACATTCAGCTATTGTACGATAAATAATACGGAGCGGAGCATTTTGATTTTCAAACACACTAACTGTTTCCGATTTAGGCATCCGCTTAACTAAATTGTAAATACATTTCCGAAGTAGTAATTTATAAGCCATTTCAAAGCAAATGCTTTGACAACCAGACCTACGAAATTGGACGACGTATAAACCTGGCGTGGGCTGCCTTTGGAAAACTGAGATATGTCTTTAAAACAGAAATTCCAGCCTGTCTTAAACGGAAGGTCTTTGAGCAGTGTATACTCCCAGTTATGACGTATGGAACTGAAACACTAACACTCACACAAAAATCTGCCGAAAGGCTTCGAGTTGCCCAAAGAGCTATGGAGCGTTCCATGCTGGGAGTAAGCTTTAGAGACATAATACCAAATGAAGTAATACGACAAAGAACCAAAGTCGTAGACGTAGTTGAAAGAATAGCTAATATGAAGTGGGCTTGGGCAGGACAATTAGCCAGAGCAAGGGATGAGAGACGGACAAAAATAGTGATTGAGTGGCGCCCCAGACACGAGTAGTTAAGAAGTCGAGGAATACCCCCAACTTGTTGGACAGATGATCTCAGGAGAGTGGAGAGTAACTGGTTGAGAGCAGCACAAGACCGCACCAGATGGAAAATGTTAAGGGAGGCTTACGTCCAGCAGTGGACAAGATTAGCTGTCATGAATAATGCCCAAGTTCAAGTTCAAGGACAGGGTGATCTTTTTTTAGTGGTTCATGCATTTTAGTAGTTTATAATATTAGGAAATTCCGTTTTTTATTGTTCATTTATTCAAATACTTCACTTGTTAAAATACTATGATTAATTTAAATAACTTGCATATAGGCACGCCACAACAATATCGATTTTTTTACTATCTGTAACCTTGAAACAAGCTTTATAAAATGTGCCCTATTGTGATTTTCATTTCATAAATATAGAAGCTTTGTACTTTGTACAACTTTGTTCGTCACATACAATAAAAAAAAAAGAATTTCATGTGCTAGCTGATTCTATCAGTCATGAGAATATTTATAATTTATCATCAAAATAAACAATAACATCCTAATTACCCTGAAAGTTGACGACAAATTTAGAGAAATCGAGCGGGCATTTTCATCTCATTAGGAATTCTGTACTTTACCTTCCTAAAATTTAGCAAGATTAATTTTTAAACGGCAGCTTTTGTCGACCATTAAATTCTGAATTAATCACGAGAATCGTCGAAATTTTATAATAGAAAATATTGACAAATCAGAGTGCAGAGAACTGAAATTTTTATCAGGCTATTTGCTCGAATGTCACAGCTGATATAATTTTGATGGACGATATCTGCAGTTGACCATTTTCGGTTCTCGATCGAAACACGGCATTTATAGACCTGGGAATTCTAAACGAACGTGAACAGTAATCAATTTCAAATGTATCGCACAATTTTTTTAGCTCTGTCTGTACTAAATCAGAAGTAGCTATATTACAGAGCACCTTGTCGGTTTTCATTTTACAAAATTTCGTCATCCTAAAGGTTTAAACACCACCCAAGGCAACCAAGCACATCTCTAAAGCAATAAGCCAATCATTAACACTGCTCTCTTCTTATGCCTATGATTCATTCATCAGCTGTACCAATGCCCTTGACGCTCAAATTACTATAATGCACTTGCTTTTGTTTGAGCTTCTTCATACTTTCTATAGTTAACACAGAATCTGGTAGCACCGTTTGTCTTGGTGACAAGTACTATCGAATATGACCAAATGATGTAGGAGTTTTCAATAAGCCTGTTGTTAATATTGTTTAGTAAGGGCATGATTAGATGTTTCGCGTCTACCTACCTCAATTTTGAGCCTTCACGCATGCGTACGTGCTATTTCATATGTTTTTCAAAGTTCTTTTTTTTTATTTGCCATAGGTTAGTTTAGGTTAGTTTTGTTTGGCTGCGCCCCCCGAGCGAGCGAACCGAACGGAGGGGCACGCGTGAAGTGAAATATCAGAACGACAACATCGGGCTCTGCCAATGCGCAGGTTCGCGAAAATTTGAGGTAGTCTACCTACCTCAGTTGATGATTACTATACTATTTTGGCCAATTTCTGGCGTAATTTCGAACTGCGCAGGTCCCGCTATTTGTTGAGAGGTTGGCGTTGATGAATCACGCGTATTTTCACATTTTCCGAAAAGTTCTTATACTTCTTCTTCTTAGATGGTGAGAAACTTGTGGAACAAGTTGAGACGTTTAGGTAAATAATTTCGATTATCTATTTATTTGTCTTGATAATGCCTTAATAATGAATGGATGCTCATATATTTTATTATTATTTTGAGGTTAGAGCAAAAATTTGTGGGGTGAGACTGTGCCATTTAGTGACACATTTTCACCCCATATTTTTTCAGCCAGATTTTCTAAATGCAAGATAAATATATTAATTTCAGGATGCTGCATCAACACATCAGAAAATCAGGGACAAGGCATTAGAGGAACTATCGTCCAGAGTCACTGGAGCAGATTTTGACCTAAATTAGAAGAAAAAGAATTTCTGTTCGTGGGGCTGCTGTGAAATATGGTAGTCACCAAAATGTACTTAGTAACATATTAAAAAATAAAGCGCCTAAGAAAAGTGAATAAGCAGGAATTACGTTTCATCGTCAAAAGTTTTTTGGATAAACAAGGCAGGACAGTCGAGAAGTGCAGCAAAAGTTTACTTGGTATTGAAGGGGATAATTCCATAGCAACTTTCCACTCGAACCGCCAGAAATATTATTTGCGGTCGAGCTTCTGTTGATGAGGAAGTAGTAAATGAGTTCTTTAATAACTTGGAAAATGAACTTGAAGGTGTTCCCTCATCACATCTTTGGAATTATGAAGAAACCTGTCTAGTAGACGACCCTGGCATATCTAAAGTTTTTGTTAAGCGAGGCTGTATGTATCCCGAAAATATAAAGAAGTCTTCCAAATCTAATACGTCAATAATGATGCTCCCAGTTTTGAAAGAACAACAAGAAAAAGTTTTTCTTGGTGACAACTTAAGTTCTCATGTAAATGCGAAAGTGATAGATCTTTGTCATGAAAATGACATTTTCGTTATTGCTTTGCCCTCAAACGCTACTCATCTGCTACAACCATTAGGTGTAACATTTTTTAGACCTGTTAAAATTGCCTGAAGAATAATTTTAAATAAATGGAAAGAACATATTCTCAATAGTCGCTGCATGACAGATCCCAAAGATGATTTTCCAGGAATACTGTATTTAAAGGAAAATTGTGCTCAACATCTTAAAGCTGTCTTCCGTAAATGTGGTATCGCTCCTGCAAATCGTCACGAAGTATTACACAGACTGATCATGTATACTATTGAAGCCTTACCTGCGGTAGAAGAACTGATTGGTGAAAGCTTTATTGAAAATCTTAATTCAAAGAGGCGGTCCATCACGTCTACAAGAACAAACAAAAAACAAGCAAAGTTAACGTCCCTCCAGGAAAAAGTATTATATTTTCCGACCTAAACCTGCAATATAATAATTATGACACACCAGTGAGCTTGTATCAACCTTCAAGGATAGACTCATAAGCAAATTAATCTTCCTTGAAGGATTACAAGACTTGATGAGGAATCTGATAGGGAAAATGACAGCACAGGCCATGTTTCTAATGCAGAGAGCGTTCAAAGTCCCTATTCACCTCAACTGAGCGAGCAATGGGAACCATTATAATGCCTCGCACAAATGTACACGACTGTGTGAATTAAAATTAATTTAGACCTATATTTATTCATTAAAAATATAAACTAACTGCTGTCCTTCGGACTGCCAGCCTCTCTCTGCAGCTGGCTTGCCCGTTTCCTTAAGATCCGATATCTGTACGTTGCAGTTGATAGACACATCTCAAACACATTCACCATTAA
>MU183269.1:127529-153041 GCA_016904865.1 Pissodes strobi | reverse complement strand
TTTGTTTATTGATTCCTTAAGTTTTAAGTCAGTTTAGGGAGCAGTATATTTAAATTTACCAGGCAATTCTTGATAAGTTCACTGTATCCCTTTGCCTCCAGCAACGCATAATTGTGGCATTTATACGTGATATTCGCTGCAAGGCAATTGCCACCACAATTTGAAGGTGACCTAGATGCTGACTGCCTCTGGATCATATCGGGACCACCGATTGTTGCTGTGCTGGATTTTAAAGCTCTGCCATAGAAGTGCTGTTGTGTATGATATTATTGTATTGACTGTAGGAATTAGCAAGTAAGGTCTGTTAATACTGACAAACTCAACAAAGGTACAGAGTGTCCCAAATTCGAGGCTCATCATTGAGATCTCGGAAACTAGAAGAGATACGAGGTCGGTTAAATGAAGGCAAAGCTGCGCAGTTTGATGCTGATCAAAATGCCACCTTACAAGTTTAAAACATCCGAATACTTCCGAAGATTTTTGGAAAAAACCGAGTATTCGCGATTTCTATTTTATTTTTATATGACTCTATTTGAATAGATATAACAGAATAAATTTCAAATTTCCATTGCTACTTTTTCTGTTCTTCAAGATGGTGTTATCAGATTTTCAAGACGTTTCGTATTTGAGCTGCCATCATCAACTTTGTTTTTTTTTAAATACGGCCCTGGATTTTTTATTACCGATATTAGGAGCTTCTAAGGTCCCAAAGCCAATGATGTAACGCACTTATTCGAAAAATTCATATTAGTGACATTTTCCATAAGAACTCATGTGTTAGAGAGAGACAGAAAATAGATTTTTAATAGGATTAAAAACAAAAACCTTTTTTTACGCATTAACGCCTTGCATAAAGAAATCTTAAAAACTAACATAAGAAGTGATTAATAAATAATAATATATTTATTAAAGTGTCAACCCTCAAACCAGGCGATATTTTTAGCAATTTACCCAAGTAAAAATAGTTGTGTGGGATTAGATTTGGAACAAATAATAAATTTCACATTCTCATTGTTGTATCGCACTTTTTCGAAAAAATCATTTTAATGATTTCCCGGTAAGATCTTACCAAAAATCTGTTTTCTGTCTCTCCCTAACACATGAGTTCTTATGGAAAATGTCACTAATATGATTTTTTCGAATAAGTGCGATACATTATTGGTTTTGGGACCTTAGCAGCTTTTAAAATCCGTAATAAAAAATACAGGGCCGTGTTTAAAAAAACAAAGTTGATGATGGCAGCTCAAAGACGAAACATCGGTTTGAAAGTCTGGTAACATCATCTTGTAGAATAGAAAAAGTAGCAATGAGAATGTGAAATTTATTTTGTTTTATCTATGCAAATAGAGTCATAAAAACATTAAAAATGAAATCGCGAATATTCGGTGTTCGGAATTTTTAAACTTGAAAGGTGGCGTTTTGATCAGCATCAAATCGCGCAACTTTGCCTCCATTTAACCGACCTCGTATCTCTTCTAGTTCCCGACATCCCATTGATGAGGCTCGAATTTGGGACACCCTGTACATCGGTTAATGATTGTGATTGTATTTTGCAAGAGTCCTTCCAGGAGATTAGAAGTATTATTCTGGAGTATAGAAAGTTCCATTTTACCCAAGAGGGATGACACGTTCTAAAATTTGGCATAAATATAAACCAAACTTGAATAAAATTAGATTTTTAGAGACTGCTAAGTAAACTTGATATCACAAGCATGAAATCTATTATATTGTAATATACAAATAATGGTTATCTTCTATGGGATCCGATAAAAGACCATAATTTCAGCCAGTAATATAATTCGAAATTTATAAAAAAGAGGAAATCCTAACATATTTGAACAAAGATCGGAAAAAGTGAGTCGGAGGTGACAGAACCCGAAGAAAGAAAAGAATGAAAAGGGAAAAATAGTGCTCAGAACAGAAACAAGAAGTAACAGAATCGTAAAGCGACTAAAATATTTGCGAAAATATGAAACTGATTTTCAGGGCTTGCCTGCAACGTTCTTACTTGGTTATGTTGGGGTTTGGAACCTTCGGCGAAATGCGCTAAAACAGAGTTTTATCTACAATACCATAACAGAATTTTTGCACTCAACGCGCGTTTCGCTAACCATGTTAGCGTCATCAGGAGCTGATTAACAGTTTTAATAATCTCCTGATGATGCTAACATGGTTAGCGAAACGCGCGTCGAGTGCAAAAATTATGTTTCGATATTGTTCTAGGACTCTAAGTTGGTGAGTTATCTCTAAAAGTTTTAGATGAGTATCAGGAAGCAATAAAAAAGGCCAAAGATGGCAAATAGTCATTAAAGAAGAATTAAAATCATTAGAAGAAAATCAATACTTGGGATATAGTAGTAAAATCAACCAATGAAGAGATTATAGACTCATAATGGGTTTTTAGGGAGAAAGAGATAAAAGAAAAAATAGCGAAAATGGCAAAATTGGTGGCGGGAGGGTATAAAAAGAGTGATGTATAATTATGAAGAACTCTATTCTCCTGTAGGGAGAATGATTAGTACTAGAATTCTCTTATCGCTTTGTGTTGAAATTAATCAGTTAGATAATAAATGTGCTTGTTTAGATGGTAAGTTGAAATAACCAGTTTGCATGGAAGTGTCTAAAGGACTTACACAAATAGAAAACAGTGTGTGCAAATTAAAAAGAGTTATATGGTCTAAGACAATATACGAAATGCTGGTATGACAAGCTTTTTTTTATAGCAGTAGCACACACACTAAAGGAAGATCCTACGGCGCGCATCGAGCAGTGTGTCTGCGAAGATGTTGGTTGGCACGGTTCTTGAATAGTTGTAGGTTGTAATTAGGGAAAAACAGATGTCCTGGGAGTGAGTTCCACAGTGATAGCAGTGCGCCAGACAAAGGAGTTTTTGTAAAGCGATGTTCTAGGTGTTTTCAGTTGTACAACGAACTGGTGCACTCTTGTCGTGTGTCGTGACTGTCTGACAGGCGTTGCCAGGGACGGGATGAGTTGGGACAACTCTTGGGGACATTTGCCGGCAAAGTATCTGTAAAACAGGGTCATCTCGGTCACATGTCTGCGGTGTTCCAGATTATCCAGATTCCGGGTTAACTACGGGTCGCCGATGAGCCGCACAGGTCCCTTCTGAATGGAGTCGAGCAGCTTTAGGGTGTGCTTTGGTGCGGCACCCCAGATGTGTGGCCAATATTCTATATTCTATAGCGCACCAAGGGAGGCTTATTTTGCGAAGTTAACAACGTGGTCATGCCAGGAGATATTGCTGTTGGCCGAGATACCCAGTAGTCCGATTGACGAGGAAGGAGGAATGGTCGATCCTGCCATAATGATGTCAGGGCCCGCCGTATTGGCCCTCTTGGCAAATGTGGCTGCTTGAGTCTTTGCTGCACTGAACTGGACCAAATTTCTGTCGCCTCAAGTTTGGACTTTCTCCATGTCTTGATTAATTGCTATTATCTGCTCCTGTCTGCGATGATAAGCCTCAGTCGCTGGTAAAGATTTTTCTGATCCAAATTGGGAGACAAGGATACCGTCATCTGCAAAACTATAAACAGGATTATTTGTTTCGGTCAGCAGGTCATTAATATAGATGAGGAACAGAGTTGGTGAAAGTATTGTGCCCTGAGGCACGCCCGCGTTAATGGTGAATGTATCTGAGATCTGTGCATCAACTGCAACGTGCAGAGATCGGTTCTTAACGAAACTGGCAAGCCAGCTGCAGAGAGAAGCTGGTAGTTTGTTGAGCAATGCGTCATGACAAACTCGGTCGAATGCCTTCTTGAGACTCTCCGTAGTTCTCAACTGTCCTACTCCATATATGAGTGACATAGGCCAAGGTATTTCTTGTCGATCTCTGTTTGCGGAAGCCGTATTAGTTAGCGCTAATTATTCTGTTGGTCTCGAGGTACATAAGTAGTTGCTGATTGACTACACGTTCCATGACTTTAGAGATTATTGGAACCAAGGCAATTGGTCAGTTTGAAGGCGTGGTTTTCTTGCCTTTTTTGGAACAAGTTGCACTCGAGCGAATTTCCAAGAAGATGGGTACATCCCTTTTCGGTAAGACAGAGAAAAAAGCCTGAAAAAACGGGTGACAGCTCGTTGGCGCAGTTCTTTAACACAATGGCAGTTATTCCGTCCGGCCCTGATGCCTTTTGCTTATCTAGTTCTTTAACGTTTTTACGAATATCACCGTAATGAATTTCTTTGTCAAGTTTAGAAGTAGAATATTTAGCGCTATCAGCATGTGTCACAGTATGTTGATTATAATGTGTTTTCTATTGACATTTTTGAGGATAACCAATGCTGTTTAACAATGGTTAGTACTCTAGAAAATAAGCTTACCAAGAGACTATTTGGAAAATAACAAAATTAAGTTGAATAATTATATTTCAACATACGTACAAATTGCTGATGTGTTTACGAAACAATCTAGTCAACAAAAGTTTCAATGTCTTAGTAGTAAACTAAATTTAGTTGATAAGTTACACGCTAATCAGCTGATACTAATTTGAGTATTTTAATATTGACCTTTCATGAATTTGAAACGAAATGCAGAATTGTATAGAAGTGTAAATGTATAACAATTCCAATGTTATGTTGCGTGACCAGGTATGTACCGTAGCCACTGCTGATCATCAGCTGATAATATGTGTACTAGGTGGCGCGCGTCCTTACAAAGAGATGAATAAGGGTTGTAAGAAGGTTTAATAAGGGTTGTAAGAAGGTTTTGTGAAGGTTTAGTTTTTCTATATTTTCACATCAATATTTATCACGATAAAACGAATGACGGTTAATGAAAGTAACTATTACTAATAGGTGCAGTGTCTTCATTACACTCAATAGAGTCTACAGTAATGGCACCATCGTAGATTAGCTAATTAATGGCATATATCTAGGCCATATCTGATTGTGATGGTTTATAAACTACTCACCTCGCGGACACAATAGAAATTGTTCTTACGTTGCACCGTCCCCAATGTTCGATATATCATTATCAATAATATCGTTATCAATAATGCACAAGACGAGTCTCTTTCAATTATAAACTGTGATCTGTCAATTTGCATTGCATGTATATTATTACCTGCTCCTATTCAATTACAGGACGATATATTTGAAATGGACTTGCAGTATGGAGCGATCTTATACATAATGCTATTTGATCCTAATATAATAACTAGGATAATTAGATGTAGAAAATAGTTTAATAATTAACTGGAAACTAAACTAATATACCTACCTACTATCTGCAAGAGTATGTATATATGTCAAGGGAGTCTCGTAAAAAATTATTCAGCATGTATTATTGGGGTCAGCTAAGATATCTAATGCTCGAGTATCAGCCATTTATTCAATCATGACAATTAAAAAGTAATAATAATTATGTTAATTCTAAACCTAATAAAAAATATTAAAATAAGATACGTACTAAAGAAAAACAAAACCACTGAGAAATTAGGGACTTATGCATGTGACATAAACTGAGATTTATTTTAAACGCCGAGAATATCCGCAGATTAAAATCATTTGAAATATCCGTTTCATAAAGCAAATATCCCATACACATACAAGAGACCACGTTGCATAACAAAACCAAATTAAACATCAACTATCATTTTTCACTTGATTGACGTCAATTAGTTAAATATTTCTCGTCGGAGTGTTAAAAGAAAACAATGATTGAAACCACATTTTTCGGCTCCTCAGAAACTCGATATTCCTATATTTTTATATATTTGTGCCTGTCTTCACTTTGCTTGAGATGTTTTCCGAGAATGTTTTTAATTTGTTTTACAACTTTTTTTCGGCTGATATTTAGTCTTCATGCTACATCTGCAGACAACACTTGGTTTTGATTAGTTTTGTACGCCTTGTTTTATTTTCAGCGACCCGACGGGCACACATTGTTTAGTGAAAACCGTGTTAGTATAGCCTATTTCTATATCCTTTGAAGTAAAACCTGCTAAATCAGCAGTTCCTAAGGCTAAAGATTAATTTCGCAATAATTAAATACACGAATAGCACTGATAAATTTTAAAACGTCTTGAAATAAAAATTCTTAGTATAGATGTGAATTTTAAACGGATAGATACTTATAGTTAAACTAATACGACACATCATCAAATAACTGCTTAATATAGCTAAGATAATACAGTTTTGAGTCTACATATCCTAACAGACTCTTTGCTCCCATCAAAATTAAAAATGTACTTGAACTTTGTGTTACAATTGAAAAAAATACTCCCTGCAAAGGTTATTGTTTTTTCTTGGAGTAGAATGTACAAAAGTCTCTCTGAAAAATCAGACACAATCTTTTCCACAAATTAATATGGAATCCTTGCAAGTGCCAGCATCAACGTTTTTTCTTCGATTAGTATGGGAAAAATTATTTTTAAAAGGGTCAGGAACACTTTTTTTGGGTTAGTGTGGATCAGAGTGGTTATTAAGAAATAAAATCAAATGCCAGTACTAATAATGACGCTAAAGAAACATAATAATATACAGCAATAAATCCCTGCTGAACAAACATCGAGCTAAATCACTTTACATGCCACTTAATGTTCAAAAACCATTTTGAACACGCTTTCAAATCTAACGATTTAATTTTGTACAATTTTAACATTCCACGCCACTGGCCTCGCATTCCAAGAGATTAAAATCCATGGTGATACTACTAACGCCATCTCTTGTTTACAACGTTTATCCACTGCATGAAACAGTCTAGAACGCTAAAAGTAAGCGGCCTCGAAAGGCATCTCATCTGAACCCGGCCGCGTATCCTACGCCGAGTCGACCAATCACAGCGCATCCTACAGGATATCCACTTCACCCAACCTAAAACTTCCTAGCATTATAGCTAGGAAGTTTTAGGATTATCTAGGGGTAACTAAAATTCCGATCTTTAATAACCGAATTTCATGAAAACTAGTCAGTAGATTCCAACCGGATTTGTATTAAAATTCATAATATTAATTTAGACAATCGGTCATGCTAAGTTTTTACACAATATCTCTATATTTACATTATTGTCCTTTTTATTTCCGGAGGATGTAGATTATCTCGCCAGAAGGGGCGGTAACAAGGGACGTTGACAACTTCTTCAAGTTGATCTAATTCACACGATCTAGAATCAGTAGCATCTCGACTCTCACCCAAGTAAGTCGCGCCAAGGGCGCTTTCCCGTTTCCAGCCGGCATGGCGCTAAGCCGCCATGCCGGGGAAGTTTTCACGTTTTAAGACCTTATAATCTCTCTAGTTCTTTACTCATGTGACATAGTGGTATCCAGCCATAGTTATCGTCATCTCAAGCCTACAAAAAGGTATTTATCGGCACCCTGTCTGCCATTATCACTCTCCCAAGTAAGACGCTGTACCATCGCTGTACTGGGGTCCCCATTGGTCTCGTCCATGTGAATTCTACAATCGAGTCTTATCTAGAACCACAAGTAATCGAGTCTTGTTTCGAAACCCAAGTAAGTAAACTCACATGTTTTGCCATCACTCTCTCAAGTAAGACGCTGTGCCATCGCTGTACTAGCGCCCCATGGCAATGGCCCATGGGAATTCTCACAATAAAGTCTTGTCTCTAACCAATATTAATTGAGTTTTGTCTCGAATCTCATGTAAGTAAACTCACATGTTTACAATCATTCTCTCAACATCTCAAACGCGGTACAATCGCTGTGCTAGCGTTCCCATTGGTTTTGTCCATGGGTGTTCAACATTATCTATCAGAGTATAACACTGGGTTGCTATACTCTAGCCTTATTCTAATATAAGTATTACTCTGCACTAGTCTGAAAATATTCTCTGGCCTTATTCTAACATAAGCATTACTCTGCACTAATCTGCAAATATTCTCTGGCCTTATTCTAATATAAGGATTACCCTGCACTTGTCTGCAACCATTGTCTTAAGTTTTATTACACTACAAAGATGTCACCAATTCTATTTCCTACGCGGATTTCAGCTTATCCATGCTACCTGCATAGCATGTTTTACAATCATTTTTGCGTGTATAGAAACCGCATCCACAAGAACACACGTGTCATGCCATATGCATATATAACTGCATACCATCTCAAACTACTACATTCAAGTCATTCTTAATTGCAAGAAATTGAACCACATTATACATAGAAGCTAAACAGAGACTTAGTAAGTGTTTAAAGTGACTTTTCCTGTGCTGGAAGATAAACTGCTAAACGAATTGAATGTTTCTCGTCAATTGTGAACATAGTGTACATATTAGCTTATAGGTGGACACTAAGGTAATATTTATCCAGTTATTATTGCTTGTATATTACTGTATTTCATATCAAAGTTATCTCAGCTAACCGAGCTCATACGTAGCAGTTCCTCAGGGACTTTAATGAGCATTTAACTGTACATAGCTTCAAGATTATGTTTATAATCATATACTTGTTTAGTATTACAACTGTTCACGCAATGCTTTAGTTTTTAAGAGTATTATTCTTGTCATATTCATCAAGGTCGATACTTCGCCTCGACTGATATTGTTCATATCGTAGCACTGACTAAGTACAATCATTTAATGTTTATATTTTGTTTATTTATGAGCTTCCAGTTATTTTCAAGTAAAATAACTTATTAAAATATTCATATAATGCTAAAGGTCTTTATTTTTTTTTACAAGGTCACTTTAGAACTAGCCCCTATGGTTAATTATAGTGCCTACGAGCATATCTCTGTTTGTTTAGAAAATCGACCAAGATCGATTCTGAAACACTTAACACTGTTTGATTCGATCGAAATTAAAAATGAACTTAGTTAGTTTGGGTTAACATGGAAAAATACTGGTCTATAACAGTAAGGAACGTTTTGTCTCGAAATGATAAGACAAAAGTTCCTGCATGTATCAGTAATAACGTGTTTCTCCAATAGCCACTAAATAACAAGGCCTTAGTGCTTGTCGTCTGACGTCACACATGTAGGCCGTGCAATTTTAGTGTGTATATACATACACTAATATTTATGAAAACTATCAATAACTAACTTATTTTAAAGAAAGCTAGCTATATGACAGACCTCTTGACAAATCCAAAAAGTTATGTTTGAGTTTTGGTTTAGTACTGGGTGTAGTACTAAATGCAGGCTCCCAACTCCCCTAGACTTGCGCCAAAATTCAAGATATGTTTGTATATAAAAATGGCCTTAAAGAGCCAGGAATAACTATTTCTTCTTGGATTAGTAGGTATATGAAAAATATTTTCTGATAAAATCGTACCTTTCCTCCTGGATTAGTAGAAAAAATGTTTCTAAAGAAAAATACTTCCTGCAAGTGCCAGGGATAACTTTATATTTCCTTGAATTAGGGTTTCTCAAAGACTTCAATCCGACTACTGACCAAAGATGATGGCTCAATAGCGGAAGGCAAAAAGCGAAAATTTTTGCCGAACTATTTGCATCACATTCTACCTTAGATCATCAAGGAAAGACTCCCCCAACAACCCCGAGAGTGAATTCCTCAATACCAAGTCTGGTATTTCGCCAACGCGAAGTGAAACGAATACTCAGAAGCCTAGACACTAACAAGGCCACAGGACCGGTTGGCGTTCCAGCAATAGTGCTTAAGAAATGTGCTGCTGAGCTAACACTATGCAGGCTATACGCTCAATTGCAACCAATCCCGAAGAAAGGTAAAAAAAAATATTCCAAATAGCTATCGTCCAATTGCCTTGGTTCCCCTCATGTCCAAAGTCATAAAGAAACTGATCAACGAACTTTTTTTTAATATCAGGCACCATAAGCAATCGCCAGTATGGCTTCCGCAAGCACAGATCAACGGGAGATCTCCTGACTTACGTGACCTATCTGCGGACCAAAGCCATCGCGAGCTACGGCGAATCTCGTGCAGTGGCTCTCTACATATTCAAAGCAGTTGGTAGGGTGTGGCATGACGGATTGTTAAGCAAATTGCTCACGGACTACAGCACTGCTTCTATGGCTTTCCAATTTCTTAAGGGATCGAAGCATCCGAGTTGGTATTGATGGACATCTCTCGGAGTAATTTAAAATCAATGCCGGAGTTCCTCAAGGGTGTATATTGTCTCCCACACTGTTGCTGCTCTATATCAACAATTTCTTAGACAGGACAAACAATTTAATTTACAGCTTTGCGGACGACAGCACTCTTATATCCTCATTCCTGTCGCGGACTCCAATGACCGTGGCTCGTTTCCAACGCGAGCGAGAAAATCAGATTGCTGTCATCAATGAGGATATGAACGCCGTCGTGGAATGGAGTGAGGAAAATAAGACTCAAGCAGCTGGCTTCCCAAAAAAAATCAAACACCGCAGGACCTGATTTATCAATGGCAGGACAAACACTGACTCTGGCCTCATCCATAAGCTTGCTGGGCATCAATGTAGAAAACAACATGTCTTGGCGTAATCACGTCACCAAAATCTTCAAGGCAGCAGCACAAAAGCTAGGAGCACTCTATAGAGCAAAAAAGTTGTATACACGTCATCAGCTCTTACTGCTCTATAAGGCCCAGATAAGATCATCTCTGGAATACTGTTTCCATGTGTGGAGCTCGGCACCCCAACATTTGCTCTAAATATTGGACTTTATACAGAGGAGAGCAGTCCGTCTTGTGGATGATCCAGAGTTGACTAAAAACCTTGATAGCCTTGAACATCGAAGAACAGTGGCGGAACTATCTCTTAACTATCGATACTACTACGGAGGGTGTTCGAACGAGCTGGCACTTATGATTCCACCCAGAGTTGTGCCAAACAGAAACACCCGTCAGACACAAGCTGCATCAAGCTGCTCATCAACATACGATTCAGTTGCGAACACCTAGGACGTCCCTGTTGCGGGACTTCTTTGTCTGGAGGACAGCCTCGCTCTGGAATGGACTTGCGAGTAACATTTTTCCCGAAAACTACAACTTACAGCGCTTCAAGTCCAACGTCCACCATCTTCTCCGCACACGCACTGCTCGTTGAGTGGCATAGGATCTTACTTTTGTATGTGTGCCGAACATAAAAAAATGAGAAATTAGAATTAAAAATATTTTTGTCAGTAATATTTACAATGTATCCTCTATGGCAAGAGCTCAATCTATAAATTGGTAGACAATCGACGAACCCTGCTTTAATTTTGACGTGATAATCATAAGCTTTACTTTAGACATTTGCTGCAAACTATAATGTGTCCCCAGTCCGACCTTAAAAAACTTCAAAATACAATGATTAATAAAAGCGTTTTGCTTTTCTATGGTTTGAATAGAGGGTCCCAAATTCACCACAGTAAAAATAATTTTTGGGTTAGGTTGATTTATATAAGTGACACTAGTGACAAGGATAATCACACGCAGTCGCATTCTTAAGGGCGTATATGACAGTTGGATAACGACGTTTCAGGAGTCGGGATTGTTGTTCTTTATATTCGAAACTTTAGACAACAAACTTGTTACTTTTGGACCATATCCGTTACCATGACAACTCGTCAATGGGCCGAACTCGATCTCTTGGTAGTTTTTTTCGAGGACATTGTAACGTTACTAAGACAAAGATGGATGGAGATGATTGTAAGCATCATAGAACAGTGATGACGCAGAAAGTGAATTTGAATGAAATAAATTATCAAACATGTTTCATATAAGTGATGATTAAATCTCGAATTATATAAGATTTACTGTCAATGAAATCAGCACTAAGATATAATGTAGTGTACAACTAAAGAAATTTATTACCCTCCGTAGCAAAAAAGAGCATATTCGGACAAGTAAATATAGATCATACCCATATCTCCTATAAAGAAAGACCTACGCGCTCGGCCTGTAACTTCATCGGTTCTAGGCCGATAATCTATGGGCAATGTATGATTTACCCGAAGATTTGCTGTACCAATAATAATGTAGAATAATCCGGTACAGCATATTATAATAGTATTTTTTATTTGTAAGGCACTATCTCACTAAAAAACATTAAATTTAAAATTACGAGGTCTTTAATTTGTTCGTCTACAAGTTGATCTGGGGAATTGATGCAAGCCACTTTTGCAGTAAAGTATTATCACTCAAGACCGCAAAAATATGAACCTTAAGCCCCTTTGAGTAGTTTCCGCGACACCCCAGTACACAGCACTTATAGCGCGCTACTACTTATTCGATTTTTAACATTTCTAAACACAAGCAAATCAAGAATAATGATATATCAGTTATATTTGATTCGTGCAAAAGAAAATAACCACACTAATATTGCAGTGTTTGTGATATGTATTTCGCAAAATTCGGAAATACGATATTTACTAGGTAATATAGAAATATAAGATGTAATTAACACGATAAATTAACACAGGTCTATTGACAATGCAAAAAAAGCAAATTAATTACTTATCAACAGCATCACTGTTCACTGTCAAATGTCAAATTACATACAATGTTGCCGGCTCGGTTAAAATATATTATTGCTAGTGCCTAGTATATTCTGTAAACGAGCGACGCCGACGTTTAGGAAGTTTTGTGCATTACTAATACATAATGAACTTAGATCATAATTTTAAGATATATTTTTTTCCAATTACGCCAAAGAATGTAAATAGTTAATATGCTGAACCTTTCGAGCGAATGCCATTATTTAAGTCAGCATTAATGTTGATAAATAAGTTTCAAATTAATTTGTATTATAAAGGGAAAAAATAGAGGATTTCAAGTCAAAAAGGCGAAATATAATTTTTCATTTCGTCTCAATGCAATATAGATTCTCGTCTAGCTTCTACGCTGAAATAATTGACACTTTTTACGTTAGAATTCCGCCCGTTCCTGAAAACTTAAAAGAAAACTACAGTTAATGGACTCAACTAATAATTCCATTTTGCGCGGTAAATTATTCACCCTTTTAAGTCTGGGGTATCTCATTTTCTTTTTAATTTTCTCTGGATTTACAGTAAAAAGCACATTTCTGAAGCGGCCTTGCATGCAAATAATTTTTAAATCGGCCAGAGAATAATAATTTAAAAGTTGTAAAACCTAATCTGGGTTACTGCTCGGCAAAGAGCTTTTTTGCCCCGGTGTGAAGCTAATATACCGGAAAAATCAGTTTTAAATTGATAATTTTGTTTGTGTTTACTAAATTTTGCATATTTTGTAACATAATTCCGCTGGTGGATTATCAAAATATGTTTGAGTGTTTCGAGGCGTTAGCTTCTATACGGTTTCGGTCTAATAACACGATAATATTTGCTGTCAAGAAAATATAGATACAACTATTGACAAGTTGCTTGTAGAAATTCATAAGACAAATTCCTGAACTTGATATGATAAGCAGATTTCACATTAAAAAATCCAATCTCGGTGCGGTCTATACCATTTATACATTACAATATGGTTATAAAATACTTCACGTGCGAGCACGAAAGACGTAAAGCTTCGTTAACGATCAATTAATTTACAACACTTAATTTTACATCAAAAATATCTTTTCAGAAAATCTTGCATAAATAACATTATGACAATGTCATCTGTTATCTTCAAAGGCCCACCAATAAGGCATCTTCAGGGATCGGTAATACTTATTTTCCTAACAAGTGCGCAAAGTAATATATTTCCGCACGCAAAATCTCGTGGACTTTGCGCACGTCTTAGGAACAATATTTTTTCTACGAGCATCAGATAAGAACAAAAAGAAAAACTATTTGCTATTTTTTACCAATCTTTAATTAAACCTGAAAGAACTAGATCAAAAATTTTACAAAATTGATAAACAAGTGAGGTAGGCTGTAGCTTGACACATAATCATCATTTATCATTATACTTAAGGATACTTTTTAATGAAATATCGAACAAACTTGGGCAAAAATAATAAACCTAAAATTTGCAACGGTTTCCCACGTTGCATAAACATTCTGCAGTTACTAAAATAAATAAAAAATTTTCTAAGCTCTGAGATTTTTAAGTAGTTTTAAAAGTAGCACCTTGCGCACGCTCGTAGAAAAAGTCTTAACTGGCTAGCTTATTATAACGTTTACGGACTAGCCCGCTGTAACACATTTCCATTAGGGCTCGATAAAACTTCTTAACGGGCTTACCCATTATGACACTCTTTACATTAATTTAGAAAAAGAGATGAATAAAATAAGTCCAGAGTAAGATTTGAAGGTATCACATTACCTATTTGTCTTAAAAAATATATATTTTTTTGTAAATGTTATATTGTGAAGTAATAAAAAGCATAAACTACTAAATAAATATCACCCTGTCCTAAGTTTGAACTTGAACCTGCAAAATATTATGAAAACATTAAAGAAAAATTATAAACAAAGCGAGCAGTCAACTGCAGCAATTATGAACCTTAAACGTGAAACGATCAGCACATTTTATCATATAAAAACGCTAGCGAACCTAGAGTCCGCTAGACTTTGCGTCTCACCTAAAAACCAGTTCCCGGCAGTGTACATGCACGCTTGGGTCCTAACCTATCCATTTTTCCTTACCAAACCTTGAGGTTTGCAGTCTACATAGACGTGAATTTCAGGGGCTGCCTATCCACAGTAGTAAAAGTCGAATCTATGTTAAATTTGTCAAAGTTCTGGAAAGATAGTATTCAAAGTAGAATCTGTCAAGTAGTTCAAGCGCAGTGTAAATTCTGAGCGTATTAAAAAAAAACTAACCTTAAATGAAACACAACACAGCTCTTAAGAAAAACTATATTTCTAAACCAGTGACCAAAGACCTATAAACAATTAAAAATTATATTTCAATCGAGAGAGCACCTTAGTAATCGGGTATAATAGACATTGTTAAGGTTTTCTCACTAAGTCTTTGACCAATAGACGTTGTTATTGTTTTTAACTGAAGTGTTATCTTTATCATCTCTTCTCACCTGGCATAGATAGATCCCGAATCTGAGCTATATTCCTGCACGTTAACCAAGGCGTGGCGTCGCGGATAAAACTAAATGACAATATTTAATTGAAAATAAGGTAACAAGAATTACAAGAATGAACTACTTATTAAAATTAACCGTTAAGCTACATTTATTGGAAGCCTTTATGAATATTTTAAAGCCAGCGCCTGCGTTCAAATTGATATCTTTTTGGTTGACAATGTAAATTATTGGTGAATTCAGAATAATACTAATAATAATAATAACCTAGATTATTCATCTATTCGAGAGAAAGGTTAAATAAGTAACTGTTAAAAACGCAACTGAACAGCAAATTTTTTAGAACAATTGATAGTTACGCATGCCCTTACTTGGATATTTTTTGACATTGTGTCCTGGAGTAAAACAGATATCCAAGAACGTAAATGAAGAACCTTGCCAACAAATGCGCAAAACCACCACCCTGAAAGCATCGTAAAAAGAACAAATCTTCCTCGACAGGGCGATGGAAGAGCACTAACGGACATTGCCAAATTGTGGGATCGCCAGATCACTAATTTACAAAATTATTTTTTAAAGGAAGCTGAAGAGTCGGAACTCCATAGAATTACTTGTACCAGATCGCTACTTAGGTTATGCACTACCCCAAACTATTGGCTGGTGTCACGAAGATTATTGCTTTCCCACAAAGCGAGTTTTCCTTTATTTGAAACTCATTATGAGGTGGTTCCAAAATAGGACAGCCATTAGTGCAGCTTTTCTCTGCAACGGAACATGAGGATAGGCCTGATAAGGTGACCAAGGTTATTCCTCAGGATCTAGCCATTATTCTGGGACTTCTTCCATAGGATCGGGTCCCTTATTATAAATATAAACATCAAATAGTTCTAGGAAACTATGCCTTTCGACTCTACTGGGATCGTACAATCTTAACTGTCCAGACGTTGATGCACAATAGATCAGATATCACACTCGTAAACAAATCCTCCAAGGTTGCAACCATTTTGAAGTCTCAGTACCCAATACACAAAATCTGCTCGAAAAGAACGCTAAGTAGATTTCCAGGAACCGAGAGTTGGATGTCAGAATTAAAAGGCAGTGGCAGTTGAATCACGTCGAAACAATGCCTGGAGTAGTTTGGGTTAGTTTGGGTTAGATATATCGCGAAGTTAGGGCTGACTAAAAACCTCTACAAACCCATTCAGAAAGCTATTACGCTTTCGATCGCGAAAGTTGTTCGGAAATTCATGGGAGACCCCCAAGATCTGAAAGATCAGAAGTGTCATCTCAAAAAACCCCAAACCTAAAGGGTTCCAGTAGAGCTTAATCCTTAACGCCTTTAAGAATAAGTGAATTTTTTCCTTTAGAAGGAGTGCGAATACCGAAAGCTATTGAAGTCGGAATAGTAATGATAATAATCATCATTTCTTAATCCATATATCGGTTGCTGAATTTACAGAGCTGAAAAAAATTTTATATGTAGTAAAATACCAAATTTTATCATCCTAGCCAAGAGCAGATGCTGCTGTGCCAAAGTAAAAATGTGACAAAATAGCTCCTGTTATTCCAAATAAGAGTATTGCAAATAAGCATCTGTAGTTCAATACACGAAAAAGAAAAGAAAGATTATAAAGGAAAAACAGAGAAAAACTGAGAAAGAGGAATAGTAAACGCTTGAAAGTGTCCTTGTGATAATTCGATTTATTACTTAGATACCTATGCCGTGTATATTATATTATGAACATCAAAACTATCCAGTTTTATCCAAACATATAAGAAGACGATCCATTTCTTATAATTGTATAAAAAAACCGAAATTGAATACAATCCTCTAAGTTGTGACATATTTAGCTAATTAATTTGCTTTCTAATTCCAAATATAATTCTGAGACAGGAATTTAACAGGTTTTGCAGATGACAGTACCTTTCTGTGCCAATTTAACTCAGAAAAATGTGACTGAGACTTATTATCGCTGACAGGAGCAGAGTACAACAATTTACCAAGATCTGGACGAAGTTCGAACTTGTGACGACAGAAATTTGGCCAAGTTCAATGCAGGAAAAACCAAAGCAGCCACGTTTACCAAGAAAACCAATACTGATCAATCGGACAACTGGGTATCTCCGTCAACATGACAAAACCTATAGAAACCGCAGCTGCTGCTCTTGCTCTACAAGGCCGTGCTTAGAATATTGCTCAAACATCTGAGATGCCACACCTAAGCACACCCCAAAGCCACTGGATCCCATTACGAAGAGAGCTATGCGTCTCGTCAGCGGCCCGGAATCCGGATAGCCTGGAGCAACGCAGACATCTGGCCCGTCTCATCCCACTCCAGCAATGCCTGTCAGGCAGTCACGACAGTCGACAATAGAAGCTAGAAACACCTAGAACATCACTTTATAAGAACTCCTTTGTCTGGCGTACTGCATTACTATGCAACTGAGATCTGTTTCCTGATATTAGCTGATTTTAATCTTCAAAATGTATTACTAAAAATACAGCAATACAAAAGTTAATAAAGTATTTAATATGAGTTTTGCAAACTACTAAAATTATCATCCTGTCCCAAGTTTGAACTTGATCTTGTTGTGTAAACATAAAAAGCAAAGTTATAAACAATTCAACGAATAATGAGCTTTAACTTGCAACGATCAGACTTTGCCCACATCAAATCCAGTATTTTTTTTAATAAACGGAAAATTTTAAAATTGCAAAGTGGTGATTGTAAATAAGATAGCATATAACCCTTTATCATTTTTACCGCAGAAAGCAGGAAATTTCTATAAATATCTGTAATATATCGCCAACTTTCAAATCTGAAATGAAAGGACGTATTCTGTCCAATATGTAGCTACTATATACCATTTTAATATGGAAGCCAAAATAATTCTTACTCATACGTGCTAACATCCAGTATACCCAACTGGACTCGCTGTACAAAAGGAATTTACCGAATTTACTTGTAATCCCGGATTACCGCTAAAACAATTGACAAACGGAACACCAGTAAGCCAAAATAAAGGACCGGAGTCCAAATAAAGAGAGCGGAAAACTGAGTGGAGAGCGGGCGACGCGTTTTGTTTTTACTACTCATTATCACTGTTCATTTCGGGGGGAAATAGTTGAGAAAATCGAGGCAAAAATAACACCAGGGGGATTAAATTGCTGAGCTAAAGAGTCGCCGGAGACAAATGTTTGGCAGCTGGGATTAAATTTCCAGGCGTATTAAAATGGCGGACTGCAGCTTATGAATTTCAGCACGAGTTGTTTGGAAGCTTTATTATCGCAGATGATATTTCCAGTAAAGTATTTTTGCAACACAAATAAATATTTCTGTAATTTGTAATAATGGAGTCAGAAGTAATATATTGTGAACTGCTAAAACATATAAAGTAATAAATAATATCATCCTATCCTCAGATTCAGCTTGAGCATCAAAAATGTATCGTAAGCATGCAAAGCAGACTTATAAACAACGCAAGTGATAGTGAGCCTTAACTTGAAACGATTAGCAAATTTACTGATATAAATTCTCGGGCAGACTTTATCTCACACCTAATCCGTTCCTCCACTGCTCATATACATTAACTTGCGGAAACCCCTCTTGATACGTTACTAGAACTTCAATCTGGCGGTCAATTCCAACTCTGGATTGAGTCCACCAAACATAAGCGTCTGGCCCAGTGTCCATATGCTTTAAATTTCGCCTTCCCCGTCCTACCCCCTGGTGTTCCACCTAGAGTAAGAAATATCAAAGCTAAATCTCTCAACTGGCTAAATTGAATTAAACCTCTGAGTGAAATCAATTTAAACCAGTCTGCCGTTAAGACTATAAAATAATTACCTAAATTAAATAACCAAAGCTAAACATAAATAAGACACACCACAACTCTTATAAACGCTAGTATAGTAACTAAGGCTCATAAACATTTCAAGTATACCTGAAACTGAATATAATTATCATCATCAATTATCCTTTATTGACAACAAAGTTATGTAATGTAACAAAGTAACGTCTAAGTGGAACGAAAAAAAAAACACAAATAAAATCGTGGGTATCAAAAGTTAAATAACAGCAATATAAAATATAATAAAGTAAGGCACAATAACAAAACGTTGATACTACAGTTAACATAAAAAAAATTATAGGATTATCCACTTAATTATTCATGAATCTAAAGAGGTAGTAGCGGCTAGAGTTTTACAAATCGAATAACAGATTTTCCAAATGCTTTGCTGGACGTAACGTCTAGAATTTCTGGTGGCAACAACTGGTAGGCATAACTGACCATATAATGTGGACCGCTCTCATAGAAGGATGACTCATGAATGGCATTCGAATGACATTAAGGCCGCGGGTGATTATTTCCATTCCCTTGAGCATGCTGGCTGTATTTTATGTTATTTTATCTACATCAGAAAATGGCTATCAGCATGATGTTTTGCAGTGTTTACCTATCACGTAACGCACGATCCTTTTTTTGACGTTATAAATATTTGTTAGGGATCCCTTGATGAATCCTAAAGACATATCTCATAATTTATAATCGACTACACAAGAGCAATGCAATATGCACGTAGACTTTCCAGAGACACCCCATTTTCAATCCTCCATATCAATCCACAAACATTAGCCAATCATGGGTTCAGTGTGACAATATGACCTTCCCAACTCAGACCTCGGTTTATGGTTACCCCAGATATGGGTACCATAGATATGGGTACAGATTTGTTTTCAAATTTGACAAATATGGTACACGATTACTATTGGTTTTTCAAAAAACAGGAAGGTTAGTCTTAATGATATTCAATTTAAGAGAATTTTTATTTCTGAGATATAACGGTCTAGCTAGAAACGCATAGGGGCATAGGACTGGCTCGTCGGCAAAACAGTTGTCATCTGCATTTTGGCAAACCATGATCCTAACAAACCCCTGTAGAACATTGACATATATGATTAAAAATAACTGGCCCTAAACTGGAATCTTGTGCTAGGTACTCCGTGTTCCAGTTTAACTATTTCTGAATATAAATTTCTTCCATCTTTGGCGATACAAGCTGTTTGTGTTCTATCCTTCAAATATGATCGTATTAGGTCAGCACAGTCACCTATAATGCCATACTCACACCGAACTCAGCGACACTGATAGACTATGTATGTGTTGATCATCATGAACTGGGTAATCTGAACTGTTCTGTTTGGTAGGGATGTCTTTCGGATTATTCGTCTCAAATTTTAGAAATTCCCTTTTAAAATATTCTGATTAATACAACTCATAAAGAATATTAAGTCGATATACATAATAATCAATTCAAATCATATTTGAGCCGAGGGACCTGGTAGGGTGTCTTTCAGGCTTGTTTGCCATACTATTTCAGTAGATTTTTTCCGTTGAGTAAAGTTGATAAGAAACGGCAGAGTGACGGTTGATTGAAACCCTGGTTAGCATAAAGCGGTCTCAGGGCATACTCAAAGTTAAAGTCAGTGTCAAAATATAAATCTGAAAATATTTTAGTCTAGTCTCACTGGTAATATGAGGTAAAGAAAAATCAAAGTTAAGGTCAAGATGAATGTGGTCCACAGTATCGAACGTCTTTGATAGGTCAAAACCCCATTAGGATACCAAAGACGGATACGCATGATTCTCTGTAACAGGGTTTACATCTCAGGGAATGTTGTTGCCCTCTCTTAACTAACCCAAACTGATTTTCGTTCTTAACAGTATAGTCTCTCACTATCTTTTCAGAAATGAACAATTTTATTCGGGAAATTAATATCCATATTTTCTTTAATAAATTATGTCTTTTTTATGACAGTGTGCGCCAACATGTTGATTGACACAGTTCTTGAATAGTTGTAGGTTATAATTAGGGGGAAACAGATGTCCTGGGAGTGAGTTCCAGAGTAATGCAGTGCTAGACGAAGGAGTTCTTGTAAAGTAACGTTCTAGGTGTTTCCAGTTGTACAACGAACGGGTGCGCTCTTGCCGCCTCTCGCGATTGTCTGACAGGCGTTGCTGATGGCGGGATGATGCGGGCCAAATCCTGGGAACATCTGTCGTGAGAATATATGTAAAACAGGAATATCTCGGCCACATGTCGGCCGGGTTCCAGACTATCTAGATCCCGGGTCAATTCCGGGTCGCCGACGAAGGCACACCACTCTTCTGAATGGAATCCAGCAGCTTTAGGGTGTGCTTAGGTGCGGCACCCAAGATGTGTGAGCAATATTCTAAGCACGGTCTTATTTGCGCTTTGTAGAGCAAGAGCAGCTGCTGCGGTGTATACAGTTTTTTGTTACGATATCATGGCCCGCCGTATTGGCTTTTTTGGTATACGTGTCTGCTTGGGTTTTTGCTGCATTGAACTGAACCAAATTCCTATTGCCCCAGGTTCGAACCTTCTCCAGATCTTGATCAATTGTTATAATCTGTTCCTGTCTGCGATGATAAGTCTAAGTCGCTGGTAAAGGTTTTTCTGATCTAAATTGGGAGACAAGGGTACTGGCATCTGCAAAGCTGTAAACAGGATTATTGGTTTCGGTCAGCAGGTCATTAATATAAATGAGGAATATAGTTGGTGAAAGTATTGCGCCCTGAGGCACTCCCGCATTAATCGTGAATGTGTCTGAAATGTGTCCATCAACTGCAACGAGCAGAGATCGGCAGTCCGAAGGACGGCAGTTTGTTGAGCAACCCGTCATCCAAACTCTGTCAAATGCCTTCGAAATATCCAACGTGTGGTTTGGATGCTTCAAACTGCCTTTCTCCTAATTTTGTACCAATTTTTCTGTTTTTTCCATTTATCCGTAGTCGAATTCTCCAATTAATTTTATCATCGATAATTCTATCTGTATGTTTAGTCCTTCTGTTTTGATTGTTTTTGAGGTTGGGACGATTTTAGCATGGTGAATTCGTTACTGGTCTTTTTCTCATGATTCTCATTTTCCATAACGTTCACGTTGATATCAGTATCATGAGGGATGGCAATATTGTGACATACTTCTTGGCTTCTTCTTTCCTCGATTTAGACTCTTGCGACTCTTGCTCTGCTATACTGGGGTGTTTTCGGCAACCTTGTGTAATCTTTTGTTGTTTTTGATGTTTTAAAGATCTAACCTTTCAAAATGCCGTTATTCTGCTTCAGGATGTTGTATTTTTCAACTGGTTCATCCAGTCGCTTACGTAGGCATTTTAACTTTAAAGAGGATATCTCCGCATCCGATTTAGACAATAGACATTGTTATTACCTTATTTATCATGTCTTCTTAGCGACATAGATCGATCCTTTCTAAGCTTACACGACCCCATCGGCATCCAGCAAAATGGAACAACCAATTTGTTTCTACTTAATTTTTAAGTGTGCTGGCGTTCTTTATAATACAGTCTCTTAAGCCGCGTCCAGATTTGTACCACGTCACGCAACCGTACCACGTCGCGAACTAATCTGGACGTCGAAACGAACCCCGTCGCGAACCTGATAAGCGTTGCAGCTCGAAGTACGTCGCGATCCACGGCTTGTCGGTAAATCAACGGAACATCAAAAGAATTGGTGCGCGACGACACGACGCGATGTCGAACAAGTCTGGACGTGAGCCCGTCTGGGCTGACGAACGATTTGGTTTATTTCTAAAATTGAATTGACTACTAGAAAAATTAAAATATATGGATCGCATAAAAGGTTGCAGTGCGAGGTTTGAAGTGTTGTCCGATACGGCGTACCTGAACGCGGGGTTTCTGTACGCAACGTGGTTCGCGACGTGGTACGGTTGCGCGATGTTGTACAGATCTGGACCCGGCTTTACTCTCTTTTCAGTATTTCCTTTGATAAATTCTGTGGTTTGGATGCTTCAAACTCCCCTTCTGCTACATCTGTACCAATTTGTTTGCTTTTCTATTTCTTGGTAGTCGGATCTTCCAATTTTTTTCAATGTCGATAATTCTATCCAACAATGTGGCTTACTTCACGGCCCTTCTTCCCTCGGTTCAGGCTCTTGGGATTATTGCACTGTTGCCACATATTTTACGGGGGTGTGTTTGGCAACTTTGTGTTCCCTTTTGTTGTTTTTGATGTTTTGATATTCTAACCTCTCAAATGTTTTTTATAAAAGGACGTTATTTTGCTTCAGGATATTATATTTCAGTAGCTTACTCACTTTTAAAGATGCTATCTCCACATCAGTTTTTGCCTCTTTTTCAGCAAAACCCTTATCAGGTGGAATGCAAATTTATTAAACCTTTTACAATAGATATTGTTATAATCTTCTTCATCAACTCTTCTCAGTAGCTTCCTTCCTAAGCTAATATAAACCCTTCGGCATCGTATAAAATGAAGCAACAACCATCTAGTATAACCAACCTAAGTATTCATCTGGATATGGACACAACGAGCGAAAATTTGTGTCAATATTATGGGTACCCGTTGCTTGCATACTCTTATTTCCACTGGAAAATATTTTATGTAATTTTGGAATACATATATACTTATTAAGAATTGCGTTATAAATGCTTATGCTTTAAGGTACAGTGGACAGTATAAGTGCTAGGAATATCGATTTGAGAATGATTCGGCTTAAATATCTCAAAAACTATCAACATTGTTGCAAAAACGGATTCCTGGAAATTTCGTTAAAAAAATGAGCCAACGCTGGATTTACTCGATGTGCAGCAATATTAGACAAATGGATGCTCTTATATTTTCGAATATATCTTATGTTATATTCCTAAGCTTTGTTGTAATTCTTTGTTTTAGGTTTTGGAGGTCTTACGTTTAAGTTTTATAAACCAAAGAACTCAAATTTGCCCCATAGGGAAAAATTAAGTGGAATCCAATCCGGAGATCTGACAGGCCTTTCTATTGTACCACTTCTACTGATTCATCTACATTGCAAGTTTTCAATAGACGAAATACTTACGTAATGTGATAGGATACACTTTATTTTCATTGACACAATAATTACTACTTCATTCAATAGATTTCCCAGAGCGTTGTTATGCATGAATAAAAATTATTTTTTAACTAACAGATTTAGCTCAACGTGTCAAATTAATATCACTGATAGTAACACATGTTCTGCCAAATCCGCATCAGGTAGTTGAGAAGGGATCATTATCTTTAAAGCGACCTAATTTACGTATCCGGTGCACCATTTGAATTTTGTCATGAAATACAGGCAAATACAATAACTATGTTATCTGGGCAATCCGGGTACCCTAAACAAACACAAAAAACGTTTTTACACTTAAGTACAAATTCACCGTTTGTTCTCAAAAGGTTGCAAGTCTACCCGTACCTGCATTTAAAGGTGGTCAAATATTTGCCATCAACGTAGGTATACTAAACAAAGGAAGAAAAGGTAAAAACAAATGGTAACCAAACAGAGTCTACCAATTTGTTTAAATAGGAAGGCCACTGTTTTAGAGTTATGCGGTGAGCAAATAGCATAAGTTCTTTAGGTGAATGTTTGGCAAATAAACGAAGCTGGTTCTTTAGTAACTTAAGAACATGCATTTTACCTTGACCATTTTTGTTTCGGCTGCTGTCTCAAATTAGATTTATAAACAACCATTATGTCCCTGAACACATTGAACAGAACTTTTAGTTTTAACTCTAGTTAAGCTGATAGCAAATGAATACGTGGGCCCTCTTGCCAAACAAACGGAAAATATAAAATCAATAAGAACACTAATCTGGAATGTTGCGAATGCAGTTGAGTTCTTAAAAAAGTCACTTTAACTAAAGACGATACCTGCTTAGAGACAACTTCGACGAAGAGCAATATTTGCTTACATAAACCTTTGAAGGGGGACGTGCCAATAACAAACTTCCATTTCAAAGCAGAAATTCAACAAACTTCCAATTACGTCAGTTTATGACATCGCGAGAACCGAAAAGTTGGATTAAAAACGTCGTTCTCTCTTAAAATACATAAAGAAAAACTAGAAAAAACAAACTTTAAAACAAAATCGACTGCAGCGGTTTCTTTGCAGGAATTATTAAACGAAGGAACGCTTGTTAAAAAGTTGTTCGGAGTTTGTAAGAACTATTTGACGTTCTGCGATAGTTATGCCGAGGATTTGAAAACATACGTCTGGAATTTTACCCTTTTTGTTTTAAGTTCAAATAAGTAAATTTGAGAAATTAAAGTTTGTAGTAAGCGTGCTCGGTTTGTTTTCATCATTATCCACGAATTGACCGGAGCTTGCAGGACCCTCCATTCTGAACCGAGTTGCGGACTCTCCAAAGAAATCAGATATTCAGAGAGTGATGTTTTTAAGAAGAAACAAGTAGATATGTAGACAATTAAATTATACCAATGTGCTATTACAGCAGCTGTCCCTTCAACCTGTGCTCTGACGCTTAGATGGCCCATCCTGGCCCTTACTTTTCTGATATAGAACTCTGGGTATTCTACTACTTCAAGGAAGGTAAATACCTGATGAAGCAAATAATGGTTTCTGTTTAGCTCACTTGGTGATAAAATGAGCCTTACTAGAAGGGTGACCTAAGTTTCGTCCAACTTATATTTAAGCTTATATTCTGTTTAGTTTTAGTTAGGAATAATGTTGAGTAGGTCGCGCTAGCTTACTGCTGTAACAGGTACTAGTTACGCTTACAAGGTATAGCAGTTCAGGTTACTAACTCTA
>MU183269.1:111474-127519 GCA_016904865.1 Pissodes strobi | reverse complement strand
GTACTAGTTACGCTTACAAGGTATAGCAGTTCAGGTTACTAACTCTAAGACCGTTTGTGGGAGTACTGTGTGATCCAATATCTTAAAGAGTATTTACAATGGTCTCAAAAATATTCATTTGTAAATAAAATGTACATACTGTCCGTTGGTAATATATTCCTTATAAACCTACGTTTAGTCCCTCACATTGTTTCGAGCGATATATTACCTACAATGGAAATGTAAATAGTGATAGCAATGGAAATTGAAAAAAGGAAAAACTCTGGTTAATTTAAAACTGTTCATAATATTCTTCCTATCTTTCGTCCTCATGGCCTCTATCTCTCTCCCTATCATTATCGTTCTATGTCTTTTTTTCTCTTTCTATGTTTCTTATTCTTTCTTATTGGTTCGCCTATTTGATGTTTAATCAATCTTAGAATATTTTTTAGATCGATTGCGGCATTGCCAAGGTGTAATTAGTTTTCGTAGTCAGTTATATTGGTATCCTATTAATTTGATTGAAATGTTTTTGAGATCCAATTACGTACCGGATGTTTTTTATATCCGGCACACACACACACGGAGAACGTTGGACGTCCTAGGTGTGCGCAACTGAATAGTATGTTGATGAGCAGCTTGTGTCTGACGGGTGTTTCTTTTTGGCAAAACTCTGTGTGGAATCACAAAGTGTCAGCTCGCTCGAACACCTTCCGTAGTAATATCGATAGTAAAGAGATAGGTCCTTCATTTTTCTCCGATGTTCAAGGCTATCAAGGTCTTTAGTCAACTCTGGGTCATCCACAAGACGGACTGCTCTTCTCTTTATGGAGTCTAATATATTGAGCAAGTATTTGGGTGCTGAGCTCCACACATGTGAACAGTATTCTAGAGATGGTCTTATCTGGGCCTTATAGAGAAGTAAGAGCTGGTAAGGTGTATGCAACTTATTTTCTCTATAGAGCGCTCCTAAGTTTTGTGCTGCTGCCTTGGCGATTTTAGTGACGTGATTACGCAAAGACATGTTGTTTTCTACGTTGATGCCCAGCAAGCTTATGGATGATGCCATAGTCACTGTTTATCCTGTCATTGATAAGTCAGGTCCTGCGGTGTTTGTTTTTTTTGAGAAGACAGCTGCTTGAGTCTTTCTTGCATTATGTTTTTCTCACCCCATTCCACGATGGCGTTCATATCCTCATTGATGGCAGCAATTTGATTTCCTCGTTCGCATTGGGAACAAGCAGCGGTCATGGGAGTCCGCGATATAAATGAGGTTATGAGAGTGCTATCGTCTGTAAAGCTGTGAATAGAATTGTTGGTCCTGTCTAAGAGATCGCTGATATAGAGCAGGAATAGTGTGGGAGATAATATACACCCTTGAAGAACTCCGGCACTGAATTTAAATTCCTCCGAAAGATGTCCATCATTAGCATTGAAATCGTTTCGTTGTAATTTGGATTTAAATTCTCTACTTATTCTCAGATTTTCGGTTCCAGAATAACAAGATATTTGTTCGCTCATAGTTTGTTTAATTTTTTAAATTTCCCCGAAAAAAATATCTATAGGCGTTAAATCAGGGCTGCTTGCTGGCTATCTGATACTTTCCTCTCGATCTATCCACAAATTATATTTGCTAATCAAAAATTTAGTAGCAGGCTGAACTTTGTGGGGTGGGGACCCATCTTGCTGCAATATTATGAAATTGTAATCCTTTATTGGCAACTCTTCTAAAGAATTTGAAATTTGGATTTGTAGAAATTGTAAATATCTTTTTTCATTTAAATTGTCATTAAAATAATTGGCCCGTAATAAAATTATATTACTCAACATGCCGCACCACACATGAACAGAACGCCTTCCTTGAGTTTTAACCTCTAGAGATTTGTGATACAATATTGGGAGATACCTTAAAATTTTCAGGATACCTCACAGATTCCGACAATTGATGGGCCTCAAGTGCGCCTGAGGGAAGAAAGAACCCCTATAGCCACCTTCTATGAAATAAAATAAATTAGCTTACTAAAATGTGTTCGAACATATCTTAAATTTAACGAGTGGTATTTATTAATACAAAAAGTTTTTAGAACTTTTAACGACTTCCACTAATATTCACCCTTGGACCATTAGGGATTTAAAACATACAATTGGGCCATACATTAAATGCGAAACCCCGAAATTGACAATTTTAATAATAATATGAAGTACGGTCATTTGAAGTAAAGAATTATAAAGGTTAATCTTGTTCCAAAACAATTTTAAAAACCAACTCTCCTGGCTATATAAGTGTTGATATTTATAGAAAGACTGATGAATTTTTATAGATATTTATTAATGTTTACATACCAAATAAAATAGGTATAGAGAAACCGTGTTTAAATGTTTTTGAAATTATGCATTTGTGATAGAAAGATGGAGAGCGTAAAGGGAGGCGCAGGCCTTAACAGTTAGAATTTCATCCAACAGTCTAAGATGCATCATCCTATGTATCTTCTCTATCCAAGTTTCTTTTGTGTAAATCTCCTACATTTGCACAAAAATCAAGATTTCCTTCACATGCGCACATCTCTGTGCACACCACATTTAAAGCAGCATATTTGCAGCTTTGGGAGCAATTATTCGTGGCATCTTACTAAATTTAACACTTTCTCAGAGGCACAGGGAAGGTCACATATTATTGGTTCAAATTCACCATTAACCAATTTCCACCCATATTCCGCTGCTAGTGGTAAACATGGATGAGGAAGTATATCTTTATACAATCCAATACACTGATGACATCTCAGTATTGCTGCTTTTAGAGTTACTGGGGTTTGTAGCATATTATCATTGGAACTTTGTTTTTGTATACCACTACTATCAACTAATTTTGATTGGGACTTAGTGATACATTTAAACATTTAAATTTGTGAAAGCCTATTCACGCTATTATCTATTATAGACTGTCTCTCAGAGGTGGAGGTAATTTGCCCAGATCTAAACAAGAACAATTTTAGAAACTAAAGTTCTTCAGAAATTTTAACATTATCATCATCTAAAGAATCAGTGGATGTCCATTTATGGACCCAAATGATACTATATACGGAATTTCTTCCTGCAACTTTAGTTATCTTCGAGAAACAACTTTATCATTTTCTATATATACTCCGTTAGAGTGACATATATTTTTAAATGTATTTTCTTTTCCACTCACACAAAAGGACAATCCTATACCACCCAACGAGCGGTGCGTGTGCAGAGAAGACGGTGAACGTTGGACTTGAAGCGCTGTAGGTTGTAGTTTTCGGGAAAGATGTTACTCGGAAGTCTCTTGCAGAGCGAGGCAGTCCTCCAGACGAAGGAGTCCCGCAACAGCGACGTCCTAGGTGTTCGCAACTGAATCGTATGTTGATGATTAGCTTGTGTCTGACGGGTGTTACTGTTTGGCAGAATTTTAGGGTTAAAAGTGTCAGCTCGTCGGAATATCGTTCTTAGTAGTATCGATAGTAAAAAAATAGGTTCAACATTTTTCAAAGCTATCAAGTTCTTTAGTCAACTCTGGGTCATCCACAAGACGGACTGCTCTCCTCTGTGCGTAGTCTAATATCTTGAGCAAGTGTTTTGGTGCTGAGCTCCACACATGGGAACATTATTCCAGAGATGGTCTTATCTAGTCCTTATAGAGCAACAAGAGCTGATGAGGTGTATACGACTTTTTACTCTATAGAGTGCTCCTCCCCTTTGCGCTGCTGCCTTGGCGATTTTGGTACGTGATTACGCCTAGACATGTTCTTTTCTACGTTGATGCCCAGCAAGCTTATAGCTTAGGCCAGAGTCAGTGTTTGTCCTGCCATTGATCAGTCAGGTCCTGCGGTGTTTGCTTTTTTTGAAAAGACAACTACTTGAGTCTTTCCTGTGCTAAGCTGGACATTGTTTTCCTCGCCCCATTCCAGGAGAGGATATGACGTTCATATCCTCATTGATGGCAGCAATCTGATTTTTTCGCTCGCGTTGGGAACGAGCGGCGGTCATTGAAGTCAGCGATATGAATGAGAATATGAGAGTGCTGTCGTCTACAAAGCTGTAAATAGAATTGTTTATCCTATCTACGAGATCGTTGATATAGAGCAGGAACAGTGTGGGAGATAATATACATCCTTGAGGAACTGCAGCTGTGATTTTAAATTCCTCCGAGAGATGTCCATCAATACCAACTCAGATGCTTCGATCCCTTAATAAATTGGAGAGCCATAGAAGCAATGTGGGTGGTAGCCCGTATGCTGTCAATTTGCTTAACAATCCGCCATGCCGCACCCTATCAAATGCTTTGGATATTTCGAGAGCTACTGCACGAGATTCGCCGTAGCTCTTCATGGCCTTGGTCCACAGGTAGGTCACGTAAATCAAGTGATATGTGCTTGTGGAAGTCATACTGGCAATCGCGTATGATGCCTGCAGATTCGATATATTTTAAGAGGTGTTCGTTGATCAATTTCTCCATGACTTTGGACATGATGGGAACTAAGGCAATTGGACGGTTGTTATTTGGAATCGTTTTTTACCGTTCTTCGGGGTTGGTTGCATCTGAGCGCATTTACAGCTAGAAGGAAAGCATGCAGTTCTGTACGATAGAGAGAAAAGCCTGCTTAATGGACCGTTAGTTCAGCAGCACACTTGCGGGAACGCCGTCCTGTTGGTTTTTTAGTATCTAGGCTTTTGAGTTTCATTTCACTTCGCGTTAGCGAAATACCAGACCTGGCATTGAGGAATTCACTCTCGGGATAGTTGGGGGAATCTTTCCTTGAAGATCTAAGGTAGAATTTGATGCAAAAATTTCGGCAAGAATGTTCGCTTTTTTTTTGGCAGTTTCCGCTATAGAGTCATTATGTTTGATCAGTGATTTGAAAAACACTGTTGTGTAGCTTGGCTGTAGAGGTAATATTTCCGTCCCTAAGAAATGACTTGACATAAGCGAAAAACTCTACAAAGTATGCAGTATTTCTTGGTGATTCTTCAGTAGTACTCTATGTTTTCGAATTACGTTTGAAACATTCTTACTCCACCATTTCATGTGGTAGTACACGTCTATAGCGTGAGCGTTTCCTGGAATAATGCATTCAGCTAATCTTACTGAGCGTATCCTTTGATTACGCCTTACTTTTGCTTCTTCTACAAAATCCTTAGATGTCGATGCTCAAGATTTGTGTTCTCTTCCAGGACAGTTGAGTTGGTAGCCGGTTCATTGAATTTCTTCTCAATTCATGCCAAGCTGAATTTTTTTATCACTCGTTTATAACACTCTAGGTGCCATTATTTCTTTTAGTTTCTCAAAATGTAGTTGATTCTTGTTAAGCCTCAAGATGGGCATTATTTGTTCCTCTTGAAGGTCCCATTCTTTATACTTGATTAATACGGCTACCAGGTTCTTGCAGGTTCTACTCCAATTTTCCTGTGGTCTTTAGTGAGCACAAATAGCACCTGTAACTATTAAAAGTTTTTCACATTTAGCTGCTTTATAGTTTTCATATTTAAAACACTAGTCTCTTCTTCCAATGATATGCCCATAGTTTTAAATGCATTTCACCTGAAAAGAAAAGATAATTAGACAGTAACACTGGATAATCTAGGAACTTTCTAAATTTATATTCTACCCCATGAGATAAGAAGTACCACTTCTTACATAAATATGTAATAACTGGAACTACTTTGTATTAAAGACTAAAACGTTCATTAAGTTTATATGTTGGGAGCTCCTTGCCCATTATAAAAATTATGTGGTTCTAATTAATAATGAAAACTAATAAATAAAACAACATCCCGTGAGAAAATGATTTGATACCGCCTGTTTTTCCTATATGAAATCTATCGGAAAATTATACATAATTGTACTCCCGTATAAAATTGGAAATATAAGAATCATGTGGAGGCTTAGAAATAACTCTTATCCATGTATCTTAAACAACGGTATTTTACCCTACGTCAAGGAAACGATTCGGCGACCGCAGTCGTTACTCAACTTTTGGCGCAAAGTGAAGACTTTCGTTGCCCTAGCCTAAACAAACCCAAAGTAAAATTTCTCAGAACAGGTAATGTTGCAACTTATCACCACTTATGGCCCCCTGGGGGCCTCTTTTCTGTACTTCGCGATTTCATATTTCGAAACCTTATGGCTTTATGGGACAAAACGAGTTTTAGGGCCTGTTAAGCGTCGCAGGCTAAATAAATTGAGAGAAGTTCAAATAAACTAAATTTCTGTACTACACAATTTAAAATCTTAATTAATTTCAATGCTCAAGGATCATTTTTGGCTCTAGGTCAAAATTTTAATGCGCAAATGCTTCCCCTATATTGAGCCTTAAATTTAAAAAAATATGGTCAAAAATACTTTGAGAGTCTAATAGACCATACGATATTAGGACTAATTTGGTGCTGGGATCTAACTAAGTAAAGATCGCTAAAGATATCCCGAGTAGTCGAAAGCGAAAGGTCGCGAAGCAATTTTAGTGTGACACCGGTTTCCTTATTTGGCCAATGCCATCTTCGAATATGTTAGGTAACTGCACCTTGTGGTTTTCATTTTAGAACATGCGTGAAATATTTCGAGGCAATGTTACCAATAGAGCAAGAGAAAAGATTATTTGCAAAAACAATAAAATTTTAATAATTTTCCATACTGACGATTTAATAGCGGCGGAAAACTCTAGTCCATATTTTTTTTTCAAGTTGAATCCCATAAACGATTTTGTTGGTTATTTACGGCATGAATGGAACCCAATAAAACAGAATTAACGATGTTTTTGTCGCTTAAGCAAATAATAAACATGGGTGGATGCGTTGATAGCTCCATAAAACTTTCGACGATAAAATAAAATTTGAAGCTAGAAGACAAAGTGGAGTTACGAGCAAACATCTCGGACTATTATCCGAGAGATATGAAAATGTTTTTTATAATTGGATATCGAAACCTCTATATTGTCACTGTTTCAGTTAAAAATTCAGATGTAAATTTATTTCTAAAAAAAGTGAAGTTGCTATGATTTAAACGTTAATTTGTATGGGTGAAATTTTGCATTAATAGTCATATTCATGGTAAAGAGTGAAAAGATGGCGAGAATCTATCAGGCTCGAGAATAAAACAATGATACATATTGCAGGGCCGGATGCAGGGGGTGTCAGGACCTGGGGCAATGAAAAGGGTGGAGGCCCTTTAAATAAATAAATGTTTTCTATGATTTTATTTTTACATTTAAAAACAAATTTCCACTATTAAGATTCATACTATTTTTTGTTATTTTTAAAAAAATCTTTGTTACACTTGATAGGCTTACTACATTTAAGTGAAAAACACTTTACGTGCTTTTTTCCTATTTCTATTTCTCGAAGCAAATCACTCTCTATTCTGCGCAATGACAGATAAACTAGACATTTTTGAGTCATCGTCGTACGCAGCCTATTTTTAATAATTTGCATTTTAGAAAATGAACGTTCTCTGCTGCAATTAGGCACTATCAACACTAAATTGATAATAACTACGATGATTCAAGAAACCAAATCGATCGCAGACAATGTCATAAGCTCGAATCATATCACTCAGAGATTCTAGAAGCAGATCAATTACTGGAGTAAAACTTCCTACTAGAAATTTTGTCCTTGAGTGACAGCTGGGCAGCTGAGGATTTCGCATAATCCAATGGATTTTACCTAACATTTCTTGATCTCTAGCTTGTTTCAATATATTCGTCAGTATATGATAATTTCTGCGCTCTTCTTCGTTTCCTCAAACTTTCCTCTTTTGGACTCTACGAATAATCTGAGTGATTTCAGCGCATTCACTGCAGAAGACAGAACCCTTTGAGGTCCTTGCAACATCTTATCAGTAGCATAGATTCGCTCAAAGATTTTGTTCCAAAAGTCAGCATGCAGTGCAATTTCAGGACTTTTCATCTTCTTGAAAAGTCTAGTAGCTTCGATTTTTAGGACGCCTTTCTGCTCAAGGTCATGCGATATATCAGCAAGAGCTTCTTTAATTTTTTCGTAAACCATAGCTTTTGTTGCATCAGCGCGACAAGACCAATGAGTTTCACTCAATACCTTGGGAATGTAGAATTTCGTATAATTCTCCGACAATATCTTAATCAAAATTGCACATCGCTCGGTAATCGCTGTGAAAAAGTTTGGACAAAATTGAAAAAGTGAACAGCGCAAGCACAAGACCACGTCTTGAATTAGCTGCGGCTTTGCCAACTAAGTTTAAAGAGTGGCCACCACATGGAATGAACACGGACAATTTATTCTCCTCCAAGATTAGAGCATGCATCTCATTGTACTTGCCACACATCTCTGCAACGTTATCATACGATTGACCACGGCAATCGCCGATATCAATTTTATGAATGTCTTAAAATTCTATCAGCGTTTTTGTTATAGCAGCGCGAGTGTGACCACAATTTGAAATGCAGGATTTCATATCTTGGAACAAATCATTCCAATAACGTAATACCACTGTCAGTTGATCAATGTGTGCTTAGTCAGGTGTAGAATCAACTGATATTGAATGATATTTAGACTATTTTTTCTGGCTAAAACCTCGTTGAGAACTATTTCACCCATCAAAGCAATCAGTTCCTCGCAGATTGTAGATGAAAGACAATTGACGTGACCACTTCCTTTGTTTGCCATTTTTTTCAAAAAAGTTGAGAGAAATACATCACACTCTTCCAGCACTTCCAAAATGCCCAGAAAATTGCTATTTCTCGGTGAACCAATAAATTCGGCATTACCTCTAAAAGATAATCCTCGTTCTGCAATAAATTTTATTGTACTGACGACTGACATCAAAACTTTTCGCCGATATTCCGATTGATATGCATATTTTCTGGCTATACTCTGAAAAGAGAAAAGCAAAGCCAAGGTCTCATTATTCTTATTTTATTTGCGCAATAGATGCTTCGAACATTTTCGGGTCGAGTTGAAATCAGTTTTTTTTTCTGAAACTCAGACAACTTTCACAATTCTGAAGACACTGGAACATTTCTTGGCCCAAAAAGCTATCATTTCATGCGTGGGTATATTAGGCCAGAGACCAATATCACTGTCGAAACCATCAACTTCCGTTGATGTGGAATCGGCATCTACAGGTTTTTCAACTATTATTGATTCTGGTTCCGCTATCGATTCTGCAATTTGAGCATTTGTTCTATTATCATTTTCTTCATTAAGTGGATTATTGGGAACATCTTCTTCAATAGGTTTTACCGCAATCGCAAGAAATGATGTGTAACCCCACTGAATAGATTTAACATAGGATGAAAATATTCCTTGTTTGGATGTAAAATATTATTTCATTACTTATTACTTTCTTAAAATTAAAAAAAAATATTGTTATAAATTTTTTGAATCCAAGATTTGTGGAGGCCCCAGGGCTCCCGGTCCGGTTGCCCCGCCGTGCTTCCGATCCTGCATATATATTTTCCACGGCTTCCTTTTCCTTGTAACTAGCTTTACATCAAACTTTTCAGGAAACTTTTTTTCACGCTTTTGGCTTCTGTTTCTTCTCCGATTCCCTCGCTCCGATTCTAAGCTGGTCTTTAAATGAAGAACTTGTCAATTTATTTATGGTATATATATTTACGATCATCTGGCTTGTGAAATACTTTCATGAAAATACCTTTAAAAAGACTGCAGCTTTGCTTCGGATTTTTAAAAACCTGCTCAGTTTCCAGTTGGGAATCTTTTGGGAAATTTTTGCGGCCACCGACCTTTTAGTTTCTTTTTCCGCCAAAATATGTGTGACATCAGCAAGCTAAAAATCTTCGGTAGAAAATATTTCATTATCCAATGAATAAATAACCCTTCATTGTAAATCTTTCTCAATCAGGAAATGATTTCGAAGACACTCCATATCATGCAATGGGCGACATGATCCAGGGTTATTAATGCGCCATAAATGTTTTGCATGTTAATGTTTCAAAGACCCAAATGCAGTGCAATCAAGGGTCTGGAGATGATGACTGGTATGGGGCGGAAGGGAAATCATTATAATGTTGCTTTCTCTCAATTTATTTATTGCAACTATATAAAGTAACCTAAATGTTTGACGAAATGATCGGATTCCATCTAACCATCTGGGTTTATTTGCTGTCGGAGAAAAACAAAAAAACTTTGGAACGTAGGATCTTGCAGTTGAGATCTTACAACTGCAGTGAAATTAAACCCACCCTCAGTGCTTACTATACGCCAGAACTGTTCTTTTTTCGTTATTGAGCGATTATTTTTAAGGGAACTGGTTGTTGGTCATTAGTCTCGAACTTCTACCGATAAAAACTGCCTATCTCTCTTCTCGCATATCACAGCGGTATCTGCCCTCGCATTTATTCATTGTGTGTGCTGCCCTTCAGTAATATCAGTTTCAGAAGGGGGTGACCCCTCCTTAAGAAAGCACGCAACTCCTTCAGACTAACACTACGCACTTAATCTGGCTCGATCGGCGTCGCGCCAAAGATTCTGAGCCTTGCTCACGCGAAGGCGGAGTATTCCTTAAGAAGATGGTATGAGGTCTCAAGGTCCTCCATGCACCATCTACTCTACACTCCCCCTACTCTGCAATTCTCAGCAAAGTCAAGTACCATCTAAACCTACAGTGCCCTGTGTAGAATCCTACAAGGGCCTTGCACTCCTTCCTAGGTGGGCACAGCAATCCCCTGGCGAGATTCTTCGCGGGCCCATGTATCATGAGCCTCGTATGTCACATGCCCGGAGCCGCCCGCCATACCTCTTCGACCCTCCGTCCAGGCCTCCAAAGCTCTTTCGTGAACACTCTGATCGATCCCCACACAGGGATCGGGCCCTAAGTGTCTACGTGTGGAGCTTTCTCTGGCTAATACATTAGCGGCCTCGTTTCCTGGTACACTTGAGTGTCCCCAGACGAGCGTGATCTTTTTATGCTTTGTAAGTTCAATCAGCCAGCTCCTACACTCCCTCACCAATAAAAAGCGCATGCGGACCGACTTCAGCGCCATCAGCGCGGCTCAGCTGTCGGAGCAAAATAAAATCCTCGAGTCACCGGTATTGAGGCTTAGTGACTCCCAGACCCCCATCATGATCGCAAAAATGTCCGCTTGGAAAACGGTAGTGTGCTTGCCCAGTGGGATGGATAATTCCCGCCCCAGGGCCTCACAATACGCACCATCTCCAGACCGTGTTCTCATTTTGGACCCGCCTGTGCAACCAGATTAGTCCATCCCAGGATCCCGTCCATCCCTCCATTCAATCCTCCTTCCTAGGAAAGAGGAAATTTAGCCCCTCGTGGAAGCCATCGCGTCACCTGGCATACCCAGGATGGTTAGATCCCCAGGCAAGTCCCTCCATAGACCATAATGACCATGTCAGGAGCCATTGTCCCTCCACACCCCCGCATCGTGTGCTACCCTTACTTCGACTTCCTCTCCTTCGTTTCTATAAAATAGTAAATTTTGCAGATCTAGCCTAATTTTAGAAGCAAGGTGGTAGCAAATCTGTTTTTTCATACCTGCCAAATTTTCATTTGGTGTCGTACGCAATATCCACAAAGATCAGTAGCTGGAGAACCATATCTTATATTAAATCCTAAATTAAATATGCGGCTAAAAATTCTAGGTTTGAGTCTCTACCTGAGTAAAACCGAATTTATGAACAATGTCTCTGGTTATGTCGCAGATTTATGTCTATTTAAGCTTCACGATCCGCGTTGCCTATGGTATGTTCGCAATCTATAAGCTAATATAATCAGCTCAAAAATTTCCCACCATCCAGGTATAATTGCTGCCCACAACTTAAGTTCTTTAAATAAAATACAAAATACATATTGAATGTTGAAGTATTACCAAAATTCTTATTCGTTGGGACTCCAATATATTTTCCGGTTTTCCCAAACTATATATTAGCTTATAGATTGCGTTATTCCATTTGGAATTACATATAAGCAATAAAATACAATTTAATTTCTTTAATTTGCTAAAATACTTCTGAGATACCGCTTAAGTTCAGGCATGTTTCCTTATAAAATTCACTGTATTTTGTGTCGGTGGTATGGTCTAAATAAATTGTCCATTAATAGGCTTCATCCAACTGAGTTTGCACCAACCATAAATGCTTTCACGAGTGAATGGCAGGAAACGTTCCTGATTATTGTTGTCTTAGGAGTTTGTGGTGGTATTTTAAAGGAATTGACAGTGATATAACAAACTCAAAAACAAAACTCAAAGGATCATCCACTAGTTGCACACTATTGCTGAAAATAATATTAATATTGCCACAATTATTCTTGCAAGTGTCCAATTAGTTCGCATAAACGTAACACAATAAGGCACCAAATAACTAATTGCCGCTTTAATCTACTCGTTAAAATTCTTTATAATTGCTAGAGAAAGCTGCCAAGCCAAATAAAAGAACAAATGCGAGAGTCATCGATAGTGCATTATTTATTATATTGTACTTTGCGTCTTCAGTTTTCGCATCTCCATCTCTAAAAAATATCATAAGCATGCATATAAAATTGCTCTGAATAGCAGCAAGTTCTATTGTAATAAAACTTTATTGTCTGTTTTTGACAGAAGCAGCAAGGATAAGAAAGATTCCATTGCATTTGGATGTTTTCGCCTATATTTTTATTTGCTGATTTTATTTGTTTTTAAGTTTCACTATTCATTTATTTGATAGCGATATTGTTTGAAACCTCTCGAAAAACTAGACTTCAGTTGGGTTACACCCAAAACACCAACAGGTATATCTCAATGTTTCATTTGGAACACGTCTTGAATCACATCAAGCATAATGTTCCATGTCCACGACAGAAGCCACAGCATTAAAAGTGAGACTTACTGATAGGGGCTAACCTGCTAGCGATTGATTTCAGGACGCGGCACAGCTCCTTAGCATTCTCTTACTTTATTGTAAATACCACTACTTGCTCCAAAGACTAGGCTTGCGTGTTGATCAATCATAGCATTGATAACTCGCAAGAGGTGTGGTGGCAATAAACCAGAAAAACTTTTTCTATTCCTTCCGATGAGACTAGAAGAACCTTTTCAAAATTCAACACGCTAAATCCAATGATGATAGAGCTTTAGGAATCATAGTGCAGGGATAAACCACTCCTGCAATTCGCGCAATACAGATTCATGAACTGACCCTTTCTCTCTCGAGTGTAAGAAGCTTCTGCAATCTTCGCGATTCTTGTTATTGCAAGTTCATGAACTCTCGCTACTTTCTTCCAACCCAGGATTTGATATTATGATGATGCAGTACATGACCTAAAAGTATCGAAGCATGCACCGACTTTCTTAGAACATCTAACCCAAATTACTTACAGCTACTGAAGGACGTGGTGCTTCTTCGATAATTGTGAGTAGTTTGGGTTATGTGAGAATGTCTGTCATAAGGACTTAGTTATCTGTTAAAACGTTGTTTTGATAATAAAGTTTTAAAAAGTTAAAAGAAGAATGAATATGGCAAAACGGTCACACCTATCTATAAGGAGCCATTTATCTATCATAACTCGAAACGAAGCAGTTTCACCGTTTAGACAAGCTATATGTGTAGAAACATTGGATCAGTAGAAACAACTACCTCGAACCAGCATTCAATTACAGAGCTGAACTAACCGATTCTAATGGAGTAATTTTTCGACTCGATCAGATCCGAAAAGACGAAGTTACCAGAAAAAGCTCAGCTACTCACAGCTTCCGAAAAAAGTGGTGCTGTTGGTTTCAAGAAAGGGGGTGCATGTTCCGATTTTCTTGGGCACTTTGCTGCATCATAATAACATCAAATTCTGAATGGGAAGGAAGTAGAGAGAAAGGATGAGTGAGCCACACTCGCACTTATAACATGTACCATGATTCCTGGCAGGTAGAGCCTCAGTATCACTGGATTCAGTGTTGAGATTGGTTCTTCTAATCCGTCTCATTGGAAGTAATAGGCAGAGAATCATCACAAAGTTTCACTGGTTTATTGCTATCCCAACTCTTGCGAGTTGTCAGTGCTATTGCTGATCAACCCGCAAATCTAGTCATTGAAACTAGAAGTAAAATGACGCCTAGAAAAAGACCTGCATTCGCATGCTAGCTTAGCGCCTATCTGTTTGCACTAATATTCCAACATGGGCCTCTATTTCGGAAATCTCAGTTTTAAGCTTCTGTTGTTAACATGGATATTGTGCTTGATGTGATTGAAGACGTGAACATAAAGTTCTCAATATTCTCTTCTGCGCAATTAGCACTTTATTTACTTGCTTTGCATTACCCCAGCTGTAAATGTCATAAGTATTAACATAATACTTTCCTTTTTGTAAATTGCCTTAATCTCTATATTAAAAGCAGTTTATTGATAGTATTTTTTAAATGAAATTCACATAATAAGTCCATAGCAATTGGGCTCAATATAAACATCTAAATATTGACTACAATCAATCGGCTTAATACTTTTTTAATTTAAATGTACCCGCATTGAGCAGTGCTAAATAACTGCAGTTCGGTTTTGGAGGGATTAAGAACAAACCAATTTGTCGAGCTGTAATTATATGTATGCGTGGTACTCCTTTCAGCATTATTACTTGGTGCAAGGACACTGTTCCCTTTCTTCGAGCTTCTGTAGCAATAGCTCATGATTTACAGGATCGAAAGCATGACTGTAGTAAAAAAAACTCCATCCACCTGTACCCTGCCATACGGAGCTGTCGGTCGACCTCATTAATAATTTTATATTCAGGATTTCACTACTGTTAGCGCTATCGAATGCTTCGCTAAAGCATTTAAATACAAGTACTCATTACTATCGTTTTCTAATCAATGCTAATGAAATCATGCTTAGATTTTGATACGTTTCGACGGAGATTTCCTGAATTAATCGTCCGTACCGTAGGCATTCTACGGCATTTTCCTAAACGTGTTCAGAAAGTCGCGTGTAAGAAAACTCCCCGAGTTTTCTTAAATATACGACAAAGTTGCCTTTAACAATATAATTAAAGCAAGTGATTTATGGCCGCCAGTTCTCGGCAATGCAAGGCCAAAACCGAGATGTAGCATATAAACAGTATATAAATTTTCCTTTTGACAAAATCGTCTTGGGATCTGGCAAATATTTAGCAGTTTTTGTTGGTAAAAACAGTCGGTTTGCGTTTACGTCTGCAAAATTAACGTGGGACGGAATTTGGGAAATTGCGGACTGCGATCTTAATACTCTAGTTGCGAGGAGAGGGGGATTTGAGGAGACAATCTTGGTATGAATTCAACCCAAATTGCAAATATTTTAATAACAAAGATGAATCAGGAAGAGAAACATTGTGGCAAATCTTGTACAAACCTGGGATCAATAACGGTTTAGTTAGTGGCTGTGCTTGTCGAGGCAAATTTTATATTTGCTACTGCTTCATTCTATAATTTCGATTTGCGTAATTCAACTACGAATCTAAATTGTTAGGTTTACGTCACATAATCAAGATCACAATCAAAGGAAAAGCCTGGATATTCTAGACTTTGTCTTCTATGGGTCTTAGCCGCGCCTTGATCTTGTAGACACCTGTCAGTTTTAGTCGCAATAATTGGTCCTTTCCTTTTTCCAAGATAAAGAGCAGGTTTATTATCTATTGTCATTGTCATGGTGCCTCAAATGGAAGACTTATCAGAGTGGATGACTGGCAGCCGAGGAAACTGAGTCCATTCTTCTGCAAACTAAAATAAAGGATTCTGATTGAGCATACTTAAGTATTTTGAAGTGTAGCTGCACATCAGGCTTTCTTCTTCTAAGCACGTAAGGCAAACTATACAAAAAGCTGAGAGGTCCACGACAGCACTTATGAGCTTCATGTCAAACAGTGCCGGGCCCAGAGAATCCAAACGTTAGAGTAAGGCCTGCGTAATCCATTAGTAGATCTTGTACGCTACGCCTGTCTATAACGAGGATATAAGAAGGACTCAATATAGTTCAGAGGCTCCTGTGTATTAAAGTCTGCAGTGGATACCGCACCATATCACTTAGGGCAGTGGAAGTGATATCAGGAGCTTCTCCAATAAAATTTCTGGTCATGGGAAGAATGCAGATATTAAGGGGTTCT